>PVJN01000520.1:0-197895 GCA_004026805.1 Lasiurus borealis
CTTCCTGGTTTCTTGGAAGCCGTTATCCCCAACAGGGGTAGTACTGCTTGGACACCATTAGTGGTTGTATCATCATAGTACTGGAGCACCACCTCCTGGCTATCTTGAAAGTTTAATTTGCTTTTTCTAGTCAAAGAAGGTCCAATATTTATTATAGGACCTTGGAGCTATAAAGGCCTTTAAGGATGACCTAGCCCACCATTTCTATTTTTATGAATGAAGATACAGTCTCAGAGAGGCAACATAACCTTCCCAGGACCGTAATGCTAAGTAAGAGTTAAGATAGAACCCATATACTATCTTGATTCCCTGCCTAGTACCTACTTCTAAAAGTTGCAAAAGTTGAGAATTTTTTAATATAAGAAACTGAAACTAGTCCTTAGGTGGGGGTTGGAAGATGAAAATATGTGAGGCACCTTACAGAATTGATAGGTCAGTTGAATAATTGCGTCAGAAGCAAGAAACAATTGGTGATCTCGGCAGAAGGAGCTATGGGCCTTCTCTTTAGGACACCACCCCAATATGATATCAATCAGTTTCAATGAAGGAGCTGAAGACTGACTAGCCTAGCTTGAGACACTTGCCAACACATGGCTAGGGAGTGTAAGAGCCCCTGATTGGTAGTTACGTCAAGACTTTATAGATGATAACCCTGTGGGGAGAAGCATTTTCCCAAACTAAAACTGTCATCCCCAAAGGAAGAGGCAGGGGATGGTAGAGAAACAAAGAGATGTCCACTATAGCAACAAAGGATGTGACTCAGGCATTTCCAAAGTAGGGTCAAGAAGCATCTACTCATAGATTAGAACATGCTTTAACATCTGGGGAGATCCTATGCATTGCAGATGACTCAGCGCCATGGCATGGGAAGCTATTCATGAAGCACCTCGGAGCGTCGGATGTTAAGTCCTCCTCAGTGTTGTTTGCTCCACTGTTGGTTGATCTCCAAATAAGGTCTATTCTACTTTCAACTATTTCAGGACCTGGAAACCAAGTATTATATACAAAAGCATCTAACTAATAACTGAAATTTGCTACTCATGGAAAATATGAAGGGCTCAATAGAAACATTCCAAAACCACAGTATTTTATTTATTATTTTTTGTTTTCTCTGGCAAAGTAGGGAGGTGGGAAACTATCTACTATAAGGACCCCTTTTAGGTCAAGGCTTTTCTACTTCGACACTGTTGACATTTGGGGCATAGATAATTCTTTGTTATGGGGGGCTGTTCTGTCCACTGTAGGATATTTAGCAGCATTCCTGGCTTCTACCCACTAGATGCCAGTAGCAACCCCTAAGTTGTGACAGATAAAATGTCTCTAGACATTGCCAGTTGTCCACTGGCTGGGGGAATGGGGATTGGTCTTTGTTGATAAGTGCTGACATATCTGATTAGAGGTGATCAATGAATTTAATTTCTTCCTCATAGAGAGCCAAATAAGACTCCGTTTAAATCAAGGAAAGGATTACATGTATACAGGAAATGGAAAAGGGAAGTCATGAAAGACCAAGGTATTTTATAGGACCCAATACACCCTCCATTTCTCTCCTTCCCTCAGGGTGCTTACACTCAGTGAATCTAAGTTTTGTGTTTTGTATTTTTTAATTAATAAGATAAAACCAAATCCAGCAAATAAGAAGTCCACCTCTCTGATGTCCCTTTTCTCTCTACAGTATCTCTAGCAAGTATTTACCTAATCTCTGTCTGCTATATGTAGATATGGCGTCAACTCCATCCTTTCTACCACAAAACCTACTGTTACTGAACAGTATTGACTGACAAAATGCTCCTTCTGAGGTTTAAACAATAAGGAACCTCTTTTATCTAATAAGTCCTAACATAGGGCTTCTCCTGAGTCATGCAGTTCAGTATTCGTAGATGACCCAAAGGTCTGGGTTCTTCATCAGCCTGCTTTGCAGTCCTCAGCATAATGGGTTGGCTCTAAGGCTAGTTTTCCCACATGGTCATTGTTGTATCCAGTTTAAATGTCTTATCCAAACATTTCAAGATCATGTAAAAGAAAACAGTTTTCTTTTTAAGAATGAAGATACTTTTCCCATAAGTTCATCAGGAGATTACTCCACATCAAAGTCACATTTCAGTAACTGGAATTATGACTCATGGCATGTCTTAACCAGATACTGGCAAAGGGAAGGAGATTTCCATGACTAGCTCAAGTTTTACTTCTGAGCAGGAAAGAGTCAACTTTCCCAAAAGAATGACAACATTACAATCATCAGATTGCATTATCAAAGAAAAAGAGGAATTGGATGTTGGTGGTAATGATGTCTGATTCAATTCGCTTTGGATTAAGTGGCCAGTTCTAGTCCTTCCTTCTCTAGCCAGGGAAGATAATATCCAGTGAACACAGCCTTGCTGTCTAGCTAACCTGTGGATGTGTCTGCCCTTAAGTGTGATACCCATTCTCAACTGTGCTTAGTGATACCCGTGATATAAGGGGCAGCTTCCTATTGGGTCTGAGGCAGTTTTCTTTGGATGGGCTTGAGGAGCTCCTAGCACTATGATCACATGCCCAATACAAAAAATGCTCTTTGGACAGAGACATGACTTAAGACATAGTCTTGATGGGGATACAAAAATATAAGGAAAAGTTCACAAGGCATTTTAGGGTGCTCATCAAAGTACATTACAGTAGGCGAGCTAGCCCAACTTTGACATTGAAGCAGAACCTTGTTAATGGAGCAGGAAAAGGCAAAGGCACCTGGGCTTCTTAGTTCAGGAGGTTTCAATGGAGGTTGCCGTGGCTAGTAATAGTTTAATGCAGCTAGCCCTTCAAGAGAAATGCAGGTCCAACCAAGGGTCTGTTAGCAGTGAAGTGCTGAGCAGTTGCATTTCTGGAAAAAATGAGTTAGTCTGGGAAATAATGGTCTTTTTGGTTTTTGTCTCAGTTTTGATTGAGTCTTTAATAATGCTAAAAACAATAACATAATTACTTTGCAGTCTTATATTGCCTTGTAGTTAGTACATAATGTACTTTCTTGTCTGTTGGCAAAGTTCATCTCTGGGTCACCTCTGAGCTCTAAGCAGTTATCTTGATGTCTTTTGAAATGGATCTAGAGAGGAGATTAATCCCCACTTAACCTAAATATGTGCCAGTAACATAACTAGTAAACACAAGAACAGGGACTTGAACCCAAGACCTCTGGTTTCTTATCCATTCTTTTTCTACTCCATTTGCTGCTTACAGCCCTGTTTTTTTTTTCTTTTTTTGATAAATGTAAAGGCATAGGGTGATAAGTGGAACTAATTATGGCACTTAGGTCTTAAGTCAGTATCAATGTTTGTTTTTTTAAAGTATATTCTATTAATTTTTTACAGAGAGGAAGGGAGAGAGATAAAGAGTTAGAAACATCTATGAGAGAGAAACATCCATCAGCTGCCTCCTGCACCCTCCCGCCCCCACTGGGGATGTACCCTCAAGGAAGGGCACGTGCCCTTGACCAGAATGGAACCTGGGACCCTTCAGTCTGCAGGCCGACACTCTATCCACTGAGCCAAACTGGTTTCAGCAGTATTAGTGTTTTAAAAGTTAGATGGTTATAAAATAAGTGCAAATGTACTTCTTTAGGGAACACATGCTTTGGGTTAAACTAAGCTGATTCTCCCAGGTAGAAATCATTGGGGGCTTGCTATAATAAATAGATAGGAAGAAGCTGTAACCAGCATGCCATCTCTGTACGTATAAATTGTGTTTTAAAGATATTGGGAGAAAGTTTGCTCTCCTAAAGAGGTTAAATATTGCTGCCTGCCATCCTGTTTACACTGTTAATTTGCTTTCCAAATCCTTTTAGCCAGATAAAGCAAAGGTAAACTTCAGAATAGGCCCTTACAAATTATCTCCAATTCTAAATTAATGAGCTTTTTGCTTTATCTGAGTCACAGAAAAACTAAACAAATGTGCTGGAATCATGCATTTTCTTTCCATCTGAAAGGCTGTATTCCCCTTTTAGCACAATTTCCTCTCTCAGGAAATCAAAGAGGTCTGCCAGTTTAAAATGTCCAGCGTTTCAGTATGAAATGGACGGCCAGACCCACCCTGACTCTTGCTTCCACCTCTTGACTTTCTTTGTTTTACCCAGCAAGTGACTAAGTTCACTTATGGATTTAATCTAATTTTCCCACTTCAAATTCACATTGACCATCTAATTCCGTTAACTTGTAATTGTGCGTGAGGGTTTCTCTTTCCAAATGTAAGAGGAGTGGGAGACTCTTGTTAGTGGGAGTGGGCACCCTGCAGAGTTTATCTAGAATAGCAATGGTTAATGGTGGTCCCTTCCCCATCATCTGGCCCAGGTCGAGGCCAACTTAATTCTAGTTCATACTATTCTTTCCCTCAATTTACTAGTATGCTGTGACTTTGGACCTGCTTTTCCCAATTCCGGAACTTGGTAATGGAGAACGCTGGGTCCAGACAGACCCTCCTTTGATTCCGTCTCTGCACCTTCGGGCATACTACTTTCTTTCATTAGACTCAATTTCCCCATATGTAAAATGAGAGTATCTGATGCGATTACAATCTCTTAAAAATAGTCAGAATGTTTTCCTTCCACTTCGATAAATGTTTGTCAAAGTAGCATTCTTTAATTGCCCACATCATTACAACTACTCAATATTGCTCAAGCATTGCCTGAGCACTTTGGGAAAATCCCAGCAGAAATGGTTATCTGCAAAACCCAAGGCCACAAGCGCAGACCCCATTCATGGTGCTCTTTTGCAAAATGTCTAATGGTAGCCCTAGTGTAGAAAGCCAGCATTGGCTTTGTGGCAGAAAGCAGTAGTGACCCAGGAGAAAAAAATGTTGATTTTTTTTTTAATTTATCCTTTTCTTTCATGATGACCAGATGGAATGTACATGTTCCTGACCCAGACATTTCTCCTGCCGCCTTTAAAAAAATTGTGTTTTTTTACCATTTACTATTCCATCTTATCATAAAAACCATGATATCAAAAGTTAATTAAACCTATATATAAGTTTAAATTGTTTTTAACCCTCACAAAACAGCAAAAAATACAAAAAGTAACCAAAATGAGAATACTTAGGGTGTTTGGAAACCAAAACTACTGCAAGAAGGCAGTATCTATAACCTCAATCAGGCATAACATTTTTCTAACTTGAAGTTCATAACAAAAATTCAAACAATCGTGGAAAATATTTATAATACATAAACATGCTCTCCATCATCTTTGGCATATATACTTCATTTAAAATTTTGAAAAGAATGTGTAAATGTTAGGTATTAGAATGATTACAATAAGATCCATTATTGTCATTATCCTATTTGGATAATGCATTCCCACTTTTTAAATATATTCTGTCACTTCATTATAAGCACCTGTGAAATATCAGGTACTGATTTTATGTTACACTTCCCACTATAAAAGAAATATTTATCCAGCAACTACTGCTTTAGCTTGGTGCTGATGGAAATTCCAAGCAACAACTTTGATGATCAATGCTCAGCCAGTATCAGCCTCCTCCTGGAGACTCTTCCTTTCTCCTTTTATCTGACTACTATAGCTGCCCATTAGAGACCCTTGCAACATCAATCTGATATTAATACCATCTAGAAATCATGTTGGCTCATAAAATGCAAATCATTCATTAAATTGCTCGATGCCAAAAGATGCTTCTATATTGGTGCTGATGTCGCATGTGAAATCTGCTGGCTATATTTTCCGGATATGAAGTAATGCATTTGCTCATGCCCTTGACACGTAACGAGTGGTCTTATTTTTCTGGATTTATAGGTTTTGGGAACTATAAATACTCTCATTGTTTATGCCTTTTTGTCAGAATATGTGAGAAAACTGAGATGCTTAAGTGTTTATTGCAAAACAGTACTTCAAGACAGAGAGTTACACTTCAGAGGGAAGGCGTGCTTAGCCAATTTGTGACAGTTTTGTTTGAAAGGATGGAGAAAATGGTTAGCCATCAGAGTCCATATCCAGAAAAATAGGAATGAAATTAGACAAAGATAAATTGTTTCTCACAGAAATAACACCATGCAGAAATAGATTTGAATTCCTGCTGTCAAGTTCAAGTAACAGACTCCACAAGCACTGGTTGAAGAGTTTTCTCCAAGCAGGGACACTGATGGAGAGGCTGTTTCTAGTTGACAGCTGTACCACGTGCCACCATGAAAAGGGGAGAAGCCCTCTCTTGTGTGCTCTGCTGGATTATTACCACCACTTTGTTTAGTCCTCACAACAACCATCAGAGACAAGTTTTATTTCTTTCCATCTTATAGTTAGACAACTAACGTCTTGAAAGGAGAAAACACTCTTTTAAGTTTACTGAGCAAATGCAAAAGTCAGGAGTAAAATATGATTTCTAAATGCTTTTATTCCCTTTGGTTTTCTTCTGAGCATGTGTTTTGCTTCCAGAAACAACTTCCCTCTTCACCTAAAACAACAGCAACAAACAAAATGCATGAAATAATGGCCCTCATGCACTGGACATTAGACATAAAAGGACAGTGAAGATGCTTGAGAGATACACACATTAGTTGAGTCTTGCAATTGTCTCAGCCTATTGTCTTGAGAAGTTTTCTTGGGCACAGCACAAAGAAGGGAAATGTGGACTCTGAATGGAGGTGATAGATTAGTGAATCCAGAGAGAACAGAGTGTTTGTGGAACAGAATATTGGCCAAGAGAGAGAAGTATATAGAAAGGTATGAGTCAATAATCGATAGCTCAAACAAAAATAATATGTGGAATTTATGTTGTGTAAAAGTAAAATGTACTAGTATATCAACAATAAATAAAATCCAGTATGAGAAAAGTGGTACAATATTACTAGAAGATAGACTAATACATTAAAAATGCATATTATATCGCTTACTGGTTGAGCATTGGCCTGTGAACCAGGAGGTCACATTTTTATTCCCTTTGGGGCATATGCCTGGTTGTGGGCTCAATTCGCAGTAGGGGGTGTACAGGAAGCAGCCTTTCATTGGTTCTCATCATTGATGTTTTTATCTCTCCCTCTCCCTCCCTTCCCTCTCTGTTCTTCTCTGAAATCAATAAAAATATATTAAAAATGCATATTATGCACTCTAGAGGAACCACTAAAATAACAAATTAAAAGTTGTAATAAACAAGCCAACAACAAAAAAATTAAATTGAATCATGCAAATATTCAGTTAATTCAAACAAAGGCAAAAAACAGAGGAAAATGAAAGCAAAGAACAGATGTGACAAATAGAAAACATTCCAATTTAATCAGCCATAATAAAGTTAAATAAATCACAGTGCTATTAAACCTCGGAAATCAGACTTCCACCATAGCAGTGCCAGGATACTCTTAACATGTCACATTTGAGCAGAAACCTGAATGTTGAAGGAATGATCCAGGAGACTCTGTGGAAAGAGCCTTCCATTTAGTTACAAATACAACAGCAATTCCAGTGCCCCTGAGCCAGGGAATGCTGCCATGTACATGGCAAGACTGGAGTAGGTTGTTTGGGAATGAGTGTTGGAAGCAGCCATAAAAGAAGAGAGAGATATAGCCAGAGGTCAGGTCATGAATGGCCTTGCAGGACATCAAAAGGCACATGGATTGTGTTCTATTTGTGACATACATTTGAAGAATATGAAAAGGGAAGTGGCACAACATGTTCTGAGGGGAAGAAGAAAACACATAAGGGTGAGGGGTAAGAATGAAAGCAGGGGGGTCCATTGAGAGCCTATTTCTACAATTGTCCCATTTCCTTAAAAGGAGAGTGTAGAATGTATCCTGGTGGGTGGGTCACAGAAATGCCCCCACTTGAATGGAACTCATGGCATGGACACCCTCATGTCCCATGTACACTTTCCTTTTAAGTTCTGGACTGACATTTGGAGGTTGGCATGAGTCAGGATCATTAAGCATCCTGATCTCAGAGGGCAACTGCCAACTACCCCCAGGATTTCTTTTGCAGCATCAGAAGCTGCAGGCTCATTAGACTCAAAACATGTGAACCACCACCACAAGTCAACTTTGATTTAGAGCAAAGGAGTTGGCATTGCTTGGAGGTGAGGTCACTGGAACCGGAGCCTTGATGAAGTTTCTCAGAAAGAAAACATTGTGCTGTGTTTGTGTCTCCCTCACATTCCTCCTTCCCTCTCGCCTTGCTCCCCACCACATGTGGGTTGGCTGTTCCTGAGGCCCCAGGGATTGAAGGAAAGTTGTTGGGCTTGAAGCATATCAAAGGCTCTACACAAAACCAGAGAGAAGGCCCCTCAACCTGGCCAAGTTTTCCAAGGAAACATTCTCTACTTTTAATGGAATAAGGAGACTCGGAGAGGAATCTACTTCATCCTGTTACAGAAAACAAAACTTGGTGTGTATTCATGGAATTCACTACATAATAAAGAGGCTGATTCTTCAGCCATGAGTCACAGTCTGGCTGATGTAAAGTGAGGGAGGGGAAAGCTCCCGGAGTTTTATACACAGGGGGAGTTTTTAGAACTCTTTGTCTCATCCGCAAAGGCTGGAACTGGCGTGCCAGGATACCTGCGTTTCAGGACCAGTTCATTCAGAGGAGTCAAGCCTGCCCTGATCACTTTGTCCCTTTGGTTTCAGTTTTCTGTAGAATAAAGGTAGTAATATCGCCTGGCCTATGTTGCTCAGTGGTAGAGCTTTGACTTAAGACCCAGGAGATGGCACTTCACTTCCCAGTCAGGGCACATGCCTGGATTGTGGGCTTGGTCCCCAGCGTGGGACATGCAGGAGGCAGCTGATCAATGATTATCATCATTGATCTTTCTATCTCTCTCGCCCTCTCCCTTCCTCTCTCTGAAATCTTTCTTTGGTAGGGTTAATGTGAAGGTCAGAAGTTATATGGATGGGACTTGCTTTGTAGACTCCAAAGTAGTTACTAGTGTAAGCTTGTCTTACTCTCAGACTATTCAGCTAATATTTATCTTGAAGACCCACTTTGATTATGGCCCTCTGCTAAGTCCTGGAACTAGAGTGAGGTACCCAGTAGAGACAGAAGCTTAAAACCTTTGATTCCTCTTTTCTTTTCTCCTTCTGCGTCTAATCTATCAGTGAATCCTGTCTTCTGTACCTGCAGAAAATATCTTGCCCTCTAATGCTACCTTCCAGAAGGGAACCGTACTCATCTCTCAGCTTGCGAGCACAATGGTTTACCTGCTTCTTTCTCTGTTTCCACTATTACCATCTACCCTACCTTTTCTCCAAAGCAGTCAAAAGGATCTTTTAAAAACACCACACCATTTTCTTGCTTAAAACTTCTGGATTTCAAACTCCTCAGCATGCCCATCTGTGCCCTGAATGGTTTGGTCTGTGTCCACTTGGAGCACAGCCCATATCTCTGTCCCCTGGTTTTCTCGGCTATAGTCACAGGCATTCACTGTCCCTCTAGACCAGATCATTCCTTCCTTGGTGTTTCCTGCATTGTTTCCTCTGTCTGAAAGGCTTTGACCCCAGATCTTTGCTGCTTTCTCTTTCTCACTTAAGTCTCAGCCCAGTGTCTTGATCTCAGACATGTGCTCTGACCACTAATCTAAGGGCTACCAGCCCGGCAGTTTCTTACTGTATTAGTATTTGCCTTTTGTCTTTCCAGCATTTGCCATTATCTTAAATTACCTTGTTAATTTTGTTACATCATTGTTGTTTTTTCACCTGTACTGGAAACTCCATGAACTCTACAATCTCCCTAATCTATCTAGTTCATTACTGCACCTGGCTATCCATCTTGCCAAGGCACTTGAATGGAATAGCAACTAATACCTAAGAACCGCACAGTCAATATCTTCAGAGTGGATGAAATGAACCCTTTTATTTTGAGGAAATCACATTATAGTGCTGTTTAGGTATAAATGTAAAATAACCCTCCCCCTTCCCCCCCAAAATAAATAAAACCTCAGCCTCACTCTATTATTCAGGAAGATCTGTGTTGAACAACACCTAAAGAAAATCCCTTTTTTTTAGAAGTAACAGGTAGTCAAACTCTTTGGATTAATATTCTCTTTCATATTCTTTGTCCATCCTCAGGCAGAGACTCCATCAACCCAGGTACTCCATATAAGGTTCTATTATAACCCCTGTAACCGAATTAAATGCAGGCACCATTCATTTTTCATATGAGAAAACTCAGACCCACTTGATATAGATCATGAATTGCTAAGTATGCTGTTTAGCTCTATCTAATCTGCCTACCTACCTACCTACTTACCTATATCAGCCTTCAGAAAAGTATCTGTGTGTAAAAAAAAAAAATTCATAAATTGTAGAGAGTTCTTGTGTAATCATGAGCAGCTGCACACAATAGGAGAGTGGATAGGAAGGAATTATAAGATTATAAGTAGGGGGTTTAGATATGCTATATTCATCATCTCAGTTTAGTGGAAATCTTGTCAAAAATAAAACTAAAAAAGGACTGAACGTGAACAGAACTCTGTGGTAGGAGAGCATGGTCTGAACGCCCTGCACTTGTCCCCAAAGTTTCACTTAAACCAGCTCACTGCACTTTCTAGAAATGAGTCCGGGGAGCTCCTAACTAAAATCTACCCTTTAAAACAAATCTCCAGAACTGTGTGAAATCAAGAGAATGGGTAGGTATTTTTTTCTTTCTTGTTGGACTTTTAGGTGTGTTTTTCCCACCTAATTAATCCCAAAACAATATTAATGTTATATTTGCAAATCCAGAATGTCAAAAAAAGCAGGGGGGGGCGGGTGGTGCGGTGTCAGAGATTATTTAGTTCAACCCACGCAATTTACAGATGGAGAGATCGGAATCCGCACCACTGAGTGGGACAGGAGGACTATTCAAAGTGTTCATGTGAATTGGTTGGTGGCAGAATTTGGAAAAGAACTGCTGAGGCCCAGTCCAGGGTGATTTCCACTAAATCTGAGCATTTCTTTCTTCCTGTGAGTTGGCCTTCATTTTCATGAATATCCAATGTGCCAAAGGAACACTTACTTTAAAAAAGTGATACCATGTATGGAGCGCCTACTTCAGGATAAGAACTCAACATTCATGGTTTCTTTTAAAATCACAAAAATCCTGTTGTTATGGTCCCATTTTACAAGCAAGTATGTGAAGGGACAATGTGGTTGTATATATATATGTGTAATTAGCATATGAGCTTGGATTCAAATCCAGCTTAGTATAACTCTGAGCCTATTGGAGTGGGTTGAATGGAATCGGAAAGATAATTCCACCTGGAGCTTGTGAATGTGACCTTATTTGGAAAGAGTGTCATTGCAGATGTAATTAAGGATTTTGAGATGAAAGCATTATGGATTACCTGGTGGGTCCTAAATATAAATAAGAGATAAAGGAGAAGACACAGACACACAAAAGAGAAGGTGATATGAAGATGTAAGCAGAGATTGGAGTGACGTTGTCTATAAGCCAGGAAATGCCAAGGATTGCCAGCAGCCACTAGAACTGGGAGAAAGCATGGAATGCATTTTCCCTTAGCCTCCAACACTGCCAACAGGTGGCTTTCACACTTCTGGCCTCCAGACCTGTTGGGAATGCATTTCTGTTGCTTTAAGCCAACAAGTTTGTTGTAATTTGTTTCAGTAGCCCTGATAAACGAGTATACCTATTCTTCTTTTATCCACATCTTAGTTTCTTCTGTATATTTTTCTTTCTTTAGCTTAGCTCCTATGCTCAAGGGAGATTTAATAGAGAGCAGATAGAAAATGAATGAAAAGAAATGACCTCATATCTGATTGCTGTTGGGCAAGCCATATTTGGACTAGTTGATTCCATTACACAAGCAAGAGTTTTTCTTTTTCCTTTTTTTTAATAGAGAAACGGAGAGGGATAGAAAGTTAGAAACATCTATGAGAGAGAGACATCGATCAGCTGCCTCTTGCACGCCCCTACTGGAGATGTGCCCGCAACCCAGATACATGCCCTTGACCGGAATCAAACCTGGGACCTTCCAGTCCACAGGCCTATGCTCTATCCATTGAGCCAAACCGGTTTCGGCCAAGCAAGAGTTCTTAAAATACATTTCCTTAGAAAAGTAAGGGGAAGCACCCACAGTAAATTTAACACCATTGTTCTAGTTGCTTTTTGTAAAATGATTCGCAAAACATGTGATTTTAATGTGGATGACACTGTACAGAGCTTCTTTGTTTCCTAAGACCTCTCTTTCACGTGCATGATGACATTTCATTCCCATGTCAAGTCTGTATTTTTTGTGTTATTTTATTCATGAGAAGACAGTGGCTCAGCAAGTTACCTGCTCCAGGAACCACAGTTAATATCTGTCAGAGCAGGAACCTCCAGGGACCTAAGCCCTGCAGTTGAGCGAAAATGCTTTTACCCATCACTATGACATTAAAGAATCCTGGCCCTCTGTGGTACAATGCCCTTGTTTTATGGTGGAGAAGTGACTTGTCATGTAAACATTTAGTAGAAGCACAAAAGAGGTCAAAAGACAACTGGAAGGATCACACTCCAGGCTCTCGCTTTCCTTATCTGGGCTGAGTCAAAGTGTTTTCTGGATAAAGAAAAATTATTGTGTGAGGCATTGTGGAATTCAAAATCGGGATTAAAGTCATAAAACAGCCAGATGTTTTGGAGCAAAGCAGCCACACATGCTCGAGGATGTACGGCAAGGACCACAGCCCAGCCGCAGTCGAGACAGGCTTGGACGAGGACCTTCACTTCCCTAGTTTTTTCCAAGAGGCCTTCGTGGGATAATGAGTGCGAGTGGGGGACTCCTTGTAAAGTTTAAAACATTGGTAACATGGTTTCCTTCTTATCTTGGAATCTCTATAGCCCTGAGGCCTAGAAGGCATTGTCGCCGTTTTACAGATGAGGACATTGAGGCTTACAGAGGTCCAGGGACTTTCTCCAGGTGACAGCAGAAAAGGCTTAGTGACCAGGAGTCTGTCTCAGGATTTACATACCCACCTTCCCATTAGACTTCATAGTGAAAGCATGCTGTGGGGGTAAACTTGATTCCAGTCCGTGGACCAGAAGTGCCATCTGCAATGGTGGACAGTGGGTGACGGACGTGATTTATGCCCCCAAGGAACTTACAGTCAAGTTGCAAAAAGGCAGGAAGAAAGAAACTTAACATAGAAGCTAAATCACACCTACCATTCCGCATACTTATAATTTTCGAAGTCCATTCTTGAATTTTTACCCTGCGCTCTCCACAATTAGGCACTCATTCTCTATCATATGGGATATCAATGAGAAACAAGTCCTGACAAATAGTTAAAACAATCCAGATATTTATTAATTGATTTGTCAAAAAGGCTTACCATTGATGATGCCATTAAAGACCCAGGTTTTCATCCACGTGCTTGTTATTGTGATTTTAAAATTGCTTCTGTAGCGCCAGATTCCGCATGCTCAAACTAGTGACCTACGGCAGGGTAAAGAGGTCTGTAAAAGGTTCTGACTCTGTCAAGCATTGCGTTTATCTTATTTAATGTTTACTCCCAAAAAAAACTAGCATTGAGAAAGTTATAATATTGTCTATACCTCACAAGTAAAGCAATTGAAGGATTCTTTCATTTGCCCAAGATATGTCTGAAACAGTTCCAAAGATGGGCCTTTAACCACTAAGGTGCTATAAACTGTGTTACTGAAAGCTGCAATCCCCCCACAATGGAATGTACACAGCTGTCAGGTAGTTATTGGCCTATCACATGGCGATTCAAAGTACTTCATTTCACAGAGGAGGATAGGATAGCAAAGAAGAAAGGGGATCTTCCAAGTTCATACCACTGCTTAGGGGTGAGCCAGACCCCAAACTTCAACCAAGTCTCCTCTGCTGTTAGAGACCTTTCTTTATTCCCCTTGATTTTTTCTATTTCAGGGTAGGAAAAGACACGTCTAAGATGAGCATATGCTTCAGATACTTCACTGAGCAGGTGTGGCGATGGGGAGAGTGGGGTATGCATTGCTGTCATATATCAGGCAAGCTGGAACACCAAGGATTTCCTCCCCTTTCCCTAAGAAAATGCCAGGAAAGAAACCACTTCAAGATGCTATTGTCTTGCTGTGTACAGACGTGGGGGTGGAGTTGGGAAGGGAAGAAAAAAGAAAGGAAGGAAAGTAAAGGCGAGTTTAGTATGTTTTTCCATCTACAGTAATAGGATGAGAGACTGTCATTTATCTTTCCTTTTTTCAAGAAGCTCTCAGCTCTTTGAGGTCTAAGACAGTGCTGGCTAGACAAGGGTAAATGAGCTTGAAGAGTGTGCTGATATTCTCCCTGGCTGAAGAATGATTTCCCTAATATTCCTTCAGTTTCTTTCCATTTTTATTTCATTCTTGGCTGTGCTGCTGTCTCTTTCTCTGAATCAGATTTTAATACTTTCACGACTCATGAGTCCTTGGATTTTATAGCAACATTCAATTAGCTTGGCCTCTGGTGGCCCTTCCAAAGTCCTGTCTTGGTGGTTCATATAATTTAATTTGGGAATTAGGATGGGGGAAGGGAGAGAGTCTAATAAAGAATTATACCACTATAATGGGAATCTAATGTCAATAATATTTTCACCTAAATTCTGAAAATTGTAAAGTATAGGGGGAATAGAGCAAGCATGCTGAAGTCTTAAATCAATCTAATTTGCCCAACAAATTAGAACATTAACAAACATATTTTTAAAGGGTCATTAGCAAAGTTTGATCTCGACATAATACTTTCTAGTTCATAGATTCATGATCAACAACTGAGCAATGCCAGCAGGGCATGTTTGCTAGTATTTTATTGAGGATTTTTGCATCTTTGTTCATCAGATATATTTTCCTGCACTTTTCTTGTGGTGTTTTGTCTGGTTTTAATACCAGGATGATGCCGGCCTCATAAAATATGTTTAGAAGTAACCCCTCCACTTTCACTTTTTGGATAAGTTTTGGTATTTTTCTTCAAATGTTTGTAGAAATCAGCTGTTAAGCCATTTTGTCTGGACACTTCTTTTTTTTGGAAGATTTTTAATTATTACTTTAATTTTTATCTTTGTTGTTGGTCTTTTCATCCTTTCTATTTCTTTTTTACTCAGTTTTGGTAGATTTTATGTTACCTGTGTATGCTAGGTTATCCAGTTTGTTCTCATATACTGCTCATAATTACCAATGATCCTTTTGATTTCTGAAGTATCTGTTGTAATGTCTTTCTTTCATCTGTGATCTTAACTTCTTCTAGCCTGTGGTCATCACTGAGGGGGCTGGTTCTGAACCCCTCTGAAAGAGGTTGGGAAGAAATGTCAAAGCATGACCAGAGTCCTATCCATCTTCTTAGGTTGCCTTCACGATTCTTCCTCCAGAAACCCTGCCAACTACAAACTGGACGTGACTTCTCTTTCCTTTAAATCTCCCCAATGCCCCAACATTGATATGCATAGAAAGCACTTAAAAATGTGTTGAAATTCAGTAGGTCTGGGATGGGACCTGTGATCCTGCTTGGCCATGAAGCTCCTCGGTAGTATTGATGCTGATGGTCCCCTATAGCAAGTGTTTGAAGCGCTGGTCAGCTTTTACTTACATTTACTTACTTATGTGTCTGACTTCCTCAGTACATGATAGTAATATTCTTGACAATCTATGGCTTATGAAGTGTTTAGAACCTCTCTGACTAATCTAAACAGACATCCAGTGACTCTGTCACATAACCTAATTTTAATAGCTCATAGAATTTATCCCCTTTGTCTATCCTGTTCATTATAAAGCAAGAGCATGATCCTCTCAACTAGGGCACAGAAATCAAAATATGACATAGCATAGAGTAGGTATTTGGCAAAAGTTTATGGAAGCAGTAAGCAAACTCTTTTGTCTTACTTTCAAATTCTTTTTCCTTATGGTTCGTGGCAAATACAACCATAGCATGGGTGGAATAACTGATATTTAGCATTCCATGTTATTTAAAGTTCACCATTGTCTGAGTTCATAGGTACCATGGGGAGGTAGTTATACTGAATTGAGGGTTACTGACAAGAAACCATTTTAAAATAAGTGTCTTTCTGTATCTGTATAAATGTGTAATATAAAAATATAAAATAAATATTTGTTTTCCTTTTTTCCACTGTGTCCTTATCCTACCTGTACTTAGAAAAAAATTTGTTTAGACTTTTGATTAAAATCAGGTAAAGCATAATCTGTTTCCTGGGCAGTAAAAACCCAGTATTGATTTTTCTCTATTGACCAATCATACATTGCTGTATAAATATTTATGATGGCTTCACATAATAAAACAACAAGTTAAATACCACAGAGGAAAATGAAATGTAAATGGGAAGGGGTTCTCGTGGGTAATATATCACTTTATAATCTTACGTTACTCGGAGAAGCACCCAACGGCTTTCTGGAATCAATGCTCAGATTACTAGACCTCCATCATCACAAACAGACATTTGCAATTTGGTCTTGTGTCCTCTTGGGGCTCACTTCTGTCAGGTTTATTTGGCAATTTAACAAGTGAAATACAATATATATGCAAAACTCTTCTAAAGTGGCCAGGTGCTTAAATGGAACTCTTCTAATATCTTGGAGCATTTTTTTTTTAGGTCCTACAAATGTCAGAGTTGAAAGGAGTCATGGAGATCATTATTCCAAGGGTCTCCTTTTCTGGCAAAAGGTAGGGGGTGCAGGGAGGAAAAGTGCTGGCCAGAGGTCACACTTCACCCAGCTCCTGGTTAAGCCATCTCTCCCATCTCTCCACACCTCCACTATGTCTGTGGAGGAAGGGTGATTGGAAGAGGGCAGGCTGGGCTGCAGTAGGAGTAGCGTGTGGGTAGATTAGAATGTAAAAGTTATGTTTCCTCGCACATTTAACCAGACCATTTTAAAATTCCAACATGGAAAATAGAAGCTTATTTTCTATGGAGTTATCACTAACTTGCTTAGTACATATGGAGGTGAGTCATTGGGTTTTATATCTACCTAATACTGAAAGGTTATGAGGTCAGAAAGATGTGTTAGTGACAAAGATCTCTAAGGAAAAGTGAATCCTCCCCACCATGCTTCCCCTTTCTTAGGTCTCCCTGAGGCAAGAAACTTCAGTTTCTATAGACACCAGTTTTTGATAATTCAGGAAAGTGGGAGATAGGAAACTCCAATAAATGCCATTGACAGAATTAGAAGTATTAAATGTACAGTGTGTGTGTGTGTGTGTGTGTGTGTGTGTGTGTGTGTGTGTTTGAGTGTGAGCAATATTAGTAAAATGAAATTTGGTCTATATAGCTAAAAATAAACTATGCATCTTCTATACCACTATTTGTGGGAAAGAAAAAGAAAACGGGATTGTCAACATGTATCATTACCTTTTTTATGATCCTTCAGTTTTCTCACAATATTGTAGCAGGAAATATGCAGTGTCTCTCTTCTGCCATCCCATATCCCCCAAATACTTACTGAACACTCTTTCCAAACGGTCAATGTATGAAGAGATCTCAGTGAGAGAATGTCAGGGATCATACATGCATCTAGACTGGCTAGAAATTTCAATCTCCTTGTTCAAAACTGCCATGTTTGTCCTCAGAAAGAAATGCCTTTTTAATTAAATATGGGTATATTTGTGCTCTCTCTCGCACACACTTTTAAGGCAAGGGCAAAAGAAAGCAACAGCTGCTATCATGCATTGAAAATGTAGTTATTCAGAGTAATTCCAGTATTCATACCAAATCTGCAACCCAGTGCAGTGTGGGATTTGAGAAAACTCCCTCAATAGTTCTAAAACCAAGGTTCACATGATGAGAAGGATACCTGATGTTTGAATAGCCTTTGCAACTACATTTTTTTAGGGCTTTCAAATTACAGCCTGCTAACATTTACAGTTCTCTGCAGCCATAATATATCACTATGGGATTTGGGAGGAGATCAAAGAATCAAGAAAGAGATTGTTATTTCCAAATTCTTACTAGTGAAAGATCAGTGCATGTCAAACAGCTTTTAATTTCCACAAACCCAATTTAGTATACACACAAGGCCATTTCCATTTAGTAAAACCTACACTTTCTTCATCAGAAAACTGTTCAGCTCCAAAGAATAGAAAAAACTCTGATGTGAATCTTAATAGTTATAGATCTTAGTCTTCAAAGGAATTTCAAGTCCTTTTCCCATTGGTTACATAATATGTGTGCCTTTTGTTAAGAAAACTTGCTCTAGCCCTAGCTGGTTTGGCCCAGTGGATAGAGCGCCAGCCTGTGGACTAAAGGTCCCCCGGTTCAATTCCGGGCAAGGGCATACATCTTGGTTGCAGGCTCGATCCCCAGTATGGGGCATGCAGGAGGCAGCCAATCAACGATTCTCTCTCATCATTGATGTTTCTATTCCTCTCTCCCTGTCGTTTCCTCTCTGAGACCAATAAAAACATATTTAAAAAAAGAAAGCTTGCTCTAAATTAACCTCTACTTTTACTTAAATAATTGGTAAGTGCAGGAAAATAGAATATTTCAAAGGAAGATTTCTTTATTTTTGAAATAAAGCTTGGCAGGTTTCAGAATAACATGTATAGCATATGTTATGTCTTATCTGAGATGCACATATGCATATATATATATATATATGTGCATATATATATATATATATATATATATATATATATGTATATATATATATATATATATATATGAATAAGCAGAAAGAAACAAATCTGTTGCCTATACATTTAATAGGGGGGAAAGGTAGGTAGAGGTTACAATAAAATATAGCATTGTCTGAATATATTTAATTTTGCAAGTTCTACATTTGGGCCTTGTAAACATTTTACATACTTAAATGATAAATAAATAAAAAGGCAATCCAAAAAATCAAAAGCTAAATGTAAGAAATGGATCTGTGTCTTAAGGCAATGACTTAGCTGCCCATGGAAGACTTCACTGATGATAAATTATAAAATTATAAAATGTGTAATATATACAAAGGACAATATGAACTGTATATATAAATCTTAATTCTCTTTCAGCAATTATATTGATAGAAATGATATTAGTTATCTTATTCTAATACAATTATATATTATAGTTGGATAAAGCAAATAAGTATTTAAGAACCAAAAATCTTCAGCAGATGAGATAAAAATGTAAAATCAAGATGTTGAGCAAAGCCACAAATTACCTAAATCTGATTGGAAAATATTTTACTTGAGAAGATACAGACTTTTTTTAGCTTTGTCCACGAAAAAGGCCAAAAAACAATGTCTGATCAGTACTGAACAATATTAGTACCTTTAGTTTATAAATGGTTGTGGTCTCAAAATGCCATTTTCCAAGGGTACCTTGGAGAAATAATGACTTCCAGGTCTGGGGCCAGAAAGGTAGTGAGATAAGCCTGGGACATCTTATCATACTTGAAAATCAAGTCCATCAATGCATGAGATTGTGTCAAAAGGACTCAGGAGCCGCCATTGACCAGAAAAAAAAACCAAAAAACAAACAACCAGGATGTTTGAGCCATAGAGAGAATAATAAAGGAAGTAAATTAAAACATATAAAACATTTTCTAATCCATGAGTTCATAGATATATTTTTAAACAAAAATCAAGTTTTCATTTTTTAACTTGATAGGAGACAACTGACTGAAATACATAGGAGTCAAGTGTTACCTTTCCTTTCCTATTGAACTCTTCCTCCTGTTTTCATATACTGTGGAAGAGAAATTGTAACTATTAAACATAAGAGTAAATGAATATCAGCATTTTGACAACTTTAATGAAATTATTGTCATCAGTGGTTTCTAAAACCTTAACTCAGGGGTGGGAATGTCTATTCCCAGGGCTGTGTAAGGCCCACAAAAACATTTGGTCTGGCCCTGCCAAGACATTAGGGGTGAGTTAATTAAATGTTTGACCAAATATAGCAGATAATTTTTAAGTTGATACTTTTGTATGGCTGTGAATGATGTTGTAAATGTCCAGATCGCCGTTGGCAGAAAAAAGGTTCCCTACCTCTGCATTAGGTAAAAAAGCTGATAAGGAACTTTAAAATAGTTGTATAAGAATGAAAACACCTGGACATACTAATCACTCTTTATATCACAGGAAGAGGCATAATCAGATGTTAATTTTCTTCCTAAGTTATGCAAGAGAAAATAGAACACCTCCGATAAAGTATTCCTACAAAATAATTGAAATAAACCATATTGGTTCAGTACCAGAATAAGATACTGTATTAAGCAAAAAAATACAATCTAAATATCCAGAATAAGAAAAATTCTACTCAAATTAATTCCTAGTTTGTGTAACAAGTAAATTCACACAAGCTCAAACGTGTGTGCATGTACACATAAACACACCAAACATACACAGAAGAATGGGAAACTAAATTAAAATAAATTTCAGAGACATATTACCCAGATTAATTATTTTAGATGTTGTTTTGAAACTATATGATAAAATTACATTCATTTAACAATCAGAAATTTGAATATTTGTCTACTTGATTATGAATGTTAAGGGGAAATTAGTGTGTCCCTCTGTGTGTGTGTGTGTGTGTGTGAGAGAGAGAGAGAGAGAGGGGGGGGTGGGAGAGAGAGAGAGGCGCTGAGATCTTGGCATTGAGGTTATATTTTCAAAAAGAATTTTAAAATTATATATATTCATGTTGGAAATGATAAAATTTCTGGCATTGGCTTCAAACTGGTTCCATAGGATGTGTATGTATAGGAGGTAGGAGGGCGAAGGCAAAGGTGAGGACAGATTGGAATGAAGGAAGCAATATTAGCAATATATTAAAACTTTGTTAAAGATTATTATTCTTTACACTAATCTTTTATCTTTGTATATGTTTGATGTTCCCATGATAAAAATGTTCTTAAAATGCTGAAATAGGACTTACTTCAGACTCTTTCAAGTATTAAACTACATTAGGATAGTAGTACTTTTTGAACAAATGACAGAATCTCACTGAAACTAATTTAACAAAATAAAAAGGGAATGTATTTGCTTACATTACTGAAGATTCCAGAGATGGAGTTGATTCAGAAATGGAATTGTCTGCATGTTTCAGTCCTTCCCCTTGTCTCCCCTTCCCTTTCTTCCCCCTCCTGCTCTTTCTTCATGTTTTCTGTTTCACCCATTCCCTCTGTCTTGTAGTGGACTTCCTTGCAGCTTTTCATTGTATTTGTCCTTTCTGAGAAGAGGGTAGAGAACCATGGCCTGAGACAACAGCAGTGTTTCACATCCCAGTTTAGCCACCCTTCGACAAAAGTGTGATTTTCCCCAGTGAAGTTCTTACTGGTTTCAGTTGCACAAAGTTGAATTGAGTTGATCACCCTCCCCAGTCATGGGTGAATCACCTGCAGTCCATTGAAGGTCACTCTCTACTTAACTTTGTCCTAAGCTCTCTTCCATCCTTATTAACATTTATTTCCCCTAATCCTTATAAAAAAATCTTGATTCAAATTTTCTCTATATATACTTTTATATGTGAGTGTCTTTGTAAAATATTGTGCCTTTGACTACATATATGCATGGTTTTATGTATATATGTAGTAATCGTTTTGCCTTTTAAAAGTATTTTAAAAATTACATTCTATTGGGATATATTTACATACAGTAAAATACACAGATCTTAAGTATATACAGATCTTATGTTAAATGAATTTGACAAATGTCTATCCCCATGTAATGGACACCCCTAATCAAAACACAGAATATTTCCATCACCCAGAAGGTTTGCTTCTGTTCTTTTAAGTAAATTCCTCAGTTAGATGCAACCACTGTTCTAATTTCTATTAACATAAACTAGTTTGCACATGGAGTAAACTTCATAAATGTAGTCATACAGTATATACTTATTTATGTCTGGCATCTTTTACTAAACTTAGTATCTGTGAGATTCATCCCAAGTTTTTGCATGAAATAGTAGTTTTTAAAATTATGATCTTACTGTTGAGTGTTATTCCACAGTAAGAATAGAAAACTATGTTTTTAAGATAGGTATGTGTTCTTCTGGTCATTTGCTTTTTAGTGTTTCACAGTGTTCTGCATCTTCCACATTTCACTTAGGTTGTCCCTAATAGTCACAAGCACAAATAATGTTATGACAAACATCCTTGAGCGCAGTCCTTTTAGGCGCTGTGTGAGAGTTCTCTGGGGCTTATATGCATCCCTAATTTCATTAAGAATTGTTTCACTGAGAATGCTTGTGTCAGTTCATTCCCTTCCGCAGTTCTTGCAGGCACAACTTCCCCACAGGATAGCCGCAAACAGCATCACAATAAAGTAAATACCGTTACCCAGTTTTCAACATTTAGAAGAGGGCTTACCATTTGAAGTCTTTGTTATGAAGTAAATAATCTATATCTTTCTTGTTAAAATGGTAGATACTAACTACTCATGATTTTTGAGCATCAGAAATGTGGCTGGTGTGGATGAGGATCTTCATTTGAAATTTTGTGCACTTTTTTATTTTTAATGTAAATTAAATAGCTACATGTAGTTAGTGGATAATCAGCCAGGATGATGAGATAGGATTTAGTTTCTGAGACTGGTGGGGAGTTGCTCAAAGGGATTCAAGAAAATGAAGTGGTTTACTTTGTGTCTTAGAGCATTCTAACTGAGATGAGGTATGGGTGGAGTGGGGTTCAACAAGTCAGGAAATGTTAGTTGGGATGAAGTTGCAGTGATCCTTGCTAAAAGTGATAGTGGCTTATGTAGGAACAGTACAGAAAAGGAGTAAAGTCAAGAGTTTAAGTAGAGGAGAAACCAAGATGGTGGCATAAGTAAACACCTGAACTTGCTACCTCACACAACCACTTCAAAACCACAACTAAAAGACAAAACGAACATCATCCAGGACCACAGGAAGGCTGGCTGAGGGGAAATTCTACAACTGGAAGGGAAGAGAAATGCACACTGAGACTCAGCAGGTGCGGAAGTAAAATGTGGAGGTACGGAGGCGCGCTCACAGAAAAGGCTGGCAACTGAGGATGTGGTTGTCTTTTTCAATCAGGAGGGAGACACAAGCTCCCAACTGCTCTGAACTCCAGTTCCAGGCAAGACTCTGAGACCCAGATTCATATGGAGAAAAGCTGTACTGGCATCGGGCCTGAACACGAGGGCAGCTTTCTCTCAGAGGTTCTTGCAGTGATTACTGTGGGACACTAAGACCTGGGGCCTCTTAGGGCAGGGCTGAAGGTCAGCCATTGCTGTTTGCTCCTCCCTGTGGATTTCAAAAGACCCTGCCCCACCCAATTTACAACCCCAGTCGAGCTATCTGTAGAGGCTTTTGCATATGAATGGCTTGGTCCTTTGCAATCTAAAATTACTTAACAAACTACAGCTGGGTCAGAGAGCCCCAGATCTTCCAAAAGAAGGCCCAAGGCTCCACAGAGGCTTGCATTGCTTATAGCTGGGCCTCATCTGGGCACCTCCAAACCCTGAACAAAGAAGAGGAATCTTCAGATCTTTCCATAGCTCCTGCTGGGTGGCCTCAGGCAGAGGCTAAATTTGTTCCTCCTTGGAAATCCAAAAGCCAGTGTACCCAGTGGTCAAAGTGGGACCACCCAGATTACAACTCTTCAGATCCATAAGGGACACACATACTCAAGGGACAGACAGTAAGCACCAAAGCCCCACTGAAGCAAGTCCTGCCCTGTAAGGGTGTCTCCAGCACAGAAGTTCTCCCAGTACAGACACAACTGATCCTCATAGCTAATTGGACTGGAGGTCAATTCCTCCCAGTGATACCAACAACAATCAAGGCTTAATTACAACAAGCCTGTGCACACAGCCCAAAAAGGGGTGAACCAAGAGCGTCCACCTCAGGTAATTCAGGAGGCTGAGCCACTGAGTCCTATAGGACACCTAGCACACAAAGCCACTCTATCAACACAGGGAAGTAGCCAAAATGCAGACGCAAAGAAACAGATCAAAAGTGACAGAAATGGAGGAAAGCAAATAACGGGATATAGAGTTCCAAACCATGGTTATAAAGTTTTTCAAAAATCTTCTAGAAACCACTGATAGATTTATTGAGTCCCTTGAAGATATGAAAAAGGACCAACTAAAAATTAAACATATACTGACTAAAATAAAGAATAATATACAGAGATCCAATAGCAGACTAGAGAATCACAAAAGTCAAGTCAGGATATGAAATACAAAGAAGCAAAAAACACCCAACCAGAAGAGAAAAAGAATCCAAAAATATGAAGATAGTATAAGAAGCCTTTGGGACAACTTCAAGTACCAACATCCAAATTATAGGGATGCCAGAAGAAGAGAGAGAGCAAGATATTGAAAACCTATTTGAAGAAATAATGACAGAAAACTTTCCCTACTTGGTGAAAGAAAGAGACTTAGAAGTTGAGGAAGCACAGAGAATCCCAAACAAAAGGAATCCAAAGAGAACCACACCAGGACACATCATAATTAAAATGCCAAGAGCAAAAGACAAAGAATATTAAAAGCAGCAAGAGAAAAACAGTTACTTACCTATGTATGAATGTCAGCTGATTTCTCAACAGAAACTATGCAGGCCAGAAGGGAATGACAAGAAATATTCAAAATGATGAAGTGCAAGAACCTACAATCAAGATTACCCAGCAAAGCTATCATTCATAATTGACGGTCAGATAAAAAGCTTCACAGTTAAGAAAAAGCTAAAGGAATTCACTGCCAAACCAGTATTGTATGAAATGCTGAAGCATATTCTTTAAGAAGAGGAAGAAGAAAAAAAAAGGTAAAGATAAAAATTATGAATAACAAAGTGACAATAAATACATATCTATAAACAAGTGAATCTAAAAATCAAGTGAATAAAAAATCTGATGAACAGAATAAACTGGTGAGTGTAACAGAATCAGGGGCATAGAAAGGGAGTGGACTGACAATTCTCAAGGGTAAGGGGATGTGGGGGTGCAGGAAGAGACTGGACAAAAGTTGTACATCTTTGTATGAGGACATTGTGGGGAGGTAAGGGCAGAGGGTGGGGTGGGAACCGGTGGAAGAGAGCTATGGGGGGAAAAAGAGAAACAACTGTAATAATCTGAACAGTGAAGATTTATTAGAAATAAAAAAAAAGTTTAAGTAGACATACTGACTGGGGGAGATTGACTTGAAACAATAGATCAGAATAAAGAAGATACAATAAATTCAATGATCTATCAGAGACAACAAGATGTATCTAGTGTCTGATGTGGAAGATCTCAGAAAATTTACATGGAAAATCACCTGTCCACTGGAAGAGTGACAGTGATTCAAGGTCTTCTGAGGCATGGAAAGATGGTGCGTGCAGGCAGCTTGTCTCAGGGTTTGAACCCCATTTGTCCCTGCTCTGGTTTCACCCAGGCTTATGCCAAAGGTCACCTAGATGTGTCCTGTACCATCTTTTGCTCCATCAGAGGCTGACAGAGTTGAGCAATGACCTGGAGAAATGTGCAGATATCTGGGAACTCGGGGGTTGATATCGAAGAAAAATTCTGGGAACTGATTTGCATCAGTTGTTTAATATTTCAGGCAATTAGTGATCCCGAGCAGCTGCTATGGTGAAATTGTGAAAAATGCCAAAGTAAGTGGAACAGAACATATGGGAGAGGTTTTATCTCTAAAATATTGCTTTGAGGATAATATTGACATAATTTGCCTATCATATTTTCCCCCTTTGAAATGATTTGCCTAACATTTCTTAGAAATAGGCTCCATATGGGTGTTAGTAATTCAGTGGAAGAAGTGCGAACTCAGGCTCACTGAAGGAGAGCCAGCTCCAAGAGGCGTCATGAATCTCGAGTGGGAGCCAAGCAGCATCTCTCTTCATGAGAAATGAGCATTGTGAATGGAGAGTTGAGAGAAAAGAAACTGGGAAATGGATGGTCAGTGAGTCCTTCCCATCTGCCAGCCACTGCATTAGGCTGATTATGTCTTTAGTAAACTTTTGAGGTATTTATTAGCTCCATTTTATAGGGTCGATAACTGAGACTTCATAGTAGAGGTAGTTTGTTCACGTCACACGGGTAAAAGGTACCAGACCCAGCATTCAAATCAGTTTCATTGGACTGAAAAACGACTCTTCTCAGACAAAAAGAAAAAAAAAATACCTCTAGATTTGGTCAAGTGCAGTGATTCTCAGTGTGGTCTCTGGACTAGACCCGACCTGGGAATATTTATAAATATAAACCAGGAATTCTGGGGGTGAGGCCCACAGATCCATGTTTTAACAAGCCCTCTGGGTAATTCTGATGTAGGCTACTGTTTTGGAACCACTGGATAAGTGAGATTTAATTAATCATATAAGAAGCAGACATCCAGGAATGCTACAGTGGGAGAATGTAGCTGGGAGGACGCAAAGAAGCATAACACATGTTTTCTACACAAAGAGTAACTGCAGGACATGTGAAGAAGTGTGCATAACTGAAGCATCAACAGCTCAGTTTAGCGGAAAGAATGCTAAATAAGTGATACTGAAGTCTTATATTTAGTCACAGATCTGATACTCATGTGCAGGTTGGCTTTCAAAAAATCAATTTCACTTCTATATATTTTCTTTATTATCTCAATTATGATGACAATAGTGGTGGTGATAACAGCCAGTGAATTTTCACTCCTTTTAAAATTTATAATGCCTTTACATTCTTTTAGAGGCAGATGGAACAGGCATTAGCCAAAAATGAAATAAAATTCATTAGATTTTTTATTCACTTGATTTTTAGATTCACTTGTTGATAGATATGTATTTATTGTCAAGCTTACAACATCTTCAATATTCCTTCTAGATTGACATTCTAATAGACTTTTCATATAACTAAACTGAAAATGTACAAAATTATAGATGACCATGTCTATTCAGATGATTCTGGAACATGACCGCACTTCAGTGAAAGTGAAAAACATCCAGACTTTTCTCCAGAGAAATATACTCTACTTACATCCCATGCTTATGCTGTATACATAGATGTTTATAATTTCCTTCAGATGATTCTAATATGCATTAAAGTTGTGAATGATAACTCTAAATATTAAATGAATCTAGATGAAGTCATAGTGGCAAACAATCGTTTGGGGAAGTGGTAGGTTGATATTCTAACCATCGATCTTAAGAGACTTTGAGTCTCTGGGGAAAATCTAGTTTACTCAGCCTGGAACTCAAAGCCTTCCATGCTCTACTTCCTGACAACATTCCCTGCTTCTTGTTTCATCAGCCACTTCCCTAAACACTAGCTTTAGCCAAATTAGACTCCATGCTTTTCTCAAACTACACTCAGAGCTGTCTATCCTCTGTAGTTTCAGTAGTGCTATATCCTATGCCTGGTTTTGTCTATGAAAACATCTCCTTCCTCAGAGCACAATGCCAGTGCTAGATCCTCCATGAAGCCTGCCCTGGTGCCACTGTCCGGTGAGCATCTCTCCATCCTCGGATGGCTTGTCACATTTAAATAGTGTCTTCATTAGGATGTTATTGACTGCATAAGGAATGTCTTGTCTCAAATAGCTTCGATCATAAAAACACTGTGTTATCTCCCAAATCTTCAGGTAAAATGGCTGGATGGTCCGTTCATTTAATATCATAGAAGAATCAGGTCCATTCCACCTTCCCTACCTTCCACCCTGGCTTTAGTTCCCTTGGTAAATCCGAAATAGGCACCACAGTTCTGAGTGCCACTTTCAGACATTCATCCAGTGGATGAAATGAGCTTTTGTTAATGTTGGTTTCTTTTTAAGAACAAGGAAACCTTTCCAAGAATCTGACCGTCAGGCCTCTTCTCATGTTTCATTGGTCAAACATTATGTCACATGCTCATTCCTGAACCAGTCATTGCCAAGAGGAGTGCAGTTTTGGTGACTGGCTCATTGAAGCCCATGTTTAATAGAACTTTCTGAACAAAATTGAAGTACTCTTAGGAAGGAGGAGTGATGGGAATCGGTGAATGGTGCTTGGCTGAGCTTCTAACTCCTCTCATTCAAGTAGGCCCTTTCTCTGCATATGATAGGTGTCTTCCCATATATTAGTTTCCCTATTTAAACTCAAGCTCCTTGAGGACTGGTTTTTATTTTATATTCAAAAACATGAGCATTGGAGTCAGTCACACTTCAGTTGAAATTAAGGTGACAGACACATCCCAATTTGCCCAAAGGTTTGCTGATTTTTAGCACTGGAAGTCATATATCCTCAGGAACCCTTATCCCCAGGCAAACCAGGACAGTTAGTCACCCTGATTGAAATTAAGATCTCTGCTATTTGCTTGTTGCATGATTTGGAAATCAAGTCATTTAATCATTTAGTGTTTCATTCAAGAAAACCAGTCCTTGAAGGCCCATTATGTGCTAGAGACACTGTTTTAGAACATTCGTCTGTTTTCCTGACCATTCTGGCACAAGCTCTCCCATTTCCCGCAATCCTGCTGAAGCTGCCCTAGGACTGCCTTGTGCGTGACCCCCTCTCCGTACTCCATCACTCACACATGATGTTAGAAGGAGCCTGGCCGCCTGACAGATGGGGCTTGGGAAATCCCCAGGAGTTTTCAGACACTGTTTCTGGCCTGAAAAACAAAAACACCCACAAAACAGCCAAGGGTCCCAGTCTGCTCAGGGAACACGCTGTCCTCTCCTGTTCTTAGGGCCACTTCTTGGACAAGTAGCAGCTCTGTTTGCTGGACTTTTGGCCCCATGCAGTCACTGTGAGGCAAAGCACATCACACACAAACGGGCCAGTGAAATGAGGTAATTGCGGCTTTCGATGAATGCTATTTCTGTCTCCGGGGCGCTGCTGGCTGGGAGGTGAGGAAGGAGAGCTAGTGCATCTGACATGGCTCTCCTCACAAAGTGGAAGTAGTAGCACAGCGGGAGGGAAGCTTCTTCCTGTTTTTCCTCCTCATGATGAGTGCATACTCCATGCACATACCATTTTCAAGCAAGGTCAACTCCACGTTGGACATCCCTTCCCATTGCCAGAACTTACTGGTTGGGGCACCAAGGTTGTCCTAAAATGTGATTTAATAGAGCTGTGTTGAGCATAATCTATGTGCCAAGCAAATCATCTGTTTCCTCTTCACAAGGACCTTCAGCAACAGATAATGTTCCCACTGTGGAGAGGAGCAAAGTGTGATTGAGAGGGAGAGGTCCTAGGACCCAGCATGGATATGTGCAAGGCCAGGTGAGCACGTACATCTCCTCCCTTCATAGTTAGAGCTATTTCATCACACGCTGTTAACTCTAGCCATTTGTGTTGGATTATTATCCCTTGAAATACATTTTATTTTTCATGTTATTTTAAAAAAGGAAATACAACAAGTTTGTTTCTTTTTAGCACTCTATCCATCAACATTCTCTATTAGAGTACTTGACAACTCCAACTGCTAGACCTAGAATTCAGTTTGTTTGGATCATATTGTTTGTTTGATTGTTTGTTTTGTTTTTGTTCTTTTTTTCCTTCCTCATTGATATTCAAATTCCCAGCACTGTTGAAGTTGCCAGTGGACCTATCTCTCAGATTCCCTCACCACTATTCCTCATTCAAATTTTAGTTTTGAATGTTTTAATACATCAACCAGAAAGTCACATCATTAAGTTATTATAAAAAGAGGAAATAAGCTCTAGTCTTGAACCCAAGGGGCTGTTTTGTGGCTAAAAAAATGGAGACTTGTTTTAGTAGGTACTTCTGATTATCCTTGAGAACAAGCTTTTTGGTTAAGAATATTTAGTGAAGAATATGCCTTTTGGAGTCAGAGTTCTAGTGCAGGCTTCATACTATTCTCACTCAGAGATCTTGGCATCTAGTCAGCCTTCTAAGGTTCAGTTGCTTATCAGGAACATGGGAAATATGCACATGAGGTTTGCAAATATCACAGGACATAATAGCTGAGGAAAAACTCTTAGCAAAGTGACTGATGCCTTGTGTAAGCTGTCAGTGATAGCTGTGCATTATTACTGGGGGCTGCTATTTATATTTTTATGTCAGCTACTTTAGAAAGCCTTACATTGTCTATCCTTAGGTCACAGGCTGTGTTAGACATAGTTATTTTTGGATAAGTGAGATATTGTGCTTATAAATAGGTCTGCAGTTCACAGAGCCTTTCTATAAAAACCTCCCTTGTTCAGGGAGAGGTAAAGGACTACAATAGTGCCATAAATTGCTCATATTTAGATGACCTAAGTCCAAGTTTCAAGCTTCAAATATGCCTGAGATTCTGTCTCCAATCCCTTGCCCTGTTTTCCATTTTCCTTCATTTCTGTGCTCTCTTCTATCCCTCACCTTCACTGATTTTCCAGTACTGAGTGATTTACGCATCTCTTTTATTTCTTGATTCTTTCTAACCATTCCCGCTGGTCCTCACCTTCTACACCAAGGAGTTACTAAAGGTAACAAAACAGTTCCTACACCGAGAGGGATGTTTGTGCCAGCTGTTAGGTTCTTGTATATAATTTCTCTTTTCAACCATTTTACAGAGTTGTGTACATAATCCAGGTCTGAGCCACATTTAAAGGCAGGTAAGGAAGGTATAGAGGGGTTTCAATAAGCATATATTATTTGAGTGTAACCTTGAAGGATGACATAGCCAGGTAGTTAGGCCCAGGTCACCACTCTCTGCAGACTCTTTCAGGCCATAATGAAGTAGGCCCAATTAGGTGAGCTCCCAGCATGCTCAGTAGGAAAACTCACCACCAGCAAGGACTATTAGAGTTAATAGAAGTTGTAAAATTGGTGAAAGGTTCACAAAGGGTGAGCATAGGACCTGTTCTTGGACATTCGCTCTGGGTTAGAAAACAGTATTGTGTGCACATTAAAACAGCATCAAAACCATAGACCCTCCATGAAGTCCCAGTAACCAAGGTCATCAGTAATAAGAAAGCAGAGCCCTAGTCCCTGGGCAGATGTTCTGTCCTATAAAAGCCTCATTTAGAAATATTGATGAATTGGTCTATACCATGTTTTTAAATGCTTAAAATACTGGTGATTGTGCTTATGTAATTAGAAAGAGGAGACAGAAAATGGAGGGGAAGCTCTATTATCCTATCTAATGAAAGAGCAATATGCAAATTGACCATACCTCCACCATGCCTGCAAGCCACGCCCACCAGCCAATCAGAGTGAGTATGCAAATTAATCAAGATAGCTATGGCCACAGAGAGAGCAGGAGAGAGGCTTGGGTTGCTCCTGGCGATGGAGGAAGCCAAGTTTTCCACACACCCAGGTGGGCCCAGGCCTCCACTTAAGGCAACAAAGTTTCAATAGCTATGCAAGCAAAAGTCTTGGCTTGGCTCCAGGCTACAAAGTTTCAATTGTAGAAGATAAATAAATCCCAGATACCTGAGCCGCTGCTTGGATAGACGGGGTGTGTGGCCAGCCTGCAAACCACCACAGGCCCCTTGCCCAGGCCACCTCACACCCTAAGGGAGCACCCACCCAGATCCAGGACACCCTTCAGGGCAAACCAGCTGGCCCCCACCCATGCATCAGGCCTCTGTCCTATCTAATAAAAGAGTAATATTTGGATTGACCATCATTCTAACACACAAGATGACTGCCCCAATGTGGGCAAAAGATCCTGCCCCCATGTGGACACAAGTTAGCCACCACAAGATAGCCAACAGGTGAGAGCAGTTGGCAGGGATCAGGTATTCAAGGAAGGGCAGTTGTGGGTGATGAAGCCTGCAGGGGAGGGCAGTTAGGAGTAACCAGGTCCACTGGGTAGGGCACTTAGGGGCAAACAGGCTGGCAGGGGACCAGTTAAGCATCAATTAAGCTGGCAGGGAAGTGGTTAGGGGGTGAGCAGGTGAGCAGGCAGAAGCAGTTAGGGGCATTCAGGAAAGCAGGCAGGTGAGCAGTTGGGAGCCAGTAGTCTTGGATTGTGAAAAGGATGTCCGACTGCCCATGTAGGCCTGATCAGGTAGGATTGGGCCTAAATGGGCAGTCAGACATCCCTCCAGGGGTCTCAGATTGGAGAGGAAACAGGCTGGGCTGAAGGACACCTCTCCCCCACCCCCTGCCCCTGTGCATGAATTTCGTGCACCAGGCCTCTAGTACATTCAGAAAAGTGCTTTTGGACAAGTTAAACAATGGCAAACCCATGGTAGAGGGTCCCAAGAGTTTTGCTCCTAGAATTACCAGACTGGGTGAGGTAGTGGAGCAGGTTTTATATTTGGAAGTAAAGATCAAGCTCTGGCCATTAAAGCTCAGTTGTTAGAGTGTCAACCTGTGCACCAGAGGGTCTCAGATTGGATTCCTAGTCAGGGCACATGCCTGGGTTGTGAGCAGTATGGGGTATGCAGGAGGCGACCAATCAATGATTTCCTCTCATCATTGATGTTCCTAAATCACTCTCACTCTCCCTTCCTCTCTGAAATCATTAAGAATATAATTTTAAAAATATATTCAGATGGGGATTAACAATAACAAAAAGGTTAAGAAGGATAGCTGCTGAGGACTGACATATTCCTGTAAGTCTGACATTGTATCCATGTAATCCAAAGCAACAGACTTTATGGCTATCTCAGGTCCAGATTCCCTCTTAACCATCCACTCATCCACACTATATGATGGATCATCTTGACTCCCCATATCTAAATTCAGAACATTTTCAATACCACCAAAGAAACTCTGTATGTATTAGCAGCCCACTTCTATTTCCTGCCCTTGCCCCCTCTCTTACCTTCACCTCCAGCGGCTGGAAACCACTGTTCTACTTTGTTTCTATGCACCTTATCATTTTGGACATTTTACATACTATTCTAGAGTATGTGCTTATCAAAGTTCATTTTTCCATTCTCTTGTTAATGGCAACCTAGGATATTTTTAGTTGTGAGCTAATTTATACAAATATTTTACGAACATTCATGAAGAAAGTGTTTTGTGGACATATGTTTTCATTTTTATTGGGTCAAAGCCTAAGAGTAGGATTACTAGTTCACAGAACAGGTGTATGTTTAATTATATAAGACATGTCAATATACATTTTCAAAGCTGCTGTACCATTCTATTTTCCCAAGAACAATGCATGAGAGTTGTGGTTGCTCTGCATGCCCACCAACATGCGGTGCTGTTACTATGGGGATGAGGAAGGGGGCACTCTTCTGGTGCGTCCACCAACATTGCACAGGAATATGGTAGCAGGGTTCCTGTGGAATGAGGAGCTTGGACAAGAATGTCTCCACGAAGCTCTGAGCACCTGGGGTTTCAATTCAAGTTACACGTGCTCCTATGTCAGTTTTATGTTGCTGCCATGACAAACTACTGCCAGCACAGTGCATTGAAACAGTGCACATTTATGTAATATGGTGTTACTAACTATCATCACCATGCTGTACATTATATCCTGATGACTTATTTATTTTATAAATCTAAGTTAGTACTTTTTTATCACCATGCTGTACATTACATCCTAATGACTTATTTATTTTATAACTCTAAGTTTGTACTTTTTTGACCTTTACTCATTATTAACTACAGTCAGTTTTACTCTGTTGCATATTTGAAAGTCGCTGAGAGAGTACATCTTGAAAGTACTCATCACACACAAAAAAATTGTAATTATGTATAATGAAGGATGTTAAACTAAACTTATTGTAGTTATCATTTTACAATATATATAAATAAGTTATATGTTGAACATCTATATCCTAGAGGCCTGTTGCACAAGAGATTCGTGCAATAGGCCTTCCTTCCCTTGGCTTCCAGCACTGGTTTTCCTCCGGCACCTGGGACCTAGGCCTTCACTCCACCCAGAGTCTGCCACCTTCGTGTTTGCTGCAGGCTCCGGCTAGAGTCTTCCATCTTCACTGCAGATTCAGACTGGAGTCTGCAGTCTTTGTCTTTGCTGTGGCCAGAGTGCCCCTACTGTAGATCCCTTCGCCCTACCCTTCCTCTCATAGCAGGTGTCCTTCCTGGCCACTCAGTGCCTGGAGCAGCTGGGCAGCTGCCATCTTTCTCCTCCTAATTTGCATATTTTCTATGATTGGCTACTATATGTAGTAGAGTGATGGTTAATTTGCATGTTTCTCTTTTATTAGTATAGATATAAAAGCCTAAGCGACTAGCCGGTAGCTATGATACACACTGACCACCAGGGAGCAGATGTTCAATGCAGAAGCTGCCCACCAACAGCAACTTTGCATAGTGCCCTCTTGCATTCTGGGACCCCTTGGGGAATGTCAGACTGCTGGTTTTGGCTGGATCCTCACAAGCCAAGCCAAGGGACCCCACCTGCCAGAAGGACTCTGCTCACTCAGCAGATGCCTTTCAAACCCTAGCGCTGCCCCAGGTGTGGCAGTCCAGGGAAGGATTGTGGAGGCTGGCTCCCAGGCATGTCTGGCCCGTCTTGCCCAGTCATGCCCTGCTAGCCACCTTCTAATTTACTTTCAATGTACACAAATCTGTGTACTAGACCTCTCGTATCTTAATAAAAGAACACACACACATATATACATACACATACATGTTTCAAACTTATTCAGATTGTTGGCAGATACACGTTCTTTGAAGTTGTAGAACTAAAGCTCCTGTTTCCTTCCTGACTGTCAGGTGGAGAACCCCTTTGGTTTTTAAAGGCCTCTCTCTAGCTTTTGCACTTGGCCCCTCCATCACAGACCCCCTGGTTGATTTTGGATCATCTCTGACTTACCCTTCTGCTGCAGCTCTTCTGCTTTTAGCTGGAGAAAGTGGTCTGTTTTAAGGGCTCATGACATTACGACCTGCTAGGATAATTGTCCTATCTTCAACTCTGTGACCTTAATCACATCTGCAAAGTTTCTATGGCATGTAGTACACCATAATCACATGAGCCAGGGACTAGACATAGACCTCTTCGGGGAACCATCCCTCTGCCTGCCACAGCTCTGTGGGTGACTAATGCCAACTTCTCGGGGAGGAAGCGTTTGCAATTTCACACTCCGTTCTCAGTGTTTCTCCCTGTCAACGTTTTGTCAATTCTGATGATATGTTCCTGGCATTTTATGTAACTGAATCAAGTGCAACTTAAGATGGGATATTTCTGTTTCACTCGGGGTTAAAAGAGTACTACCTCATAGCACTGTAAGAATTTAATAAGTTAATTAATGTAAGTACAGTCATGCGGGATTGTACTCGCCACAAAGTAACTGCTCTGAAAGCAGTAGTTGTCACTCAACCCTGCTAATGAGCCTTCATGTGGGCAAGTCACGCTTCTTCCTCCGGCCTCAGTTTGCTCTGTTAAGATGCCTGTATTGACTACGTTTCCTTTGTGCCACTGTCTTCTTCCCTTTTCCCCTCTGCCCTCTGACCTAATAGGCCTACCTCTGTGGGCTGTATCAGAGAGGCCCTTTGGGTACTGATGTTCAATTGGGTTTGACCGATGGAAGGCACTGGCAAGAGGTTGAAGGGAGGGAGAGCCCTGAGATTGGGATTCTTACTCTTCTGCTCCCCATCAGGCCACATGGCTATAGCCCTGGTCAAAGGTCACCTCCTTCAATCATATCTTGCTCTCTCTAGGCTCTGGTAACAGTGCTGCTTCCTGGCTCCCCATCAGAGCTGAGGATACTAATAGCTCTCTACTATGGCTAGCCTTGTGGTGCTGTACTACCTCTTGATGTGTCCTTTGACCCTGACTGTGCCTTCATAAAACATCTCTTTATTACCCTCTCCTGAATTATCGCTTTTAAGTGTGCTATGCTTACCTTTCTTGAAAAATAAGGGATGTGCAGGACCATTTCTGAGGATCCTTACCTATCTAAAATGTCCTTCTGTGACTCTCAAAATCTGTCAACTTTCCACTATGCAAAAATTTATTGACGTTTAATTTTGTTTATTTTGTGGAAGTATTGAAGAACACAAAGAAGTCAAGACACTATATGGACCTTTGGGACTCTTCTTCTTTCATCATTCATTCGAAGATAATTAATTGTACACTTGACAATGGAGCCAGGCACAGGGAAGTAGTCAGGATAGTTTAGATAAATTAATGATGGATTGAAGCAGCGCATGAATGAGCAAACACATTTTTTGCAGGTGAATCTCACTTTTATAAACAGTGCAGACACAGGTAGATACAAAAGGTGGCCAGAGGTAGGGCCTAGGCTGTTGGCAAGGATTCCTGAGCAGGAGTGTTTCCAAGAAAAAGAGGTACTTGGGGCAAGCAGGGTTTGACAAGCCTCTACTGCCACTCTGTAAGCCTTTCCCTCCTGCCCTGCACGGAATGTTCCCGTGCAAGCAGATTACCATGTTTCAGCATTCTTCAGGATTACATCTGTTGTCAAGTGGATTAGCAGGGATTATGCATGTTGTTATATGGCTATGGAGAGAATGCCAGGACAAGGTACACTTCTCACTTAGAATGATAGCATGGCAGAACAATCTGCCTTTGCCCAGCAATGAAAGGAGCTTCCCAAAGAGGATATGTCTTCCTGCCTTAATAATGGTGGTTGTCATTCAAATGTATTATGTTTTTCATAGACTGCTATAATTAAGCTTCATAACAGTATTAGTAACCCCACTTATGAATTGAAAAACTGGGGCTCAAAGTCCACATGATTCAGGGTCACAGAAGGGACAAGTAGCTGAGGGACCCTGAGGCGCAGGCACCTTCACCTTCTGAGTCCCATAGACATCACTGGTAATTTACATCCCTCTAGTGTTTAAGATAAACATGTTTGGCCAATCACTGTTGCAATTTTTATATGAACTTAATTTCTTTCCTAGGTAATTAATACTTTCACAATTGATTCTCCTAAAATATAATAAATTTTCACTGTCTCTTTTCTCATTATTTCAGTTAAAATTTATAATTTCTTTCTCTGAATTCCAAATATGCATCAAACTCTTATTGTGGAGTAGAGCTCTACATTTCAAGTTAGAAAGTAGTAGCCATAGTCCCAACCAACAGTTTGCCTGTGTAACTTTGGGTGAATAATTTCAAGGATGTGATTATCAGCTTAATCACCCATTAGGTAGGGGTAATTGTTCCACCTACTTTGAGGGACATTGGGAATTAAATTACAATATGGATGTGAAAGTACTTTGTGGATTATAAAGTACAATGAGGATGTAATAAGGCTGTAGGTTATTTTTGTGATGTTGTCATTTAGCATATTGTGGGTGGTTTTTTTCTCTCCCGCCTTCTCCTCTAGCACCTAAATTTGGTATAGCAAGTTTGCTTTATCCCAGATTTCCACCTTCTTTCCTTTCTCTCCTTTCTTTCTTTGCAGTTTTCAACCTCACTACCTCCTCTCTTCCTTCTCTCCATTTCATCAAAAAGCCACCACTTGGCATGGTGACTGAGTGCACAAAGCCAAACTAATCATGGCCCCAGCCTTGAGGAAACCTGCATCTGAGCACAAGAAGTAGACAGATCATGATGGAGTCAAGAGAGAAGTGGATTAGCTAAAACCTGTGCAAGATGACTCCAGAGGAAAGATGGGACCCTCAGTGTCCTCTTCTAAGATAGTAGTCTTTCTACCCTTTTACAAGCTTTCTCTGGGAAAAATTCCACTTATAGGCCAAGGCTCCCAAGGGCAGAATCTGACATAAAGGAGGCCAATGAATGTTTGTCTTCACACTATCTTATTTTCATGTCCCCCCCTCCAAGTACCTTTACCCCATAGATAAGGACAGAAGGTTCAGGAACATGAAACTCTTTGCACAGTCATGGAACTAGAAAATGGTAGTGCTCTGTTTTCACTCCAGGCCAGTTGGACTTCTTTAAGCCTTAGAGAAAGTGAAGTGAAAGCAATAGGCTAGATTTTATAAGCTCTGAGGTCTTGTCCTTCAGAGTCACAGAGGGCCTTCATAGAGGTCCTTAAAAGCCCCAAGTCTGCTTCTTTAAACAGCCATGGATTTCTGTTAATATGGCATGTTAGTCAACATTTCCTTATTCCTGAGCTATTTCATTTGGTGCCTGTCAGGGGATTCAATTACATGGACCTGTGGATGTCCTCTGAAACTGGCTAAAACCTTTCCTTCAAGTTCAACAGAAACGGTGTCCAGCTCCAATCGGATCAGCCTATGGAAAATTCCTGACACCGTATGTTCTCGTGATTTTTGGAACTCTGTAAATATTTGAGTCAGTAGATCTTAATCCATAAACACAGCTGTACTTAAAAAACCCTGATGGGGAGTTATTACAATTTAAACAATTGGGTAACAAAACAAATCAATGTTAATCATTTTCGTTTTCTAAAGACAATGGATCCAGACTTCTCATAAAACTGGCATAATGAGCCTCACAATTGCATCCACAAATAAACTTACAAATGCTAAGATAAACCATTCTCAACTTTTTAAGAACATTGTAAAGAGAAACTGAGGGGTGGGGGGTGGTTAGGAAAAAGAAGAAAAACAACAAATTGAGCAAGACCAAGACACTCAGGCCTTAATGTACATGCGTCCTCCAAAGATAAACATCCAGGGAGAAAACCCTGCCTGGTCTGCCATTTTCCTGTCTAAATTACATTATGAATTACCATGATTCAGGGATTATTCTTGTTTCTATCAGAGCTACCTTTAGCCTTCTTGTTGGGCTTTCTCTTTGCTGCAGTTTACAGAAAGGCTCAAAATAACCAATTCATTCCTGTGATGAACATTGGGCTCTTATGTGTCAAACACCATGCTAGACACCAGGGATAATGTAAAAAATCAGAGAGCCCTGCCTTGAAGGGAATCCCAGTATAAAATCAGAGACAAGAATTTGCCCACAAGTGATTTTTTAAAACAACTAAATGGTTTGCATGAGAAAGAGAGAATAGAGTCGTAAGACTTTGGGGGGCATTTCCAACCAGAAAGTTGAAAATGATGTTTGGGGGTGAGGTTGGACAATCACTGCAGTTATCATGGAAGAGAAAACATTTGACCTGAAGATATAAACAGTCAAAGACTGGGAATGGGGACAGAGAGGATTCTAGGCAGAGGGAGCTTTTTCATCCGAAGAGGACTAGCAGGAAACAGTAATAGTTTAACTCAACTTAGGAAAAGTAAAGGAGATCAGTCCCTGCTAAGGTTGGCAGGGCAAAGCATGAACAATTGTGAAGGGCCTAGGATTTTAGGCCTGGTGGTTTTTAATGTCTTCTTGATTGGAAAGCATAGCCTAATTTTGGTAAAGACTTGAGCAGAGTTAGGATATGAAAGCTTTATCTGGCAAAGTATAGAAACAGATTGAGATAGGGAAAAAAACAGGAGGTGGAATGACCTAAGGCAGTGGTTGGCAAATTGCGGCTCATGAGCTACATGTGAGTCTTTGGCCCCTTGAGTGTGGCTCTTCCACAAAATACCATGTGTGGGTGCACACGTACAGTGCGATTGAAGGAGTACCCTAATTAAGTTAATAACAGTGTATCTACCTATATAGTTTAAGTTTAAAAAATTTGGCTCTCAAAAGAAATTTCAATCGTGTACTGTTGATATTTGGCTCTGTTGACTAATGAGTTTGCCCACCACTGACCTAGGGAAAGGTCATAAGGCCTTGAGTCATGACAATACCAAATTGATAGAGAGGAAAAAAATTGATGAGAGAGGTATTCAAAGAGTAAAATCAGAATAATTTGCTGATGAATTAAATATAGGAAAAAAAACATATTTTATAATCAAGTAGAGATAAAATATTTCAGTCACAAATATTTAGTATTTGAATTCAGTTTGATGTATTATTGGGGTTCTAAGTAATTCTTTTTATACATGTAAGTGATAAGATCTGACTTCCCCTGAGGTTTTAATGAATGTCCTTTCCCTTCCTTCCACTCTCTGTCTCCTGTTTCCTAAAAATTCACAGTGGAGTGACTAGTGTAATTTCTCTCTTGCTTTGTTCCCTATGAACACCTTTGCCAATCAGAGAAGGATACATGGATAAGGTTTTCCTGTCTTCACTTTATAGAAGACACAACAGAGGTGCATAAGACACCCAAATGACTAGTGTTGAGTCACAGATTTAGAAGCCAAATGGGAATTGAACATTGGTGTGAGTGGCAGGAATGAAAGGAGGTTGGAGATGAGAGGGACAAGAGGGGAAGAGGCCTAGACCAGTAAGGAAACTTGGGTTCTTGTCCAGTATTATTGCTGAACAGCTAAGTGACAGTTGAATCACTCTAACTTTCTGAGTATCTGCTTTCTAGCATCAAAGTAATTTGTAAATGATAAAATGTACATAATTATCCTATCTAATAAAAGGGCAATAGGCAAAATGACCATCACTCAAACACACAAGATCGCTGCCCCCATGTGGACACAAGATGGCCACCACAAGATGGCCATCAGGGGAGGGCAGTTGTGAGGGACTAGACCAGCAAGGAAGGGCAGTTGGGAGGGACCAAGCCTGCAAGGGAAGGCAGTTGGGGGTGATCAAGCATACAGGGGAGGGCAGTGAGGGGTGACCAGGCCAGCAGAGGATGGAAGTTGGGGGCAACTGGACCTGCAGGAAAGAGCATTTGTGGGGCGAGGCAGACCTGCAGGTGAGAGCAGTTGGGGGTAACCAGGCCTGCAGGGGAAGGCAGTTAGGGGTGACCAGAACTGCAGGGGAGGACAGTTAGGGGAATCCAGGCCTGCTGGGAGGGCAGTTATGGGCAAACAGGCTGGCAAGGGAGCAGTTAGGCATTAATCAGGCTAGCAGAGGAGTGGTTAGGGGTTAATCAGGCTGCCAGGCAGACATTACTTGAGGGGTCCAAGATTGGAGAGGGTGCAGGCTAGGCTGAGGGACACATACACACACACACACCCCTGTGCACAAATTTTATTCACCGTACTTCTAGTTAGTAATAATGTATTGAATGTTGACATTTTGCCTGGTGATATTCTGGTCTGTATACCTTAACCTAAAAATTAGAATAAATTTTACATTATATGGCAGGATCAGTGATTATCTAAATTTGAAAGCATGGGAGAGAGGGAAAGGTTAGGAAATTTTACTCAAGATCTACTAAAAACTCAGAAAAACAAAGATGGTGGCATAGGTGAACACCTAAACTACTGCCTCACACAACAGTTCCAAAACTACAGCTAAAAGACAGAGAGGACATCACCCAAAATCACAGGAAAGCTGGCTGAGTGGAAATTCTACAACTAGAAGGAAAGAGAGGGGCTCATGAAGACTCAGAGGAGCTGCAAAAAGCTGAGGTACAGAGACACACACATAGATAGGACAGGCTGCGGGGTGCCTGGCCGGCTTCCTCTAGCAAGAGGGAGACAAAACCTTCCAACTGCACTGAAAAGCACCAAGAGAAAAACAGCTAATTACCTACAAGGGAGCACCCATACTTTTGTCAGCTGATTTCTCAACAGAAACTATGCAGGCCAGAAGGAAGTGGCAAGGAATATTCAAAGTGATGAATAGCAAGAACCTACAACCAAGATTACTCTACCCAGCAAAGCTATAATTCAGAATTAAAGGTCAGATAAAGAGCTTCACAGATAAGAAAAAGCTAAAGGAGTTCATCAACACCAAACCAGTATTATATGAAATGCTGAATGGTATTCTTTAAGAAGAGGAAGAAGAAAAAGGTAAAGATAAAAATTATGAACAACAAACACATATCTATCAACAAGTGAATCTAAAAACCAAGTATATTAAAAATCTGATGAACAGAATAAACTTAAATATAATAGAATCGGGGCATATTAAGGGAGTGGACTGACAATTCTCAGGGAGAGATGGTGAGGGGGGTTCTGGGATAGACTGGACAAAAATCGTACACTTATTGATAAGGACAATGGGGGATGGAGGTAAGGGCAGAGGAAGGGGTGGGAGCCAGATGGAGGGAAGCTATGGGAGGGACAAAAGAGGAACACCTGTAATAATCTGAACAATAAAGATTTATTAAATTAAAAAAAAAAGCTCTACTAAAAACTCGGTGCTTTTTATGTACTGACTCATGATTATCATAATTCCCCACTTAACAGATGAGTAAACTGAGGTTCAGGTATATGCCATTTCTATTCCCCATAACACCTCTATTACAGTAGAGCCCTCTGTGTGAGGAGTGAACAAAGAGCAACACTTCAGGGGATGCTTCCGGATCTACTGTTGCATCACTCAGCACATTTAACTTTGCGTTTATTAAGAAGCCTCTGTGTGCAAAGCTCTGCTAAGGACTAAACCCATAGATAAAACTTCATCATTAGATTCGAGTTTCACATCCTTTACCTAATTTACCTATCTGCATGATTTGGAGTTTGCCTAGTTGTTTTTGCCTCAACTCTCACCACTTTCCCACCCGGCTCTGATATTCCCTACATAATATTCCATCTGTTGGGCTTACTCATTGCTTTTCTGCTTTTGCTAGAACAAATTTTCCTCTTTTTATCTGGCTGAAATTTACTCATCCTTCATCTCTCAGCTGAAATGTGACTACACAGAAAAATCGACTCTAACTCTCCTAACCAGGTTGGGTAGCCAAATAAAAAAAATTTGTGCTTCTCTTTCACAGTGCTTGGATCACTCAGAATTTTTCTTATTGTTCATTGATATTTGACTTCCTCTTTTGATAATTATCTAATCATTAGAGGAAGTAAACTATTACTCCCTTTCTTCCCTCATCTTTCCCTTCCTCCCTCCTCTTTCCCTTCCTTTTTTCCTCTCTCTCCATTCCTCCCTCTCCCCCTCTCTTTCTTTCCCTTCCCTTTTTGGGCCCGCCCTCTCTCCCTTCCTCCCTCCCTCCCTCCCTCCCTCCTTCCTTCCTTCCTTCCTTCCTTCCTTCCTTCCTTCCTTCCTTCCTTCCTTCCTTCCTTTCTTCCTCTCTTTATTGGCATAGTATAGTCACAAAAATATGCATTGGCTATCTAAATGACAAAGTTAATGTGCAATACAAAAATTGAGTAATTTTTAAAAAAAGGCAAAATTAGGTAGTGGTAGGTTGAGAAGCCAATACATTTTTCTTCGGGGGAGGAGGGAGTTGATGTTAAATTAAAAAACAGAGGCCAGAATGCAGTAAGCCCATCATATCAAACTATTAATAATTGTAACTTTTAATGAGATTCAAAATCAATATGAGGCCTTGTGTGTAGACTTATGTTTTCTTTATCCCACATGTGTTCCAGACCCAAGTCCTAGCCTTCTGTCAAGTTTGGTGTTTTTTCTATGTCCTCCACCATTAATATTCAAATAGAATATAGAAATAAGAGTTCACTGCAAGGTAGATCAGATGTCCACAGTAAATCTGGAGTAGGCATTTAAGTCTTGATCTTAACCTCAATTGGAACTCCAGTGTCCAGAGGAGTGGGCACATTGGAAAGACTGATTGCAGAGGTGCCCCGGAATTAACAAAAGGAAGAGGGGTAGGATGTTGTCAAAATTTCATAACTGGCCCAGTAGAATGTCTCAGTAACTTAGCCAGGGGCTCCGTGGCCAACGCACACTTCCTGTCCAATTCCCAGAAGCCCCAGTTATCAACTTCTTTCAATTTGTGGCAGCTTTATTCCCTTCTTTCACAGACCTGGCTGTGGCCCACCTGAGGAAGCAAACCATTCAGAAGCAACAAACCATTTCATCCCTCAAATATGCAACTAATCCATGTCACTCAAGCCCAAACCTCTTCCTACCACTGAGATTAAGGAGGACTCTCCAAACCCACCTCTGCCCTCTGGCGTTGCTGTTTCTCATTCCTCTGCTCCATTGCCTCTCCTTCTGTATAAATCACATTGGAAGACTTTACCTCTTCTCCCTAGTCATGGACTCAGAATTATTCTTTTTTGGCTGCTGGGCTGTGGTCTGGGAAATTATATGATGCCTCCCTGTTCATTCTGAGACAGCACATTAAATTCATCAAGTTAATGGGACAAATTCAGGTGAATAAAAATAAAATATTTATGTATTGTCAAGTTAATTTGGTGGTTTGGAGAAGAAGGAAAATGATTCTTACAATGTTTTAAGTCTTTTTTTTCTGGGGTTCTGTGCTCATTTTCTTTTGGTATATTACATGTATGTATGACATATCAAAAAATTGTACACTGAGAAAAATATAAAGCTAATACCAGTGTACAGAGGGAATAGGGGTCTCTGTGGCACATTTACAATAGTCCTGGTTTAAGAATCAGAGCAAGATTTGGGCCAATCCCTACCTCTCTTGTCTTCAGTATTTTTCTCCTTGTATAATATTAGAGTGAATTAGCAAACATCTAAATTCACTCGGTACTTATAGTCAATGTTTCTATCTTTAGCATTTACCAATCGAGTAATTTTGAACATATTGTTAAATTTCTTCATGTCCAGGTATATACAGTAAAGAATGAGAGATGAATTGCTGTATGTGGGATGTACACTTGCTGACACTCAATAAAAGCTGGTTCTTGGTTTCCGGGTGTGGGGTGTGATGAGGCTCCTGGTGATAATGGTGAGTTCACTTTAGTGTTATTGTTGAGTTGATGGTAGTGGTGGTATTCAGTCATGTTAGTGCAAATTTTATTAGCGATGATGATCATGGTAGTGTTGTGCTTTTGGCGTTGGTAAGTGGTAGCAAGGCAGTGGTGGTGATGATGAGGTGCTAATGAGAGTGGTAATGGTGTTAGTCCAAAAAAAGAGAGCGAAACAATGAACAAAACATGGATTAAACCTTCATCACAGTTCACAATTCTGTTTGCTCTACTCAAGATTACAACTCAAATAGAACATTTAAAAATACTCTAAAAAACCTCCTATCTCTCCTCCAGAAAATGTAAATTATATATTCAGAAGTTGTGAAAATAATTGAGGATCCGTTAAATAAATGGATATCTATCAGGTGAGGAACTCGAACTCCTTCATTGATTCCATAGATTGCAACCAGCTCTGAGTATTATCATATATGCAAGATTAATAAAGCACAGGCTATTCTGGTCAAGGACACATGCCTGGGTTGCAGGCTCAATCCCCAGTAGGGAGCATGCAGAAAGCAGCTGATCAATAAATTTTCTCTCATCAATGTTTCTATCTCTTCCTCTCCCTTCCTCTCTGAAGTGAAAGAAAACAAATATATATATATTTTTTAAAAGCACATACTAAAATATACTAACTTGGTAAGGGTCCTCCTTTACTATTTACTCTTTAAGATTAAGGGCATTCTAGACCAAATCAACATTCTGTGCAAAAACACAAACAGATGAAATGAGCCTTGGCCAGTGTGGCTCACTTGGTTGAGTGTTACATCCTGGTCACGGAAAGGTTACTGGTTTGATTCTCCATCCAGGGCATATACCCAGTGACAGGGTATATATGGGAAACAACCAATCAATGTTTCTCTCTTTCTCCCTCCCTCCGTTCTTCCCTCTCTCTCCTTTTCTCTCTCTCTAAAATCAATGAAAATATGTTTTAATACAAGATGATGTCATATGGCATATTGTGGGAACCGTGAGGAACTCAGGAGGACAAAACTGAAGATGCGATTGAAGAAGTTGCCTGTGGCCAGAACATCGCTTCTTTCTTTGAGAACAAGCAGGAGCATGTTTGGGTGCTTTTCAGGGCAGTCTGCTATTCACATTTTCAAAACATCATTTAATCTGCACTGAGGAAAAAGGGTTGACTGGGGGCAGGAGGAACTGAAAAGAGCAAACCCTAAATGTCAGAGTGGTTTAGATGATAAGCCAAGCTGGGAAGAGACCATGAGAGGAGATTTCGGAGACGTTTTGGAGCTGAAACCAACAGACTTTGGAAACAGGGGACGAAGTTGGAAGAGGATGTAGGAAATAAAGAAGAATAGGAACCAAAGAAATTGCTTCTATTTCTATTTTAGGCATGCGTTGCGATTAATAATAAAATGTTGAGGAGCATTGTGATGCAAGATGTCTGGCAGCACACCAGTAGGAGCTCCTAGTGGCCAAAGCTGAACAAGTTGAGTAATGAAATAGGAAATGCTAGTACTAGATTATAACCCATAGAATACTATGAATATATATGAGTTCATGAGGATATAAAAATATTTGATTAAATAGACAGATGGGAGTGGATAAGCCTTCCTTTCTTATAATAGCGTTCACAATAATACACTAAATACAAAGGACAGTTGAAACACTAGTGAGCCAATTCGTTGTATACAGGTTTTACTAATGGGTACCAAAATCAGTGAGTGACTCTTTGAGGAGAGAAATAGTCTCAAAGTAACTACTTTAAGGTATTTGTTACTTACAGGGGAGAAGATATAGCAACTGTATTAATGGATCAGTCCAGCAAAACTACATTCTTCAAACGATCAGGAGTAATATGACCAGTAGAAAGACACGTGGATATCATAAGCCCAGTGATCTGCTGTCCTAAGAAGGAACAACATCCCTTCTGTGATACTCTTGCCCCAAAAGCACAGCCTCAGTCCAGAAATGTGGAGAAACAGACTGAGGAGCCATCTACAAAACGATTGACCGATTTTCTTTAAAGATTTCCATGTCCTGAAGGAAAAAGACTAAAGAATTATTATAGACATAGGAGGCTAAAAAGAAATAACTAAATATAATGTGAGATCCTGATAGGATTCCAGAACAGAAAAAGAACAAAAGTGGAAAACTTGGTAAAATTTCAAAGAGGCTTTTTGTTAGTTAATGGTGTAACACCAAAGTTAATTTTCTCATTCTAATCGTCGCAGGGAAATTATATGAGATGTTAACATTAGAGGAGGTTGGGTAAAAATATATGGAAATTCTGTGTCCTATTTTTGCAACTTTTTCATAAGTTTAATATATTTCAAAATATCAAAAATGTTTAAGATACAGCTACCTGACAGCAAGCTAGCTGTTTATTCTGAATCTTTTCTTTTTTAGAGGTAGGCATCCTGGTTCTAGTATTGCTTTTCTGTTTACATCTTCTTTTTTTTAATCCTCACCCAAGGACGCGTTTATTGATTTTAAAGATAGAGGACTGGAGAGAAAGAAAGACACACCAATGTGAGAAAGAAACATCAATTGGTTGCCTTCCCATACTCACCCCAACTGGGAATCAAACTCACAACCTAAGTATGTGCCCTGATCAGGAATTGAACCCACAGCCTTTTTGCTGTATGGAACAACACAACAACCAACTAAGGCACCGTGGGGGGGGGGGGGCGTGCTTAATTTTTGAATGATTTAGGACATGCTGCTAATACTTGACCTCCATGGGAGCGGCAGGCTGACTCAGGTGGTCGATGAGGGTTCTTCCCTACACTTGGGTCTATGCTGTACTATTCATTTGAGATAATATTAGATTTAAGTCTAGACTCTTTTACTGGCTAGCTTTGAGGTACTGGGTGAGCTAGTCACTCAAAAATTAATTTTTTTCCGAATATTTAGAAGTACACTAATAATAGAACTTATTTCATAGGGCTGCAGTGAGGATTAAATGAGATAACACATAGGGAATGTTTAGCCCAGTGCCTTGTACATGAAGAATACTTAAAATAGCAGTTATTAATATTTTCCAAATTGTATGCCCCTAAAAGGGGTTAAGGAAGAGAGTACTAAATCACACTTATGCACAGAGACTCTGAAATGGTAATTTTGCTAAATTCTGTTTAAAGAACGCAGCTTGCCCGTAGTCCGTCATTGTTGACCAAGTGAGGTTTCAGGGCCGAGGGCTGCCTTCATAGTTTATGCGCTAATCAGATTGGCTGTAGGAGCTGCTTGTATTTTCTTCAGCTAGGCCCTTGGCTGTCATCACCCGCATCCCTCCCTGGCACGCCCTGACATTATATATTTTGGGTAGAAAATAGCCTCAGACAAGGTACTGTGCCCAAACGTGGTTAAGGACTTAAATTTAGAACAGACGGACAGCCTGACTTCATTTGGCTGCGGAGCTACTAGTCACAGATCCAAACCACAGTGGTTCTCTATGCATTCCCAAATCAAGGGGTGGAGGTGGACGAACCTTTGAGAAACTCCTACCTGGCGTGCCTGTTCTCCTGCTGCCAGTGGTGGTCCCCAGGGCCATGGAACTGAGCTCATCACCCTTCATGTTGTGCTGGGCCTTGGGTCCACAGAGTGGCCCTGGGGTGGACAAATGTCTCTGCAGTCAGGTTTCTAAACCAAAAGATGGACACCAGGCTGGAGGCAAGGCTAGAGAGAGGTTAACATTACAACCTTAAAGTGGGCTGGGCCCTGTCCTTCCACATGCCCCAGGTCACTGCCCGAGTCCAGCTACAGCATCCCTCAACTGCTCACCAGGAAGCCTCTATGCAGGCCTCCCAGGGCCCAGTTTTTCTCTCCCCTTTAAATTCCGCCAGCGATGGTGCCAAGAAGTGGTTTCGGGAGAGCCCCCAAGACACCTCATCACTCATTCAAGCCCAACCTCCCTAATCATTCCCAAATCAACACACATTCTAAAGAAAACCAGTCATTGGATGAGCATGTGCTCTGTAGATGCATATACATCTTCACTTCATAATGCAAACCCGATTTCAACACTCCCTCGGTCCCCACCACTTTCAGGAGACAGCCTCACTTCTATAACCTGCCATCTAGGGTTCTCCAGGATTCTCCCCTGCTTGTTTTCCCAGTCTTTTGTCTGGTTCAGCCCCCACCTCATTTTATACACACATGCCTGGTGCTCCAACCGTAGGGGCTCATTTTTACTTCACAACATAACTAATTCTCTTGCTTACATCCTGTGTACATGTGGAGCCCTTCTCCGAGAATGTCCTTCCCCAACTTGTGACTAGACTCATGGCTCAGGGTTCAGAATCCACTCATAAATGATACCTGGGGCAGTTCTTAAAAACTAACCTGTCTGTCAGACGTAAGTACTTTTGTCAAGAGGATACCAGTAAAACTTAATTAGTACTTCACCAGGCACCATGCTAACCATTTCATGTGCATTAGGCCACTGACTACAAAACTTCTGCACGAAATTGGGTCATATTATTCCCATATTATAGCTGGACTGAGTTCGAATGAGGTGAAGTAACTTGCAAAAAAAAGACGTACATCTAAAAAGGAGGGGGTAGGATTGACTAGAGTCGCTGTGTGTTCTTATCCAAGGCACTGTAATGCCTCAGGTCAAATTCCATATCTCCCCCTAATATATAGTTGGGGCAACTAAATCCAAGAGAAAACAAAAAACAATGCTTCCCTCAAGGCAGCCAGGGAGTTTATCTCTCCACTTCCAAACCTCTGGAGCTCCCCTGTGATAGTTCCTAGAAGGAAAGGTAGTCGACAGCTGGTTCACTGGGCATTGCCTTTACAGTACAATTGTTTATGTAGCTGAATGCTCCATGTAGTAGAAAACTAGAAAAGAAGAAAGGCAGTCGGCTGAATCTGTGCAGAGTTCATGACTATGAAGATTCTATCAAGGCATTCCTACAAGAAATCTCAAGAGTTACAACAAAGGAATAGGATCAGAACTTCATTTCTCTGAACTTCTAACCTTCATCATAAAATGCAACAATGCCCTCTTTAGGGGTTCCTGTGAGGATTAAATGAGATGCTGTACATAAAGACTTTAGCATGAATCCTGAAAACATATCCTGAATAAATATTACTTACCCATCCCTGGGGCATCTTCTTTCCAAGGCATTGACCAAAGTGGTCATGAAAAAAAGATAACATAGATTTCAAAACTGACAAAACCATAAAGATTTTTTATTCTGAACTCTTCTTTCACATGAGAAAAACTAAGAATATTAAGAGAAAAACAAATGGTAGGTTCAAGTGCACACTGGGTTATGCAAGCGCTCAAAAGACTGGAAACCTGGTCTCTTACTCAGTATGCCTTGTACCACAACACTCTGCTCAGCGCCCAGGGATTGCACGGTCTTACTAAGTGGGAAGAAGGAAGGCCAATGACAGATCCAGTCCTGGTCTCTCCTCTAAACCATGAACTTGCATATGAAAGTTAAGAAAAATTTCCAGTGGACAGCACTATCTCTAATGTATATTTGTATGAAGATTTTTAAATATGTGTTTGTGCACATCTGTGCATGTATATATGGGAGGGAAAATAGTAGTGTGATCCCTGGAGGTGGAGGAAGGAGAAGTCACCTACTAAGGAGGGCTCCTGGTGGCTAACTGGACTCAAATAAAAAAGGCAGAGCCTAGCACCGTTTCTTCACAGGGCTCTCTCATGCAAACTGCACTTCTTGGAGAAGCTTCTGCACTCATCTGCCTGCTTCTACACTAAACTGGCTGCCTACCTGTGCACTAAACTGCCTACTGGCACTGTGTTTCTGTCAACTGAGCCAGCCCTCATTTAGGTTTCTTGGAATCCTATTTCAACAAATAGGATCGAGGCTTTCCCTATGCAATCAGAGCTGCACAGCTCTAACTAATCAGAATGGCTCTATTCTGAGCAATCAGGACAGTGCCTCTGGACCAATCAAACTGTGAGGATTTGGAGTCATCGTTTGTATGAAGGACCAACCAGGCACCAAGGTAGACCAGTCAAGTCAAGGCGTGGAGAATTCTGTTTCTATAAGCCAGCGCCCTTCTGCCTCTGTGGCTCAGAGAGCACTTTCCAGGCATCACTGGAGTCTGTGTTTCCCTGGCTAGAGCTGAAACACCAAAGACCTCTCACCTGAGCAGATCAGAGGCAAGGATCATGGAACAGAGTGGAACGTAGCAGAGCTGGCTACTTTCCTTCTTCACTGCACCTCCAAATTGGGGATTCCTCTTGCATTCAATTGGCTTACCATCTGCTGACAGCAGGAAGCTGATGGGCATCTGTGTAAAATTGTTATGAGTTCATAGTAAGGCCTGAAAATAGAAGTCTTTGCCACATAGTTTATTGAGCTTGTTACAAGCACCTCTATTGTTAATTCAGAAAGTTCTGACCTTTGTCTTGTTCCTTTCAGATTCCAACACTCATGTGCATTACAACTCCTTGTGATCAGTTTTCATAAGATGGATTTTAGGAGTACAAATATTATTTCTTTCTTCTCTTCCCTTCTCTTCTCTCTCTTCCTCTTCCACATTTCCTCTACTGCTCCCTTTCTATCTCCCCATTCCATTCACTCCTCTCTCTTTATTTTATACAAAGTATTCAAAGTCTGGCCCTATTTTTCAATTACCCAAGGACAATCCTTGTGGGCACCAAATGAAGTGGTGGTCCTTGATCCCTTCATATATGTACTAGAGGCCTGGTGCACAAAATTTGTGCACATTAAAAGGGGGTTAATTAGAGAAAATAATTTAATATTGCTATTTACCCTTTCTCTATAATAGAAGTGCAGAGATGAAAGAAAATTAGTAAAATGTATATAAAAACCTTCCTCCTGTTAGAGTTTGAGGCTCGCCATTGGACTCAGAGTCAAGTCCCCACCCACCCACATGAACCTCAATATCATGTGAGACCCAGACCTGGACACCATCCCCACCCCATTGGGCTAGGTCCAGACCTGGCCAGTCCTATCATTGTCAAGTCCTGCCAGGTAGGGGGCGTGGCCTCAGGTCCTCTGGCCTGGCACCAGAATGTGGGGCATGGCCTGAGGTCCCCTAGCACAGACCAGGGCAGAGGGTGTGCCTTGAGGTCCTCCGTCAAGCCCCGCCAGGTGAGGGACACAGCCTGAGATCCCCTGTCAAGCCCTGCTGGGGGGTGGGGGGTGAAGCCTCAGGACCCTCATCAAGCCCCACTGGGTGAGGACATGGCCTGATTTCCCCCGATCCACCACTGGGGGTGTATCTTGAGGCCCCCTGTCAAGCCCCGCTAGATGGGGGACACAGCCTGAAGTCCCCTGTCAAGCCCAGCCATGCAGGGAGGTGCAGCCTCAGGTCCCCTGGCCTGGTGTTGGGGCAGGGAACACTGCCTGAGGTCCTCTGTCAAGCTCCACTGGGTGGGAGTACAGTCTGAGGTACCCTGGCCTGGTGTCGGGTTGGGGGGCATGCCCTGAGGTTCCCTGGGCCTGGTGGGGTGGGGGAGCAGCCTGAGGTCCCCTGGCCTGGTGTCGGGTTGGGAGGCATGGCCTGAAGTCTCCTGTCAAGCCCTACCTGGGGGAGGGCATGGCCTGAGGTTCCCTGGGCCTGGTGTTGGGGTGAGGGAGCAGCCTGAGGTCCCCTAGCCCAGAACCAGGATGGGAAGTGCACCTTGAGGTTTCCCATCAATCCCCACCAGCAGGGGGAGCAGCCTCAGGTCCCCCATCAAGCCCCACTGGGAGGTTGCAGCCTGAGTTACCCCAACCCAGCACGGGGGTGCACCTTGAAGTCTGGTGCTGGGGTAGAGGGTGTGTCCTGAAGTCCCCTGTCAAGCCCCATGGGGGCAGGGGAGGGCATAGCCTCAGGTCCCTGCTTTTTGCTCCTTAAGGCTTCTTAAGGGAACTTGGTGTTAGCTGTGGGTGCAGCCATCTTTGTGACGGAGTGGTGGTCAGTTAGCATATTCCATCGTTATTATATAGGATTTTTTAAGATTTTGAAATAGTAACCAGAAATCACCAACCAGCATTTATTGGTCTCTGCTACACACCAGACACAGCACATGTTGTTTGGGATACAAGAATGAATAAGACTCAGTCTTATCATTATCACTTAAAACCTACACTATATTCATGGATTTATTAATTTTTACATTTTCACACCATTTAGATATTAATTATTTTCCATCCAAAGGTGTATCAAGTGATGTATCGATGATTGATGTGTACTCTAAGGACTTCACAGTATAGGAAAAAGGGATCAGACCATTTCCACCAGTGGGTTCAGTTTGTGAAAGTCCCATAGTGGACTTTACTGATCCCAAGAATACTGCCTCACCATAGATGGGGAATTCATCTGTGGTACCCTAAAAATGTCCTATTTTATTTCAGCTGCAAAATAAATAAGATTCCTGAGAAATAATACTGGCTAAGTTGTGAAAAGGGTTTTGGACTATTCAAACCAGCATTAGATGCTTTCTTTTATTTATTCGTGTATAAATTAGAGATAATAAAGCAAACATCTTCCATTTAACTCCTGAGACTACATAATAAGGACCTATAAATAGACCTACCTGGGGTCCTGGGAGTCAGAGAGTGTGGAGCATAGATTACTTCTCCCTTTAGGTGGTATTGACTTACTCCCCTCTGTCACAAGCACAGTTCTCTTAATAACAACATCATTCACACCATTGACAAAGTTATGCCCGAGACATGGCATATTCACTATCCTTTCTTAATCCACATGGCAAACTCCTAAGATAGTCATGCAATATCTCCATTTAGTAGATGAAGATCTTAGATCTTTGATGAAATTGAATAAATTACTAGCCTCATACTATCCAACAAGTAAGTGGCGGAACGAAGATTCAATATGCAAATATATAGGTTGATCTACATGAACTCTTACATGAGTTTTTATAGTTTTCAAAATCTCATGCTTATTAATCAATGTAACATGATACATTGAATAAAAACGCCAACACAAATCAAAGCCAACTTATATATTCTTTTATGAAAAATACATGAGCACATTTTTTAAAGTTTATTTTTCAACTTTTTAAAATTAAAACTCATTGAAGTATCATAAGAGTAATATCGTATATACTCAAAGCTATACAAAGAAAAATTCCTCTTTTCCCACCTCTTCATTCCTCCTTCCTTCCTCATCACTCCTGATGTAACTGGCATTAACAGTCTTGTGTTTGTCTGTATTTTTAACATTTAGCATTCCTTATTCACATAAGTCACCATTTAAGTACTCCAAAAAGTCACAACCTTTCAGGGATGATTCAAGTTTCAGTCTATGAATGACTTGGACATCAACCAGGAAGGTAGGAGGCACATCATTCATGAAAAACAAGAAATGACCTAACAAAACCAGGACCTAATTTGTCAGCACTGGAGCCTGCTAAGAATCCTTCTTAATCTTTCCAGCAGGAAATGAGATGTGGCCATTGCTGGAGGGTAGTCTACAAGGATTATGTCCAAGAAGGTCTTGTGTCTAGGGCTGTTCAGGAGCATTCACACTTACTTGAATTAAACCACACAGAGCTCCAGAGAGCTGGGAACCGTAATAATAGAACAGATTCTTTATTGCCTCCCTAGGTCCCAGTTCTTGTTACAGGTGTAGCATGACTTATTTTAATAACTGTTTTCTACTTCACCTCCCTCCCCTGGCAGCTCCAAGTCTTTTTCCTAAGGTGTTTTTTTTTTTTATTTGTTTTGTTTTGTGTGTTTTGTTTTTTAAATACCGACTTATATGTTGCTGTTCTGACACCATGATTTCATACTATCCAACAAGTAAGTGGCGATTACTGGTTTATGATTTCATAAACAGGTAGATTTCATAAATGACTGTACTTTCTGGGAGTAAGTTATAAGCATGTTAACAACACCGAGCCTGAGAAAGTATCTCTGGTTGCAGTTTCCCACCAGGGTGGTAGGCAGTTCTCAAAGAGTTAATGGGCCCCATTAGGAATGGGGCAATCAGGGGCTTGTTTGATCCCAGTTCTAATCACTTCCTAAGTCCCCAACCCGTGGCAGAGACAGAGGAATGTGTTGGGGCCTGAAGTTTGCTGGGAGGGCAAGTGAGTCATAGACAAACTTCCCCTCTGAAAGGTTCATTGAGAGAGCCAATTAGGCAGGGAGGAGGTGCTTTTTTGCATGCTTTAATTACCAGGGGATGCCAGGGGTCAGCTCACATGCCTGACCCCCACAGTAACCACACAAAATGCCTCAATAGAGTTTTCAAGGTGGCAGAACTTAAAAGCCGGCCTTGGTCTGCCTTAGCAGCCCTTTCTCAAGCATCCAACAAAGGTTGGAGCCACAGACAATGGCCCGGGTCTTCCCATGGACCACCACAGAGACAAAAGGGGGATGCAATTGCTGAGATCCAAGGGGCCGCAGCCCCTGCCCTATTCTGAGAGAGGGAGGGGAAAGTGTGGCAAATTCTAAAACCCGATTTTCTCCTTGGTCCCAAAGAGGAGTTTTTGATCTCCCAAGAAGGGGGTGGGGTGTGAGGCACACCATCAAGGAAAAGGCAAAGATTTCCAAATGAAATGCAACATGAATTCATTCGCTTGCTTTATTTGTTTTAATTCATTCAAGGAGGCATTTGATCCTGTGACTTCAAAACTTAAAAACAAAGAGGAATTATTACAGTTCTTCACAATTCTGAAGCATTAGATTAAAGCTTCCTAAAATGAACTCCTATTACCTGCTTATACTATAACTCCTTTTGGTGGCCAACTCGGTTTGTACATTTGATAACTCACAGAGGTAGGTTGGAAAGAGCTCTCATTAATATAACATAGGGTAGCATAAAAATTAGTGTTATGTAATAAACATTCGCATTCTTAAGGGCTCACAGTCCTAGACAAGAAATGCGGATCTGCTTGTCCAATGTTCAAAAGCAAGTCAGTTGATAATCTTGCATTATATTGTGGAGTACAAGCACACACACATGTCTGAAGCTAGTTTTATAAGTCTGGAACATATTTGTTTTAGGTTGACTTCCCTCAGTTGAGTCCTTATTGGGGAATGCTTCAGGGCTGAAATTTAAGATTGGAAAAAGAGAGTAACTGGTGTCTGGGGAAAGCCAGACAGTTTTGAAGTGGATAAAGAAAGTAAAATGGATGAGTATTTTTTGGAGCTTCCAAATCAGGAACCCGAGGGTAAGGAGAACAGAGACAAAGTGAGAATTCAAAATCTCTGAAGTCACTAGATGTGTCTCTAAGCAGAAGATGAAATAGGGGCTGAAGTGCCAGGACATATCAAAAAGAAATGACAGCCAGGGCATCATCCTTTGCCTCCCTCCCTGGTGGTAGAAGTCATTTGTCTTGTGCCTCAGTTTCCTCATCTGTAAATTATACTAGGACCAATTAATCTGGACCAATTATACTAGGTGATTTTTTAAGGCCTTCCTACTCAATCTGGTTTAGCTTTTAGGAATTCCGTTCAATGCTGGCAGTTTAGAAAGCTAAATTTGGATAATTCTGGATATCTCTGTACAACCTACCCACTCCATTATATTCTCTCTAACTGGGGCTCTCCTTATGCACATGAATCAGACCAGTTACATCCAACTTTCTTGTCTCTGTTTTCCTGCCTATGCAGCCCATCTTTCTCAAGATGAGGATGCAGTCACAGGCAAGAGAGGGCAAGGAGGCTTTGTACAAATAGAGAAGGGGTCCACATAAGAAATGGGAAGGAGAAAGCATGACTGAGGGGAAGACAAAGGAGGAAGGACCTTATTTGTGAATGTTTCCCCATGCTTTCCAACTGTGATCCCAGAAGCACATGTTGAGGTTCTGAAGTGTTAACTTCGTATTCACAGAATCAAACACATGTCAGGTTACAATTCAGGGAGATGGTGTGATATTTCTTCTTACCCCTCTCCACTTCTCCACTTCCTTAGCACTTTCCTCCCTTGTATCTTTCCATCCTCCCTCACTCTCTTCTTCCATCCTTCCATCCTCCCACCCTCCCTCTATTCTTTTTTTCTTTAAAAGGCAGCAAGCAATAAGATGATGTTGATAACTTTAATAGTTACCATTTTTTAAAAAATATATTTTATTGATTTTTTTTTACAGAGAGGAAGGGAGATAGAGAGTCAGAAACATCAATGAGAGAGAAACATCGACCAGCTGCCTCTTGCATGTGCCCGGAACCCAGGTACATACCCTTGACCGGTATAGAACCTGGGACCCTTCGGTCAGCAGGCCGATGCTCTATCCACCGAGTCAAACCGGTTTTGGAGATAGTTACCATTTCTATTGTGCTGATTTCTTGCTAAGGACTGTTTGCTTTGGGTAAAAGCATCAAACTCATCCTACAGCCCATTTTCTAGAGATAAAGAAGTGGAGGCTCTGTTGGGGTAAGTAACTCATCCAAGGTGATTTAGCAAAGAAGTGGCAGAGCCAGCAATGCTGGAAAGAGTTTAGGTTCTAGATCTCACAAACCTGCTGGAAGCAAGGGCTCTCTGCAACTTGCTAGCTGTGTGAATTTGGGCATGTTATTTAAACTCTTGCAATCTCACTGAATTCCCACACTTGGAGTGCTGGGTTAACAGTAATTCTCAGGACTTAAACCGGGAGCTATGCGTGAAGGTACTCACATGTGCCTGGCACATAACTGGTGTTGATAAAAATGAGCCTTCTTTCTAAAGTCTGATTTTTAAAATAATTGACTCTGCTACATTTTTGAACTTGCAATTCTATATTTGGAACATTTTCCTGGTGCTGAATCCACACCCAAGAAGCCTCATTTTCCCCAAGCTTCTGCCTCTACAGACACTAAACTCAGACAATACACACTCTTTCCAGTCGTTGAAAGGGATATGGCTTTTGGAGTAATGGGGGAAAATATATCATGAGTAATATTAACAAGAAACCTCCATAAAAGTTGGCCCATGGCTTCTAAAATTCTTGTGGTTTATCATCTAAATGGAAACATGGTCTCCCTATGGTAGAAGGCAGCATTTGAGGGCCCATCTCCTACAAGTCACTAAGGATTATTGATGGAAACAATTATACGATATCACTCAGGATAGACACTTAAAGAAATTTACCCAAAGAACATCAAGAAACAATATAGTGTCAGCAGGACATCAAAAAACTCATAATTCCTATTTCTGAATCGGAAATATGGAACCAAGAAAGGCCTGTTAATCTAGATTTCTAGAACATTCTGAACTGACAGGCAAGGCAGCGAGAATTGCCACCAATCATCTATGGATCTTTTCTCTCTGCTGGCTTTTGAGAGAAATATATCCTGCCCTAAAAGAGTGAATAACAGATTAGGATCCTCAGTCAACATCACTGGTTCCTTTCTTAACATCACACTCCTGATTTCTTGCTTCTTTTCCTGCTGTTGCTGTTAGAAAATGAAGAAAAGCAATCAGCGATTTAGTGTCCTGGTTGTGCAATGCTGGGTTCCTGTGTCCTTTGACTTGGCTTTCATTCTCTGAAGTTAATGCCTAGAGTTTCTGATCTGGAAGAGAAGTGGGTGAACATTTGGTCTGAACCCCATCCAGTCCCTCCTTTTGCAGATGGTTAGATGAAGACATAAAATTAGCTGTAGAGGTGGTATTAGAACTCAGATTGTCTGACCCCCTGTCTCCATGTCTTTTCTGTATACTATACTGCTCTCCTAGAGACCATACGATTTAGCTTGATATTTCAGAGCCTATAACCAGTTTGTAGGAAAAGCACTCTCCCCACTCAGAGATTATGAATTCAGTCCAACTCATTTTCCCATGGGTAACTTGTTATGCTTTATTCTATATGAATGGGAATAAGAGTAGACTCAGTTGATCAATAGGACCAATTTGTATGGAGGGATATAATTAATTTCACACATGATATACATTACTTAGCAACATGTTCAAGGTCATATCCTTATTGGTGGAAATGGTTTGAGAAAGGAATTGTGGTCCTGAATACGGCCGGCTTCTTCTATAACACTGTTCCTTTAGGACTGGTGCAGATTAGTAAATGCCTGGACTCCTTCTGGAACACTGTGCCTCTGTCCCCTATTGTGTGTCCATTCACTCATTCATGTTCTGGGTTATCCGAATTCTTCCCTTTTGTTCTCTAGGGGCCCTTGAGTAATGGAGCATGGGGAAGGGGCAGTGGTCTAATCATAAGGAAAGTGCTGCTTTAGTAATGGTTCAACAAGTGACCCCCTGAAGCTCCATGGGTACAGAACTTGACTGTCACCTTATAGCCATTTAAAGTTGGAAAGGAGAGTCACCTTGAGAAGTGGAGGATCCCAAGCATATGGAAACATTTGAGAAGAGACTGGACAACCACCACTCAAGTGGAATGGAGATGTGGTTGCTTGTTAGTGATTAAGAATCTACTCTTTGAAGATCAGCAGGAGAGGCTTTCAATGTGCTACACTCCCTACCTTGAGACTGTGTATTATTTACGTAGGCTGTGCTAGCATCACCTGGGGCTGCATTGTTGTTAGAGATACAGAAACTTGGGCTTCATGAACCCAGACCTGTTGAATCAGAATCTGGATCTTAACAGGTCCAGGCCATTCATTTGCACCTTAGCATTCAAGAAGCACCGACATAGGCCTTCCAAACCTTGGCTTGGTTATTTACTTATTTTAAAAGTGCTAATAGTATGTACCTTTAAGGTGTGCTTACAATAAATCAGGTCATTTAAGGATTTTAGCAGAATACCCAGCAGTTGACACTTAAAGTAGGTACCATTATGAGCCTCTTTATAGATGAATCCAGATTGAGTTGGACTAGATTACTTCAACAGTCTATTATTTTAAGACTATATTATTCTATACATCACATATTTTGACATTTTGGGGTCAAATCATTACTCCAACTCCCACACAAAGAATATAAATATATTTGGAAAAAATCATGCTATATTATGATATGTCTGTTAAGCAGATGTTCTTCCTGTCCCCCCACACTCATGTAATAAAGAGGCTGCATTTAACATGCTTGACAGCAGACATTTTACTTCAATCATCCATAAATATGGGACTGGTGGGAAGTGGGGGCATGTTGGAGCTGTGTCTCATCAATTTTACTTAGTCTGGGAACCAGAAATCCGCCTTTCTTGCCACTACTGAGAGATCCTGTACTGTCTACAGTCTATCGTTCTCCAGTTGAAATGTGTATTTGTTGTGTCCAATGCAAGGCATTGTGTCCAATACCATTCAAGAAAGAGAAATTTGAGGATATAATTGACTTCAAAGAGTCCACAGGAGCAGAAACCTAATGACATCATTCCTCTGCTTAAAGTCTATTAACCAGTCATTATAGTTCTTAAAGTTCCCACATCTCAACAGACCCTACAAATCCCTACATGATTTGACCCATGCCTACTTTCCCAGTCTTAGTGCCTTTGCTCTTGTATCAGTCACCTAGTGCTGTGCAACAAATTACCCCAATATTCTATGCCTTAGAACAATACATGTTTATTATTGCCGGTAGTTTCTGTAAATTAGGAATTGGAGAGCAAATAAGCTAGGGGGATCAGGGTCAGGATTCTCTTGAGCTTACAGTCAAGATGTCATTTGGGCTGAGATTGGTTTGGCTCAGTGGATAGAGCATCGGCTTGCGGACTGAAAGGTCCCAGGTTCAATTCCAGTTGGAGGCATGCACCTTGCTTGCAGGCACATCCCCAATAGGGGACGTGCAGGAGGCAGCTGATTGATGTCTCTCTCATCGATGTTTCTGACTTTCTCTCTCTCTCCCTTCCTCTCTGAGAAAAATCAATAAAATATATTTAAAAAGAAAAAAAAAGATGTCACTTGGGGTTGCAGTTTCCAAAGGCTCAACTGGAAGTGGAGGGTTCCAAAGGAACGGAATCACACACCTGGCAAATGAATGCTAATTGCTGGCAGGATGTCGCCATTCTTTTCTATATGGGTCCTCTCCATAAGACTATTTGAGTGTCCTCATGACATGTCAGGTGGCATTGCCCTAGAATGAGTGATCCAGGAAAGGGTGTAGTACAAGCTGTAATGTCTTTTGTACTTTGGAAGTCACACAATATCATTTCCAAAACATCTTAGTGATTATGATTACATCTACTCACCCTATTAAAATCAGAAGGAAATGATACCAGATTGTAAATAAATTGACTAGATCAGAACCACCAGGGATCATTGAGACTGACCACCACACTTCTCATGCGATATTTCTGAGGGGCAGTTCATATTAAGGCATCAGAAGCACCATGCTCTCTCTTGCGTCTCAGCCATTGCACATAGTTTCCTCTGCAGGAATCTAGGTTAATTTCTTCTCGTCCTTCATTCCATATGTTAGATGCCATTTTTTCTGGGAAGTATTTCCTAAATCTTTTCATAGCAGGCTGTAATTTTCTGGTTTTGACAGCTTTTCTAGCTAGATTGCTAGCATTAGGTTGCCATTCTATTCCCAGAAACTTGCCCTGTACCTAGGATTCAGTAGGTGCTCAATAACTATACAACATCTCAGAAATGGAAGCGTGAGGGGAAAAAAGAGGTGATGAAATTAGATGTGTCTTGGAAATGGGTGGGACTTGGGTTAGACAGGAGAAAAGAATGGCACTCAGGTATGGGGAGTAGGTAAAGACTATTTGGAGCAAAAGCATAGCATCACTCTTTGCTAGAGCCTGTCCAACCTCCAAAATCCCGCTACACTTGGTTTTCAAGACACTGTACCCTCAGTCTTCCTTTTGAAACTCTTTTCTTAGTTATGGCAGTGGGATGGGGGATGTATCAATTCATGTGTAATAACTAAGATTGTGAAGTTTTACCTAAGGCAATAGGAATACTGAGGAGAGAGAAGGGGGAGGTGGGGAATGAGAGAAAGACACCTAAACAGAAGGGCTGAAGAGTGGATATACTGTTGATATATTTTGGCAAAGCATGGGATTCAAATACAAAAATAGTTTCTGAAGGCCTCTCTAAGTTATGAATTCCAACCTCTTCCATCTGGGATATGCAAAAGCTTCTGGTTGCAGTTCACATTTCTCAGATCTGCTGGAGGCAGTGATCTGACCTGGTATTTCTTCGATCTTTCTGTTACCTCATCTCCTGACACTTGTCTTTCGGTACCTTCCCTAAAAAAGAAGGACCAGGATGGTGCCTAGCCTCTGTGGAACCCGAGGAGATGTGGGCTCCTGCAGTTTCAACATCCCTTCTGCTCCGATCTGAACCATTCCCCAGGTGCTCTGACTGCTGCGGTGATCTCTGGAGGTGTCAGATGATGCTGGAGCATTAGCTTCTCTGTGGAACATTATGACCAATGAGAGGGTAAAGACTAAGCAGATAAATCCTTGCCATTTGTCTTTGCTCAACCCTGAATAACTGTTCCGATGCATAGTGATTCAACTCTGCTGTCCTAGATATACCCTCCCCGAGCCAGCCATCAGCTGTATGTTCTTATGCAGTCAAAGATAGCTCAGTAATGTATCTGATTGTGTTTGCTTTTTCTTTTCCTTGCCTCACTTTCCCAAGAAACTGCCTCAGTCTCTTGTGTTTGAAGGAAAGAGACTTTTCAGTGACCCCATGGAGGGCAAGCTCTGTGAAGCAAGTCCCATGAAAGGGGTGGGGGGAGTTGCAGACTTTGTGAAGAAAGGAGGGAGAGGGCCACTTGGAAGAGTGGAAGAGGGGGCCCTTGGAACTATTTGAGCTCAGCTATTCATAAAAAAAATGATAGTTGAGCTCAAAATACTTTACAGAGTATTATACTTTGGCATAGACAACAATGAAATAGAAAGGACTAAGCCCTGTTTTGTCTGCAGGGATTCTGCCATCAACACAGTGACACTAGGTGTTTTAAAGGCTTCCTTGTTCTTAGTACATCTTAGCTGAGAAACAGGGATATCCCTCCTTGTTTTGTTGGTAACTCACCACTGTAACCTTGAGACATGTTACTTCCCTACTCTGCTCTTTGATTTTCTCTTTTAAAAAAAACAAAAAACAGAGTAAATCAGCAGTAGGATTCCTTACAGTCTAAATTTCCTTTCCTGATATGTTTTAAAGCCTCCAATCGCCCAAGATTAACATCTGCATGGCCAGGTTTTAGATGTGTTTCAACTAATAACCCGGCGGTAATGAGTAATTTCTCCTTCAGATCATAAGGGCCTCTCAGTAGGGTCCCATGCACAGCACTGCTTTCCATCCTGGTGAGCCATTCAGGAACACCCAAGGAAATAAAACTATGAAAGGTCCTATGTGGAGACCTAATTTCACTCCCATTTAAAATTCAACAGAAACACGCTTCAGAGGCAAAGCACTGGAAATCTGAGCCAGCAACTGACAAATTTAAACCAGCCCATCTACTCCACCAAAGCCAAAGCCAAACACATGCATGGAGTCAGTCATTCAGCTGCTGTGCTTTTCCTTTCTCTTCCTTCCCTCCCGGCTTCCTCCCTCCCTCTCTCTTTCTTTCATGCCTTCCTCTCTCCTTCTTTTCTTCTTCTTCTCTCTCTCTTTCTCGTCTCCCTTTCTATTTCTCTCTCCTTTTTTTCTCCTCTGTGAGGCTGAAATCATTAATGTATTGGAAAATAGTGGATATTGAGAGTTGGCTCTGAAAAAAATTGGTCAACTGAAGGCATATTACTGGTTTCCACGATTAATGGAACATCCCATCCGTCAAAATGCAGTCAATTTTCCACACTCCTCAAACTCTTACAGAGATGCTAACTACCTCTGGATCCACAGAAAATGGGATTCATTTTTCTGGAATTCCAGTGTTGAATATCCTCAGAGTTGTTAGAACAGCTAAAAGGCAAAGATTAGAGCATCCTCAGACCTGGATTCCAGGTCTGCAGCTTTCTCACTGAACGGCCTTAGGCACATTCTTTCACCCTCTGGCCTCAGTTTCCTTCAGGCAGAAATGGGAAACTTCTTCACAGCAATCTTTAAATTTAATACCAGACTTGTTGGCAGTGATGCTGTTTGTGGGACTCTCCAGTCCTCCCTGGGGCAATGACAGCTGTTTTAGTTATGTTAAAATTTTTTAGCTAAGTAAACACTGGTGGAAGCATATGATGAGGGAGAAAAGTACTATTATAAGTCTTTGGTTTTACAGGCACAATAACCTCTAATTTATTTGTATTTTTTTTATGGAGTAAGGGGCTTTATGACGGGTAGGTGAGAGTAACAACAAACAAAATCAGAAAAAGCAAACGCCAAAAATCTCCTTGGGAACTTTTCTCTCATCTTGCAAGCATGAAAGGCAATGTGGGGGTGCAGTCAGAGTGGGTCCTCAAGGGGACAGCTAGAGAAGATGTGGAGAGGTAAAGGAGACAAGGTGAAAGCTAGAGAAGCTTTCTTTGTAGAAGACAACTACTGTTCATTATAGTTTATATTAGGGGCAACATCGTGTCTCTCAACTGAGAGCAGAAAGAATTCTGATCATCCCTGCAATGTGGCCTTTTGAATATTCTTCTCCTTCATGTGGTACCTGACTTGGAGAAACAAGGCTTGAATTAGAGTAACAGCTTGTTCATTCTGTGTGGAGGGCCTCATACAGGTTACTGTACCTTTCAAGTATTCATCAAGGATCTATGATGTGTGAGACACTGTTAGAGGGATAACTGCTACTGGTATTCAGGTCACAAATGATAATAGTCACATCACCAGTAATCTAATGTATGAAATTATCCTGTAGGCCCATGAAACCATTGAAAGTTTCAACATAGTGGAGGCAGAAGGTACTGTGATTTAACTTTCATGTTACAAAGAACACTCAGTCTGTTGTGTCAAGAATGCACTGAGTGGGACCAAAGTCAATACTCAGAAGTTGGTTAGGAAGCTAGTGATGACCATGGCTTGAAGTGAGATGGAAACCACTTAGGTGGATTTTTGAGATTATGGAAGGGAGACTCTTCAAGACTTGGTAACTGATTGGCCATGTGGCTACATTAGGGAAAAAGGATCTCTTGGATGGATGGATGGATGATGGATGGATAGCAGATTTCCATCTAACCACATTACCCAGGAAAAACTGGAGAAGGAAAGGTGATGAGACCCTTTAGATGTGCTGATTTGGAAGGGTCTGTGGGGTATAATGGTAAAAATGTAAAGCCGGTAAGTAAACCTCTCACTCGAACTCAAAGAAAAATAAAGTAAAAAAAAGTCAGAAGAAAATATTTAGGGAATCATCAGCTCATCACTGTTCATGAATCTCAGCTTTAGTACAAGAGAATAATACTGTTTTGCCTATTTACTTCACAAACTTGAAGTACAGGCTGAACGAGGTAGTGAACCTAAAGATACTTGATAAAACAAATAATGCAATACAGCAGCAAAGTATTTCTTGCTGACTGAGAGCCCAGGGGCATAACTAATAATTTAATTAAAGTCATTGCATTATCTGCACCAAAGGCGCTATTCTCATATTTGACCCTTGTCTAAAAGAAGCTCTTTGGAACTTAGTCTGGTTTTGCAAACAGAATCAGAGGGATGTAACTGGGTAGGAAGGGGAAAATAAAAATATCTTTATATAGGAAGGAATCTATATAAAGACTAGAGGCCCGGTGCATGAATTCATGCACCAGTGGGATCCCTCGGCCTGGCCTGCAGGGATTGGGCTGAACCCAGCTCTCCAATATCTTTTGAGGGGTCCCAATTTCGAGAGGGCAGTTCTCAGGTGACACACCTCAGAATGGGGCTCCCCTCTTTCTGGTTGTGGTGTGTCATCTGAGAACTGTCACTGCCAAGTGACTGCACCTTGGCAGTGCGTACATTGGGCATCTTCCCCCTGTTGGTCAGTGTGTGTCATAGCTACTGTCCAGTCGGCTGGTTGGCCTATTGCTTAGGCTTTTATATATACATATAGATATGGAGCACTTATTACCTGCCAAGCAATTGCTGGGTAGCTATATAAGTTTTTGCCTAACTGTCAAATAGATCCTGGTGAGTAGAAGGAACACTGCTGCTTTACTTGCTGCCCAAATAGGTTCCCCTGTCCCACCCTCACCTAAAGAAAGCCCAAATCACCTAGGTCAACTACATTCGGACTATTGTTTTCCTGCTCCGTTGCTCAGTTCAGTACCGCTCTGGAATTTGCCTGGGGAGAACAGCCATGACCCCACCACCACTACCACCATAAAATGAAGTGAGGCTGCTCAATAAACACCTTTCTTCTGCATGCTCATAACATTTTGATGAGAAGGAGGGGGTGACTCAGCCATAAACTAAGAAATGAATAAGTATCGCCAGCCCCACTCAATTATGGGGCCAGAGGGAAAGGCAGTGTCTGCAAAAGTCAAAACAGATTTTTTGAAACAGTTTTCCTTCCAGCCTCTGAAAAACCTGCTCATTCAATTCCCTTTCTGTTGATGACTTTGGCTTCTGAGACAGGGCCTCTCTCTGGCAGCCCAAAGCTCTGACAATCCCCCAAATGTCAGGGGCTTGGAGAGCTCCTTGGGGTAAGGTGTCCAAAAAGACAAGGCTCCCAAGCCTCAGAATCTTTGCTGAGCTCCAGAGTTTCCAAAGCTTCGGTCTCCTACTGAGACACCGAGTTGCAAATGTTAATTGTTGGAACTCTTCAACCACAGCCTCCTGGGTGTTCTAATAGCTTGGGCTCCTTCCTTACTGCCATGGAGTGATGAATTACAACCAGCCAGCCAGGTGTCAGGGGACCCCACTTCCATAGCAGCCCCCATTGACTTAAGTTGGCCATTTGGAACAAAAAGCCCAGCACAGACTGCCCCCTTCCCTAGCCCACCACAAAAAGGATTTATTACAGAGAAAGGCATTCCCATCCCCTTCTCTCCTCAATTTAGGAGAGAGATATTAAGGCAGGATATGTGATCCAGTCAGATAACCTCTGTCGTCTGAGCTCTAGCAGCCCTCAAATGGTTATGGGGCAGGATTCATCCCCTCTGACATGTTAGCTAAAAGGCAGCATGCTTGACAAAGCATCACTGATGTCCTCTTCTCCAAAGCTATGTAAAACATTACATAAAGTCGGCAGTGTTTATCACAGGACCTTTAGGCTGGAGTTACATTATAAGAGTCGTAGTTCCCATGTATGTATGATTCATCTCTATGTTGTAGTTTTTTGCTTGTTTGTTTGTTTTTGCTCAAGGTCTTTCCTCTGCTTGGAGTGTCTTCCTTCCAAACACACCTGCAGCATCACCTCTTTCACCTGAAGCCTCACTGTCATTAGAAAGTGTCCCTTCTCTGGCTTCCAAAAACATACTCCATTTACCCCAATTATGTCCAACATCACTTAATCACATCAGTTCACTGTTATCTTTTCATCTATTGCTCTCTCTGGCATAGAGGAAACACTCAGTTTATGCTTGCCTATTTGAGTAAACTTGGCTCATTTCAAGAATAGACCACTTTAGCTCTCGCTGATTTGGCTCAGTGGATAGAGAGTCAGCCTGCAGACTGAAGGGTCCCAGATTCCATTCCAGTCAAGGGCACATGCCCAAGTTGTGGGCTCACATCCCAGTGTGGAGCATGCAAGAGGCAGTCGATCAGTGATTCTCTCTCACCATTGATATTTCTATATCTCTCTCCCTTACTCTTCTTCTCTTAAATCAATATATATCATGGAATAGATCATTTTTCAATCATAAAATAAATACCTTAAGTAACTCTATAGTGTTTACAAATTACATTGGCATGTATGTTCTCATATGTATCTAATGGCACCTCTATAAAACAGTCTATGTTAGCTTCATTTAATGGGTGCAGATACTTAGCTTCTTAATTAAACTTATATGGCAAATATTTGACAATGAGAATACAAACACAAGTGTGTACCTCTAGTGGCAGAGAATTTCCTTCAAAGGCCACTCAGAAGCACTCTTAAAGGAGAAATGATTGTAGTCAAGGTTTATTGAATGTCCGCTATGCACTGAGCACTTGCTAGGTGTCTTGAAACAAAGATCAGTATGACTTGGGTCTCTGTCCACAAGAAACTCATACTTGAATGGATAAAATTAATTCAAATAGAACTCATTCACCTATTCACCTCACCTTTCCTGAGAGCCTACGATGTTCCAGGCATCAAGCTAGCTGAGCATTATAAGGGAGTATACACTGTGTAAGAGAAGGAGAATTAAATCCTGTTGCAACTCAAAGTAGATCATATGGATTCTACATTTGGATAAGAATGAATTTTATAAAGTGAACATATATTCACTTGTAATCAGGGAAAACAAGTTACAGGTGTGGAAAAGGACAAGATAGGATACATTGCTCCCCTTTTAATCTGTTAATACATCTGTTATTTGACATTAGTTTATAGTCTTAAATCTATAAGCTGAAGAGCAATAAAGATAAATTGGTATAGAATTTCAGAAGAGCAGTGAAAGCCTCATTTTACTTGGGATTTATGATGACAACTCTTTGAATAGTCCTCAACAGAAGGAATCCTAAAGTGATCTCTGCAAACCCCTAATTCCAAAGGATTTGAACAGATAGTTGCAGAGAAACTATTTAAAGTTGAAAGAGCAGAGAAAGCATATTGGGGATACAGAAGTATTTTTTGTGTGTACGGCGGGCTTAGTTTTTTGTTTGTTTTCCTGCAGGACACCTCAGACTTTCAGTAAGCACATTTTTTTGAAATAATGAGTGGAGACAAGGAGGGGGAGAATATTTAGGATTTTTTAAAAAGTATTCCCTAAAAGCAAGCACTGAGACTAGTGTTCCCCATAAAACATTTTGGCAAGTGTTGCTTTTCTGGGCTCTTAATGTCTCTTCATCTTCATTTATGAAATGTTTTTTTAAGGCAGGGAAAGAATGAGAAAAGGGGACTTTGGCGACACAGCAGTTAAGCAAATGCCGGTCACCTCCACCTTAACATTGCCTCTTCTGTGGATAGTAGTGACAATCCTCCTGTCTTGTTTGAAACCAGGAAGCATTCCTTCGAAGATCAACTTATGAATTGGGGTTTGAGAACCATCTCCTCCACTCCCATGGGCTTTAACAAGGGAGATAAGTGTGACAGTGTCTTCCTGGACTCAAGGTCACTTTGAGGAGCTTCAGGACTTTCGACATGTTGAACCATGGAGAGCCACTTTCTGTACTGGAAATGGCATGTTGTTTGGAGTCAGCTTCCCCATCTAGCAAATGGGGATAATAATGTGTCTTGTGGTGTAGGTGGGAGGATTCTGTGGGCTAACTCATGAACAGAATCTAGTAAATGTTAAACACATGGTAGGTACTCAGTAACAGAGGCCATTGTTAGCTGCTACTGCCACAGGAGGTGGAGACTCCTTTACCATTTTGCAAGATGAAGCACCATCTTCTGACCTGGCAGAGCAATACAATTTAAAAGCCCCTGCTGAGAGCAGAGGTCCAGCATTCATCTTCAGTAATTAATACGTGCCCTGGGGGATGCTTGGAATTGGAGATGGGAGGAAGGGGCCTGTTTTTCCTTCTTGACTGAGTATCTTTTTATCCCAAGCTATTCTGAATGTCATGGAGAGTTAATGAAGACATGTTGTATACCCACTGCAGATGCAATAAAAGACAAATAAAAGAGAAAGTGCAACCAATTCTACCACTGTCTGAGTACATTAAATCCTCCGCTGTGCTGCAAGTGCAGGGGAAGGCTTGAGAGCAGGGTCACGAGACGGATGGGGATGCTGGTTACAAAGGCAGAAAGGACAGAGGAGGGTCCTCTTCCATCTTTCCACATTTCCCCTGCTACTTTTTCTTCCTTCTTCAACTACTATCTCTCCCGCCGGGTAAGGATGGGGGCTGGGCACAAGGTGTTTACACCAGATCATGAAATCAGCATAATTCAGTCTTAATAGGGTGAACAGAATGATGATCTCTGTGTTTTTCTTACCCCTACTTAGCAAGCTTATCACAGATAATCTAAAAAAATAAAAGCTATGCCTGTCCCATCGGTATTTATTAATGCTCAACGGCTGGCCTCACATAACATAGGTGACATCCTTCAGTTTACTGTCCATTCACAACACTTGAGATATCCAGCTGAGAACCATCTCCCAGTGTTGTGACAAACCATATGACCTAAGTGCCTAAAGATCCTTCACCCCTCTCTCATTAGCATATGGAACATCTAAGGAATGGTGGAATGTTCTCTCCCCACAAGATTGTAGGGCACTCCTTTGGGGAGACAATAATTTGTAGGGACCCTAAAGGGGTGTTCAAGGGGGTTAAGAAGCTCTACAACATAGTTTGGAATCCTCTAGAGAAGAGTTTACTACTTTAGTCTTAGTAATTATGACTCTCTTACTCTTTACGAAAAAAATGAAGAAGGAAAAGAAATAAACACTTGAGTGATTTCTATAGTGATGGCTCTAAAGTGAGCTTTTTTTCAGAAGAACAGAGTGATCTCCATTTTTAGGGAATTTTGAGTTCCCCTCTGCTTCTCTAGAAAGAATCTGGAATACATCAGACCTGAGAAGACTGAGTCATTTAAAGTGATGGCTGTGCTTCATACCCAAAGCAATCCCCAAACAGAGCCCCGCAGTCACAGACAAGGAAATCCCCTCGGGAGAGGAAGGGGTCTGTGGTTATAGTCCAGTGCATTCTTGCCAGGGTGAGAAGGCCAGCAGGACTGAGTTAAAATCCTGCCTCCTTCCCCATGCTACTGGCTTTACCTCTCTGGGCCTCAGCTCCCTCCTTTGTCAGTGGTGAGGATAAAAATAACAAATAGCCTTCCCCTTGTGTGAAGTTATTTGTGTGATATTATTAATCATTAATTTGCTGCATCCATGTTGACATACAGTATTTAGTGTTTTAACACCCCAGTTCCACATGGTAACAAAAGCATAGGGTGTCCAACCAATAAGGAGCAGATCCCATGGAAATCCACTCTCACAAGTGAGATCCTGGAGTCAGTAAGTGCAAAGGAAGAAATCAAACCAGTTCCATCTAATCTAATTTCTTTAGCATTTCCATCTCACAGTGCTGCCCTAAACTGGAAATGTATACATTCACCCTTCCCTCCCTCTCCCTCCCTTCTTCCCTCCCTCTCTCACTCCCTCTTTTTATCACTCCCTTGCTTCCTTCCTTTCTTTATTTTCTTTTTGAATTCAATCATTCTACAAGTACTTATCGAACAAAATTTAGGGGAGAGGGACAGAAAGTCAGAAACATCGATGAGAGAGAGACATCAATCAGCCGCCTCCTGCACACCCCACAGTGGAGATGTGCCCGCAAGTAAGGTACATGCCCCTGACCGGAATTGAACCCGGGACCCTTCAGTCCGCAGGCTGACGCTCTATCCACTGAGCCAAATCGGTCTTGACAACACTGTAGTTTTTAAAAGTACTCTTGAACCTGAGTCAGGCAATCAATGTTAACCTCAGCAGCATGCATCCTTACTGTGATGTGATGGGGATGGCACATGAGCTCCCCCAAACTGGCAACCCTTATCTACTCATGAGCAAACCACCAGATACTAATTTAAGCAAGTCTACAAAATACTTGACCGGTACTTCTCAAAACTGTCAAGATTATTATGAACTAATGAAGTCTGAGAAACTGCCACAGCAAAGAAGAGAGCGTAAGGAGACATGATTATTAAGTGTAATGTGGTATCCTGGGTGGAATCCCAGAGCAGGAGAAGAGACATTGGGTAACACCTGAGAAACATGAAACAAGTATGGACTTCTGTGAATAATACTGTATCCATAGTGGCTCCTTATTCAACAGATGTACCATTTTAATTGTTAAATAGTTAACAATAGAGGAGACTGATTCTTGGGGTACAGGGGAACTCTACTATCTTTGCAATTTTTCTGTAATTGTAAAATGGTTTTAAAAGGTAAAGTTTTGTTTGTTTTTAGTGCTATTGAGATGTAATGGAAAACAGAAGATATTTGATTTAAAGGTAGATAACCATCTCTTTCATTATCCTTTTAGTACTATTCTCTCTTCTTGTCTCTGAATACTGATATAAGTTACTTCCTTTTGAGTTGTCTGGGTCCAGAAAATGCTTCAGGTGACTTATAATCTATAATAATGAAAGGGTAATAAGCAAAGCAATTGAACAGCATAACAACCGTCCAGATGTCCTTCTGGACGACCTTCTGGGCAAAGCCTGGGCTGTAGCTGTGGGGTTGCCGTGGCTGCGAGGGAGGGATCGAGGCAGCCACTGCGGCTGCGAAGGCCTTACTCTTGGATGAATCTCATGCATTGGGCCTCTAGTAAAAGATGAAAATTAAAACTCAAGAATCTTTGATCAGGTGGGGAGCGGTTTGATTTGGAGTAGATAGACAAGCTTTGGAGACAGATGGATCTGTGATTATGCTCTGCTCCTTGGTGAAGTTACTTAATATTTTATAGTTCTATTTCCTCATTGGTGAGGTATGTGTAATACTGTCAAGATGCCATATTTTTGCAAATTTATAAATGTTCTAAACATCTTAACAGGTAAGTGCTTAACCACTATTTTGGGCATAGTGGCTTTTCAGTGGCTAAATATCTCAGGGATATTCCAGGACCCAACCAAGGGATCTAAATTATAGTAAATTTAGCACACAAAACAACAACAACAAACAAACACACAAAACACAAAGTTTCAGGAATATTTGGTGTTCCACCATAATGCCTTTATAATGTTCTCTACATGCAAAACCTTTTCATCAATTTCATTGTAAATTCCATCATTTTATAAATCATAAGACTAAGGCCTATAGAGAGAGGTGATTTGCCTAAGATTACACAGGGAATTAAAAGGAGAGGGACTTGAATACAAGTGTCCCAACTGCTAATTTGGTGTGTTTTTTCCCCACATAAATAGCATTTTTTTTCTTCCCCATATACATCCTGCATAGTCTTTAAAACAAAGGAGGAATGAAAGCTGTGCAACTTAATATTCTGATGTTTGGGATTAAAGATTCCTTCATGCATGGGAGTACTGATTTGACTGAGAATATACAACAGCCTTTGTGGATCTGTATTAATAAAAAAAGATCCTTATGACATAGTCTCACAGTAAATTTGAAGTATTAAAGAAAAGTTTCCAAGGCTTGTTTGGTTTGTGTTTTATCCTAGCAACAATTAACACAAGAGCTAAGAGAATAGACTTTGGGTCAGACAGATAAGGATGAAGTCCAGGCTCCACTACAAACTGCTCACATTAGTAAACATTTCTGAGCTTCACTTTTGCCATCTTTAAAATAAGATTAAAAATGCATAAGGTTTATGGGAACATAAATACCACATATAAACCTCACAATAAATAGCGTGGCCATAACACACACTCATTGAACTCTAATTATTGTTATTGTAGCAGCCATTGCTGTTAGAGTCTATTCTTGGGAAATCAATAATGTGTGAGAGGCAGTCATCACAGCAATAAGGCATGGCTGAGGCCTGATGGTGGGCAGCAGGAGACCTGGTTATTTTTATGTCATACCTGCAGTTTAGTCGTCGTCTGATTGAGTCAGCATATTCCTTCTAGGGCCCCAACTTGTCCCATATTTCACGTAGAGAATTTCCTATCACGATGGCATAACAACCTGGTTTCACACAGCCTTAAACCAAATGTCGAGGTTACAGTTGTAGGTCATTGAAATCCCCACAGGTATTTTCTCCTTTAGGCTCAGATGATCGGGACCCAAAGTACATCAAGGAATCATTTTTTTCCTCCATCGCTCAAAATTGTTCGCCTGCATGTTTGCTCATTTCCAAATGTCACCTGGCAGCAATATGGTTGACATCCCTGCCAGAACTAAATGCCCTCAGTTTCAATTTCAGTGAAAAGAGAGCCCCCTTTTTTCCCTATACAGTTCCAAGGCAAGCTTTGGGTCTCATTCTCACAGGCATGAATTGGGTGACATGGCATTCTAGGCCGATCACTGGATGGGGGCTAGAGCACTGCTCAGCTTAAGCGTGGGTCACATGCTGTGCCTGCGGGCAGAGGTGAAATAGTATTTTTAAATAGCCAACAGTAGCTGAAGCCGGTTTGGCTCAGTAGATAGAGCGTTGACCTGTGGACTGAAAGGTCCCAGGTTCGATTCTGGTTAAGGGCATGTGTCTGGTTGTGGGCAGGAGGTGGCTAATCCATCGATGTTTCTAGCTCTCCGTCCCTCTCCCTTCCTCTCTGTAAAAAAAATCCAATAAAATATATTTTAAAATATAAATAAATAAATGGCCAACAGTAAAGGAATGGGCCCTCTATTACTTTCTATTGCTTCAAAACACAATACCACCAACTTAACAGCTAAAACAATGCAGTTTTATTATGTCCTAGATTCTGCTTAGGGTTTCACCAAGCCGAAATTATAGAATGAACCAGGGCGGTGGTCTCCCCTGAACACGGAGTGCTCTTTCAAGCTCACATGGCCGAATTCAGTTCCTCTGAGCTATGTGACCAAAGCTCCTATTCTCCTTTGGCTCTTGGCCAGAGATCACTCTCAGCTCCCAGAGGCCGCCCTCTGGTCCTTGCCACATGGCCCTATCTTCTCACAGTGTGACAGTTTTCTATTCAGTGTCAACTAGAGCCTCTATCTGACACTTCACCTTCTCTTGAAGGGCTTCTCTGATTAGATCAGGATAATCTTCTTGAGTTGACTGATTGGTAATTTAATTATGAGAGTGATATGTCATTATATTCCATCTGCTCTGCTGCAGAGGGAATGTATACAGGAGCAGGAATCTTAGGGACCATCTTTAAATTCTAACACCAAGGGGAGATGGGAGTCTGATTAACAAGAGAACATTAAGAGTTGGGCAGCCAGGAAAACAAAATCCCCTATTTCCCTTCAGAAAAACAAAAGCCCTGGGATTGAATCAGACTATCTCTAATATCCCTTCCAAGTCAAATCATGCCTAATTTTTTGAAATCAAATATGAAATTTAAATATTTCCAATGCATTTGGGGGAATCAACAGTAACTAGAAATAGGGAGTCAGTTCTTTAGAAATCTCATCCTCCTGAGTGTTTTCTCAGTGATTTCTGCAATCCTTCCCCTTTGGGGGCATCTCTTGCCCACCTCATTAATATTTTCTGACTTGTTGTTGACAGCCCATTTTTTATAAGACTGGAAGGACACAGTCTAATCTAAGACTCAAGGGAGTTGAAGGAGCCTTCCTAAAATATGGCCCTGGTCCAGCAAACGAGTCACCTTCCCCAAATTCTTGGAGCTTGAGCTATGGTTTATCTCCAGCCTCTTGTTTTTGGCAATGGAAAAGGAGGATGTGGTCAGGATCTCAGAGGCATTACTCAGAGCCAGTTTGGTTTAGAGGAAAGAAATAAGCCTGAGATCTATTCCTGCATGGCTCCATTTCTGTCTGCAAAGGGTTCCCAGAGGACTGCCGTCAGGACCTTGGCCTTTGTTAGACACTAACTGACCAGCAGAATTTGAACACAGATCTCCCAGTCCTGGCCTTTCCCCATGGATGAGTGCAAGAGAAGACACCAGAGAACAGACAACCTCCTCCTTGGGAACACAGCTCACTCCAATGTCTTAGATTCACTGGAATAAAACCTTATAAATGATGGAGCACCTACTATACATCAAAGAATGCATATATGTCCTCTGTACTCTGACTGTATATATAGCTGGGGATCAGAGATAGCCTCTTACATAGAAGAACCTATAGTCTACTGGCTGAGATTCAGAAATGTGTTTGGAAAATTCCAGCAAAATGTGAAATGTTATGATAAAGGGAAATGCAAGGAATAGAAACAAGGCAATGGGATTCACAAGCCGCCTGAAAAAGGTAGTGCCTGAGTTACGTGAGCTTAAGGAATAAGGGGATGTCTGTTAGGGGAAGGATGAAGGGAAGAAATGTGTTCTCAGATACACAAACAGCATAAGAAATGAGCCTGATGTGTAAAACATCCAATTGCATGCAGAGGAAAATAGAAGAAGATTGATAATTTGGGGATATGAATTTGGGTATAGTGGGGATGGAGAGGAGAGCTACAAAAACAGGTGAATATGGGAAGATTGGCAGGCACAAGGTCATAAAAGCTTGTTCTTTGCCTTGTGGGCAATAGGGAATCCCTGAAAGGTTTAGAGCTAAGGTGGTATCTGTTTGTTGTGGATTCCTCTGTCTGTGGTATATGGAACAGATCCAAGGCTAGCTTTCAGCTCTCGGGTACTGCATTACTTCAGATGGGGGATGGTAAGAATGAACGCTAGCAGTGAGACTGGAGAGAGAAAAAGACAAGCTTAAGAAACATTTGGACGGTGGAAGAAAGTAGGAGAGAGTAAAGGGGAGATAAGTGATGATGGAAGATTTGACTTGGAGTGGTGAACACACAATACAATATTCAGATGAGGTACAATTATAGGATTGTACCCCTGAAACCTATAAAAAAGTGTAAAAAATAAAATGGACATACTACTAATAAAAAAGTAAATATTTGAGGCACAATATCTGCAAGATTGGTGATAAAATAGCTGAGAATAGCATTAGGAAAAATGCTCAAATTTTTCCTTTTTTGTACGTGACTCAGACTGAAGTTGAACCTACATTTATTGAGCACCTATTATGTTCGGGGTCTGTTATAAACACTTAAGTATACATAATCACATTTTACTCATTTTCTTCCCCCAAGTTCCACCCCCCCCAAAAAAAGAAAAAGAAAACCAAAATGATCAACTAGTAACAGAGATAGAAGTCATTTGCATTTGTTTCACTGACTAGATGGACTTTGCTTGATTTCTAGAACACTGAATTGAAGATTCAATAAACTCAAAAGGCATACTTGGAGTTATTTCAAAGAGAGGTATTGTGAAATAAAGATGAGAGCTTTATATAGACCACCGTCTTTGTGTCACCAATCCTAGTGATTAATCCCGGAACCTTCCTGGTTATTGTTTTTCAACCTAAGCTGCACTTTGGGGTTACCTGAATAACCTTAGAAAACACTGCTGCCTATGGCCTATTTTAGATTCTGATTGAATTGTTTTGGGAGGCAGCCTGGACGTCAGGGTATTTAAAATCTGCAGGTGATTTAATGTATAGCCAAGACTCCGAATCTTGATGCCATGTCCCCAAACAAACAGCCAGTTATCCTCGGCTGAACTCTGTCCCTGACCTTATCTCCCTGCTTCCGTCCTTGATAGTCTGGTTCTCACATGAATATAAGAGCATCTTCCCCAGTCTGGCCTTCTTTCCCTGTTGTAGCCTCCCCACAGCTGGTGGTCTTGTGTTCTTGGCACAGAGGCATCTGCTACCTAATTGCCTGCTTATTTGTCAAGTGGCTGTCCCCAGCAGATGTTCCCATGTGGGAATTCGGAGGCCAGCATCTGTATACAAACAGCCAATTACATCACTGTTCTGCTTTTGATCTCCTCATGACAGGGAACCACCCAGGCCATAAACTGACCTGAGGATGAATTTTCTGACCCTCTCTTTTTTTACCCCCCCACCCCCATTTATTTTTAATCAGTTTTAGTGTTCTTAGAAGTTCAATTTCAGCTTCTGCTTTCCTTTCATTGTTGTTGTTGCCGTTGCCATTGACCTTTCTCTTAGAATCACATAGAACATGACAGGAGCCTCAGTTCCTTTATGGTGCACACTTGCTTACTGGGAGCCAAAGAGGAAATGCACTTGGTCCCGATCAGGATATAGCCATTCAAGGACAAAGCTGAGATTTGGTTCTTCCATTTCTTATCTCCATTATCGTATACTCGTTACCACAGAAATATCCATGGGTTCTATGCGTGGTTCAGAAACCTCCTAACGGTGTGACCTTCAACAAGTTGTTTTATTTCCACTTGCAAGAGAGTAATCATCCATGTCTCATAGCATCACTGTGAAGTTTGAAGTACTGCATATAAAGTTCACAGCACCATGTTAAAAGAGTAGTTAAAAAGGTATACAAACATGATGGGAACTTGATGATGGTATTTAGTGTGATGATTAGGTGCACAAGCATAGGAGTTATATAGTCTCAAGTTAACGGAGTTTCCTTAGTCAAGTTCTTTTATTTCAATCTCCAAGTCTTCATGTTAAACATGAGAATAGAATATTACTTAACCTCACATGGTTGTAATAACATTCAATGCTTATTACACAGCCTGGCACATAGCTAGCATATGGGATAATGATGAATATTAGGAAGGACGATGGGGAAGAAGGAGAAAAAATTAAAGAATAGTATAACAATATGTTTAGAAAGAGCAGTGCATGAGGAGTCAGGACACCTAATTTTTAATCTTAGCTCTGAAATTAACTTGCTGTGCAATCTAATAATTTCCTTTCTATCTTTGTGCTTCAGGGATATTACCAGACTAGATGATCTTTGAACCTTCTTCCATTACTATTAGTGATATCTCAGCAAAGTTATCTGCTCATATCTCAGTTCCTTCATCACTCCAGGGATAGGATATGCTGGAGTCCTTCTGGCTTCATAAAATCATCTTCCTTTGTTATCTTCCCTGTCTTCCTAGCCATTGTGTGGCCTCATTTCCACTGCCTCTTAGCATGTACACAAGGAGGAAGTTTCACCTTCTCCTACCATCACTGTCTTTGATGTGGGGAGAAGGACCCAGGATCTCAGTCCTGCAGATGAACCACTGAATGCTTTCGGAGATAAGGCATGAGCTCCTGAGAAGGCCGGGCTGTCGAGTGGAAACACTGACAGCAGCCTCCGCCCCAGGCCTGTAAATAGTATTACTGCAAAGACATATATTTAGCATCTATGACATCAGCTTGATTTACCTTGATTAACAGAGCAATTTGCTGTACATTTTTCCAAATGCTGTAATCAATTAGAACTCAAAATAGATTAGAAAACCCTCTACGGTGTGGCCACAGTCCAAAAAGGCTAATCCATCATAAAAATATATGTATATATCATTTCCCAGCCACGCAGCGGATAAAGATTTGTGTCTTGGAGAAATTCAGAGTGGTTCAGGGTTTGTATGGTTGGGCACCAGGCGCTTTGCCATCAGACATTACTTCAAGGCAGATCACCGGCAGGGAGTTCTGTGATTGCATTCCAGTTTGTGTAGCTTCTCAACATCTCTCCGCTCATAGGTTCTTCCTGCCTGGCCTCACAGTGTGTTCCCAAAAGACCCAAGTGGTTGTAGACTGATAGACAAGATAGATCCTAACCCCTTAGAATGGCATTACATTTTCATCTTCATCTCATCTCATGTCCTTATGCACATACTTTATTTTCCTCCAAGTCCCCTCTCCCCCAAATATAGACTGTATTTTCTTATCACTCTGCATTTTCTCTTGTATTTCTTTCAGCTTGTAATGTCAGAATAAAGGACAGGAGCTTATTGGGTATTTATTGTAGATGAGGCACTGTGCTAAATTCTCAACATATATTGCTGGCCTTAAACTCTTAGCTACTCGTGAGACCTGAAAGTTAAAATGCCTGCCTGAAGGTATATACAAAGGAGTGGCAATGCTAAGATCAAACCCAAGTCTATCTGCCCACAAAGTCCTTGATCTTTCTTCCTCATTTTTTGTTGTTTTTTTTTTTTTCCTTTATCTTTCACTCTTTCTGACTTTTCACTCTTTCCCCATATCTAAAACTCTCCAGGTGATCTTCTGTCTAGGAAAGCTATTTCTTAGACTTAGTGATAGATGTTAGGAGCTAAATATGTATCCCGTTTACTTATGATGTTAATTCATGTCTAAGCTAGTCATTCTACATCAACTAGATGCATTGCTAGTCTAGGCACAGCATTCTCCTAGGCCCTACGTATAGCATAGTGAGATGAAGTATTGTCTGAGGAATTGGATATAACAAAATGCTGGTTGACATATGACTTAGGATTAAATGCTAGATAATCTACTAACCATGTGTTTTATTTGGGGTATTTCAGAATCTACATTTCATTGTACTAATAAATAAATAGGAATAATGTTATATGCATTATGGCCAATATCAATTAAATTGATGCAGAGATGTAAAAATGTTGTTTATCCTACCTGGTACCTGACCACAAGGAGGTTATGACCTAGTAGCTCATACTTTAAATTGCATGCAAAACTATACTATTGGCCACAAAGTAGTGTGGTTTCTGTTAATTTTGAGCAAGAGTTCAAGGAGAACTGACTATAAAGTCATTGAGATTACTGCCTGGTGCATCATAACTTCCCAGGACTTTGCCAAAATGCCTGAGCTATAGCTGGTCCTTCAAACACACTTACCAAATGAATAAATACTGTGGTTGAGGAAGGAGCACCAGACTGGGAGGTCGGAGATCTCTATCCTCACAGACGTTAGTAAATAAATCTGATCACTTGTGGCCTCAGTTTCTTTATCTTTAAAAAGAGGACATTAAAACCCTGACTTCATAAGATTGTTATGTGGAGCAAATAAAACTGTCCACATGGAAGTGCCTTGTAAATGCTAAAGAAATGTACATGAATAAGGGGATAAAGAGAATCAACTTGCATACTTGAAGGCATGCAAGTACTGTGCCTTGAGGCTCTTTAGGGATTCCCATCCAAAATTCTGTAACTCAAAGTCCAGTGGTTTATTCCATTTTTACAAATTGACCATTTATCTTCTTGACCTGATAGTTAGCAAATGAACCACAAAATCCTTCAATCCACAGCTTAGCATATTTTTTGGTAAAAAGAACACAGGAGACCAATGAATCTACCTCCTGCCCCACCCAACCCATGTCATTATACTGATGAGCAGCCTGACCCACAGAGGCAGGGACTGTATCTTTTCCCCTTCCACAGCACCTACACAAAGCCTCACATATCATATAATCATTAAATGTTGGGTGAATTAGTGAATTAATAACCAAATTAAATGATTTGTTCAGGATATACTCAGTATCTACCATGGTATCTGATCCATAGTAAGTGCTTGTTTGTTTGTCAAATGAATAACTGGTCATTTGGCAAGTTGGTAGCAGCTCTGGGACTCAGATGTCTTACCTTGCAATCCATTTCTCAATCTATCACAAGTTAGTATTCAACCTTGCTTGCATTGTACTAATGGATTTAAATTTATGCATTTTGCCTCTACATCTACAATTCCCAAATCCTTAATCTAAGCAAAAGGCCATGTCCTCTGCCACTGTGTCTCTTAGATCCTGTTGCTTGGGGTTATTCACCCAGTAGGTAATCAATAAATACATCTTGATTGCTTGAACCTGGGCAAGTTAAAGAGGCTATTTGGACTGTGACAGCTGAGGAAGAAACTGGGTAGGAAGTGCTTTGTGTGGTCTGATAATGTATTTATTTAGGAGACTAAATGTTTATCTAAGCCTCCAGAAGATCGCTGGCTTCATTTGGGTGTCTGTATGCATGTGTGTTATTTTCCATGGTCACAACAGCCCCATCCTTCTGGAGAGCAGCTGGGCTACGAAGCAATACAGACATACAAATTGGCTCACTCCTTGACAAGAAGTGGGAGCAACCCGAAGCCTTTAAGAAATTCTTCTCCGAGTAGTGAATGCACCAGCCTCCAGCTAGTTCAAGTAGGGTTCAAGTAAGCACTCTACTTTGTGAGAGCTGTTTATGACCCGCACAATGAGATCTCTCTCCCCATTCAGTCACTGAGCATTTGAGATGTAGTTGTTTTCACTCCGGTCTGTTCTTTGATAGCATTCAACAGTATCGGTTTCTTTGACAACTTCAATCATTCATTCAGACCATGAGCAAGTCTCCCTTTTGTTTCCTTAGCAGTACCCTGTTGCCATTTAAGTATTAAACAGGAGATAATACAAATAAAGTATCTTTATTCTGAAAGGTGGGATTGAGTAAGTCTCATATGACTGTCTAAATTCTAAAACATCTTACTGGACATTTTGAAGAGGCCAAATCATGTTCCAAGGTTCATCACATCTCATTGCTTATGACACTTCTTTCATATAGTCTGGAATCTCATACAGTTCAGAAAACCACCATACTGTAACATGTGAATTGTAACTGGTAGACTGATCTGTTCATTTCAGGAGGCTGAGTAAATCAGCCTGGGCTGAGAGATGGGGTGAGGGAAAAGCTCTGATCTTGCACCCTAAGAGCCCATGCTCTCACATGGAAAACAAGCCCTGAGCATCAGTTCTAAGGCTCCGGTGTGGTAGTGCTTCCTGACAGAAGAGGACTTACAGTGCCCCAGCAGCTCAGAGGGGCAGATGTCACCCACTACTAGTGACAGGAGGAAGGAGATGGAACAGGAAAGGCTTCACGAAGCAGGTAATGCTGGAGCTGGGCCAGAAGTGGGTACAGAGTACTGGTCAGTTACCACTGAGGGTGACAGGTGGGAGCACAACCCAGTCAGGAGGAGATCATGGTCTGCCATGGCCCACTGTGCCCTCCTGCTTCATTAAGGTCCCATGGTGCCAAATGTCTGCCCTCTCAGGGCCACTCCTGGAAAAATAGTAGCAAGCAAATTTACTCTGTGCCAGTATCACTGAGCACTTTATACTTGCTAACTCCTTACCACTAAGATACATTTAGTCTCAAAAATAAACTTCCTTGAATCGATAACATATTTCCCTGCCTCCTTCCTTCCTTTTATATATATTAGGTGTTATCCCTTTCGTGGGCGTGAAACCTGGAAATGAGATAATATTTGCATTATTTGTCCATCATCATAGAGCACGTCAATAGAGTAGCTAGCCCTTCATCCCAATTATCTTCTACTCTTTAGCCTACCTTCTTAAATGTCATGCTAGCCACCTCCTTGGTCATATGGTTTAATCATTCCATTGCAGAAAGGGGGTCAAGGGCAGAGGGGGAGGTGGACACACCTGGGGAGATGTCCCCTTCGAACTCCCCTAGGGCCATGCATATGCTCCATAAATATGCTTACAGGAGACAGAACACCCATGCCCCACCGTCTGCGCCCAGGATCAAAGGAGACGGCAGAAACATTTGTCAAGGGCTCCTTCTATCCAGATTGCATGGTTGTGTTTTAATTCATTCTCTCAGGCTGTCCTGACAAGTAGAGTTTAGACAAGTGATTATTTCCTTCCATTTGTAAGTGAAAGATCTGAGTCTTGTATAGTTTTAAGATTTGCTCAATTTCCCACACAATCAAGGCCAGGATTCACAAGTCAAATATTTCCCCTAAGTCATTTTCCTTTTACTCGCTTCCTCTGTAGACTATTAAGTGTTCTAGGACATATGGTATAATGATCATAATGGTAAGGGAAATTAAAAAAAGAGAGGGGGAAGAAGAGAAAAAAACATAATGCAAATGAAGAGACAGAGAAGGAGGAGGAAACTGAGGAGAAAGAGCAAAAGTAGTCAGAAGGAGCCTACACAAATTATTTACACACTTTAAAGAGCTCTGAATATAAGGAATACTCCTTATGGTAGTGGACAGACACCAGCGTTCAGGGGATACATTCTGACCTGGACTTGGAAGGAGAGGAGGAAGAGAGCATGAGAGTGAGCAGAGTTTCCATGTGTTGAGATGCCAGACTGGACACAGGAGCGAGGGCTGCGTGACTAACCTGAGTAGCAAGAGCTGGTTACTACAGAACAATTTGCTAAATACCCTCAGCTAACTGCATCGTCCTCTCACCCTACATGCCCACTCCCCTTTGTTTATTAAATCAATGGATAAAAAGGGCAGTCTTTTTCTATAAGCCTAGGAGATTTATTAACCAAATAACAATTGCCCTCACCTCAAGTTGTGTTTTCATTGTATTTGTTACACGTCCTCTGAGCTCAGGCTCCACTGGAATGAGGTTTGCATCTCTGCAAGATCCGTTAAATCCCTTTATTTTTGCTGACAGCGAGCAGCTCAGAAACAAACAAACAAAACTTCCTTGAATCTATAACATATTTCCCTGCCTCCTTCCTTCCTTTTCCTCTCCTCTCTACTCACCCCTCCTCTAGAGAACGCCAGAGAAATAAAAATAAAGCCGTAATTAAGAAAAGAACTAAGAATAAATTCCATGCATTTAACCAAAGTTCCATCTCGGAGCCCCAGGAGGATCGGTGCATAGCTGCGGTTGTGGAGAGGAAGCGCGCAGGGAACTCATGCTGTGCTTTCAACACAAACACAGCTCATAAGGAATAGTTTATCACGTAAGCCATCTCTCTGATTCTGCAGAGTAAAGGCGAGACCTCAGAAAGGGCTCAGATACCACCACCGGGGTCTCCCATTCCTGGAATCCCTCTGGCCCACATAGCTCAGAGCAATTCACAAATATTTATTGATGGAACCCCGTGACCCAGACCCCAAGTGACTATTGTAATATCCCATTCTGCAGAGGGCAAAATGGTAACATGGAGAAGTTCAAGGCTCTTGGCTGCCTGCCAAGCGGAGAAAGCGCAATAGTGGCTGGATTCCGAGAGGAAAGCATCACCAGGTGCACCTTGGTTTATTCAGAAACTCCAGTGAACAGAGCACTGGGCTGCAAGTCCGGAGACAGGTTCCGGTTCCAGCTCTGTCACTCATTGGCTAGGAGCGGGACCAAGTCACCTCCTCTCTCTGGTTCTCGGTCTCCTAACTGTCACGTGGAAGGTGGAACTAAAGGACCATAAAATCCCTTGTCCCTCTGAAAATGATGGACCTGTACAGCCTCTGAGCCCAAGCCCGAGGCAGGCTTTCTTACCACTGAGATCCCAATAAACTACAGGACCCTCATCCTGCTGAGGGATTCCTCCTTGCTCTCAAGCCCAGCTCTCCCATTCAAGGCCTGGTGCTGCCCACTCTCCTACAGGGGATGTTTGTGTTCCATGATTTGTTGTAGTCCACCTGAGTTTTCCACATGGAAGAAGATATATTTATCTATACTAATAAAAGCGTATTATGCTAATTTGACCAGATAGACCTGGTGTCCTCCAGACCACCTTCTAGACCTCCTTCCTGACAAAGATGGGGCTTGGGAAGCACCGCCCAGAGTCCCGGGTGCCTGTGGCGGGCCACAGGAGGGAAGCCCGGGTCCCAGGTGTCTGCAGTTGGCCAGAGAAAGGGAAGCCCAGATCTTGGTTGCCTGTGGCTGGCTGGTTGAGGGAAGCCTGGGTCCTGAGTGTGGGGGCTGAGGCAGAGATGGTTAGGGGCAATCAAGAAGGCAGGGGAGTGGTTAGGGGCAATCAGGCAGGCAGGCAGAGTGGTTAGGAGCTACCAGGCAGGCAAGCAGTTAGGAGCCAGCAGTCCCAGATTGTGAGAGAGATGTCTGACTGTGGGTTTAAACTGGCAGTCAGACATCCCCCAAGGAGTCCCAGGTTGTGAGAGGGTGAGACCAGGCTGAGGGACACCCCTTTGCCCTGTGCACAAATTTTGTGCACCGGGCCTCTAAATAAAATAAAATATATATATAAAAATAAAGCATATATATATGCTTTATTTTTATTGTTGACAACTTCACATATGTTCCCATTCCCCACCCTTTTGCCCACCTTCCCCTTGCCCTTGCTCCCTCCTTCCCTCTGGCCATCACCACACTGCTGTGTCCATGGGTGATGCATATACGTTCTTTGGCTAATCCCTTCTCCTCTCATCCAGTCCCCCCTCTTCCTTTCTCTCTGGCAGCTGTCAGTCTGTTGCATGTTTCCAGGCCTCTTATTCTAATTTGTTTGTCAGTTTAATTTTGTTCATCATATTCCACATATAAGTGAGATCATATGGCATTTTTCTTGCACTGACTGGCTTATTTTATTTAAGTTAGCAGATTCTATGTAGCTTAATCTTTAATCCATCTGCCTTCATCTGACCAATGAGACTGTAAGTAGCTTGAGGACAGCATAAGGAAAGTGCTATTGAACCCCAAAGTCTCAATACATCCTAAATCCTAAATATCTATGAATAGGTGCCCTTTCTATATCCATCCATATTTAAAAGCCTAATGATACGTGACCAGGGAGCTGATCTGTAATTTGTAGGTCCAATTCATTGCAATGTAATTCAATTCAGCAATTAATTATTGATCCCCTACTCTTTGCCAAAAACTTTACTCACATCTGAGATTACAAAGATTTCTCAGACTTGGTTCTTGTACTCGAAGATTCTGCTCCATGGGGAAGTCAGGCAAGGGGAAAGATGACATTGATATACTGTACTGAGATTAGATTAGTTGAAGACACATGGAGGTTATGAGACAAGTAAGAAAGAAAACCACCAATTACAACTCAGATTGCTGGTGAACTTGCTTTATCATAGACCCTCATGTCAGAAAGTTATGGCCACAACATTTATTTGGTTATTACATATATGTGCGTGCAGACTGGGGACACAGCGGCATGAGTGGAAAACAGAGACACTATTTGAAGGGTAATGCAGTTGGCATGAACCTAGTTTCCAAACAAACGGATTCCAAGGTATAGACCAGCTTTCATGAAAGTAGGTCATTTGAGATAATCCCATGGCTTCACATATAGGAATACTTCTTTCCTGGCGGGTTTCCTTTTACATAAAAGGGTGGTTAGATGATATAATCCCAGTGATCCCTTCCAGCTCTGGTGTTCTCTGCAGGGAACAGACACTGTCTTCTCTCTGCTGCCTCCCACAACATACATTTACTGCTGGGCTGGGCCCTGGACTGGAAGATTGGAGGGATAGTAGGAGGATGCGGGGGTGAGGAGGCAGTGAGAGGGGAATGAAGGAGAAAGGGAGGGACAAACAATGAATTTGGGAAAGATGTAAAATTTAGAGATGATTAGAAAATAAAAAGAGTAGCAGTAGAGGAATTGTCAGTATACTGTGAGTGACCTGCTAGGACAAATCACAGGTTTTGATCTGTAAGAATATGATACTTCTCAGAGGTTTTGGCTTCAAGTTTTAGCATTTAGATGCACAGCTTCTAGGTTCTTAGGAATTTACTTATTGTCTTGCTCTCACTTTCTCCTCCGTAAAGTGGAGTACGTAAATCTGATTCTGTTCGTTTTTTTTAATATATTTTATTGATTTTTTACAGAGAGGAAGGGAGAGGGACAGAGAGTCAGAAACATCGATGAGAGAAATACCGACCAGCTGCCTCCTACACACCCCCCACTGGGGACGTGCCCACAACCAAGGCACATGCCCCTGACCGGAATCAAACCCAGGACTCCCAGTCTGCAGGCATACACTCTATTCACTGAGCCAAACCGGCCCCAGTTGATTCTGTTAGTTTTGATGTGTTAAATAAAATAATTGAGAGACATGCTTTGTTAGCTGTATAAGACCATGCTGTTGTTGTTGTTATAATAAAAGGGGTGCCGTGCCTCAACCATTGATGATATCATAGACATTTGTGATGGGTGAGAAGGGGAAGAATTTGGGATAAGGGAGTCATCAAATCTCCTGTTCTATTCTTGTCTCAGCTGTGAGCTTAGCCTGAACACCATGTCTCCTTCCACAGAGAAGTAAGCAGGAGCCAGGAAGTGCTGGGTAGCTCTCGCAGGCCCATCGATCCGATACACTCAGTGAAAAAGCTGCTAATAATTTCCAGTTCACCCTGGAGCTGAGGTACACATAGCACTGTGATTCCTCATGGCCGTAGAGGGGCCTCAGCTAGTAGATTTATAGAGGGTTGCTCTGCATTTTGAAGCAAGATAACTAAGGCTCCAGAGTTCCCCCTGAGTAGTAAAAAATCCTTACAAATATGTGAGTCGCAAAAGCTGGGATTTATGTAGAGATTTAGGTCTGTTGATATAGAAGGTAAATTTTTAATTCACGCAGATCAAACTGAAGTTAACCAAAGCTAGGATATCAGCGCCATCTAGTGGGTATTTCTAGCCAGTGCAGGAGCTAGAGGAGAAAAGAATGGGCAAAGGAAATGGGTACTCAGTAAGCAAGCTTTGGGAAGGGACTGCAGAGCCCAAAACCCCCGAAAAGGGGAACCCTGGTGAGTAGCCCAGGCAGTTAGCATGAGTCAGCACATCCCAGCCATTGGATCAAGGAAATACTTCTTTCAGACACCAGACACTTTCTGCGTTCAAACTCTGCTGCTGGGCAAGTCACTGAACTCTATAATCCTCAGCTTTTGGCCTGTAAAATGGGGTTGGTAATGCCTGTTTTATATAGTTGAGGGTGATATTATTGTATTATAGTATTAATTTGCAGGCATTTCAAAACATGGAAAATCAATTTGGTAGCTACATATTTGATGCTGGCTACTTCACATCCCCTCTCATCTCCTTTAGGTCTCACCACAAGTAGCCATTAGTACCTTTAGTTTCCACATTAGAAACTGAGGTTCAGTCTGTTTGGCAGACCTGGGACTTGAACCTGACTTCGATGTGCTCCAGGGCTCCCATTTATTCCACTGGCCCAGATAATAGACACACCACGTTCTCTCCTTGTTCCCCTTTCGTCTTCGTAAGGTGAACATTTGGGTGGCATCATGTACCTGGCTTTGTGCATACATGATTTTATTCCACTTTGAAGGACAGATATTGTTACTTCCTGTGTACAGATGTGAAAGCTAAAGCTTCAAGAGAACAAGTACCTTACCAAATATCAGTAATTAGTGAGGCGGCAGGGGTTTGGAAGTTGTGATCACAAACCTGCTGCTTTAGTCTACTCTCTACTGACTCATTCACTCGTCATTGGTCTAATTTCTTTTTCTATTTTCATCCCAAAGATTACTTGCTTACTTAAACAAAGAAATCTGCATTTATAAAGGTCCCTGGTTCATTGAATGGTGAACTGTTTCTCTGCTTAAAAGGGTGGGGGGAGGGAGCAGGGAGATAGTTTTACTGTACAGAAAAGCCCCCTGCAGCTTGGAGAAGGGACCAGTACCCTGAGTACTACACGACATAGTGGCTGGATATAGATAAGTTCAGCTCTAAGCAGCCATTGCTCCATTGTTAGTTTTAAAAATGAAGATTGAAAGTTCTTTTTTACAAAGGAGACACCGGGAATGGATAAGAAATACACGCACACACAAGCCATCACATTGCCTTTGAGCACTAGCCTGAGTGCCAGAGGGACCTCAGAGACACAGAGAGCCTGAAAGTAACTTGTTCAGACTTGGGGAAAGAGCTTGACAAAAATTAGCTGCGTTCACTCCGGGATCTCTGATAGAGCTAGGTATTTTGCTCAAACCCTTAGTCTAACCCAGAGAGAGGAACCTGTCGATGGTGTAAGGAAAGGGCTCTGTCTGGCAGTTGCTTCCCTCTAGTGGTTATACTGCCTTCAAGCAAGAGGGATGCACATGATCACCTAGACATTAAAATAAGATGCTATTTAAGCAGGGCCTGCCTGGGGAGGTCACCCAGACAGACTCAGAGGAGTACCATGACCATAGAAATGCACCACAAAATCCTGAGAGTTTACTTGTATTCTGGTCTTTGCTAAAGTGTGAGGTCTGAAACACGTTAGAGGGGGGAAAAAAACACTGAAATTTATATATTTTTTAAAATTAGAGTAAAATGTCCAAAATTTCTCCCCAGCAAAATTTTGTAGATGATAGTACATAACTCTTCTACTTCCCTAGTTAAATTTACTCTTAGATACTTTATCCTTTCTGACGCTTTTGTAAATAAAAATGTTTTTGTAAATTCTTTTGGGGATTGTTCATTGTTAAGTTAAAAAATGCAACTAATATTTGTTTCATTTATCTTGAACCCCCTTCCCAAATCTTGAAGGTGATCATTTTCCATTAGGGGTACTTTTGGGGAAAAGGTTAGAAAGAAATCTTAGGTTTTGTGGCCTTGAAACAAATAATTCTTGAATTTACTGATAAAAGTGAGCAAGGTTTGGTTCCCAAGTAAGGGGGAAGGGTAGGGAAAGGAGGGAAATTTTTCTAAGGGCCTTGCAGGTCTAAATGTTGTATATTTCTCTGCTATCAGTAGAGGTGCCCAAGGAAAGCCTGCAAGATGGAAAATTTCATCAGAGCTGGCCTGCAGGGTCAGAGGTCATTTTGGAAGACTTATTTCAAACAAATGTGTTTCTGTTCCCTGTGTTTCTTGGAAAGGACCATTCTTCTTGAAATGCATTCTCATTGCCAAATAGTAGTTGTTAAGCTCTTTAATGTCATGTTTCCTTTTGAAAGTCTACTGAAGAAAAACTTTACAGATAAACAGACATAGAAAAATACACAAATCCTTAAAGAAGAACTAGAGACCCAGTGCACAAAATTTGTGCATGAGGGGTGGGGAGGGGGGAGGTTGTCCCTCAGCCCAGCCTGCACTCTCCCCAATCTGGGACCCCTCAAGGGATGTCCAACTGCCTGTTTAGGCTGGTTGGATTGGGCCTAAATGGGCAGTTGGACATCCCTCTGACAATCTAGGACTATTAGCTCCCAACTGCTCACCTGCCTGCCTTCCTGATTGCCCCTAACTGCTTCTGCCTGCCAGCCTGATCACCCCCTAGCCACTCCCCTGCCAGCCTGTTTTCCCCTAATTGCCCTCCCCTGCAGGTCTGGTCATCCCTAACTGTCCTCCCCTGCAGGGCTGGTCACCCCTATCTACTCTTCCCTGCAGGCCTAGTCCCCACCCCCAAACTGCTCTCCCCTACAGGCCTGGTTCCCCCATAATTGCCCTCCCCTGCGGATCTAGTCCCCATCAACTATCCTTCCCTGCAGGCCCGATAACTCCCAACTTCCTTCCTCTGTCGGCCTAGCCATGCCTAACTTCCCTCCCCTGCAGGCTTGATCGTCCCCAACTGCCCTCCCTTGCAGACCTGCCTCCCAACTACCCTTCCCAGTTGGCCATCTTGTGTCCACATGAGGGCAGGATCTTTGGCCACATTGGGGCAGCCATCTTGTGTATTGGAATGATCGTCAATTTGCATATTACTCTTTCATTAGATAGGATAGAGGTCTGGTGCATGGTTAGGGGCCTGCTTTAATGGGTGTCCCAGATCAGGGTGAGAGTTCCCTTGGGGCATGGGGCAGCCTGGGCGAGGGGCCTGTGGTGGTTTGTAGGCCAGCCACGCCATCCCCCCCGCTCTGCCGGCAACCCAAGCCGAGGCCCTGCTATCTGGGATTTATTTATCTTCTACAATTGAAACTTTGTAGCCTGGAGTGGAGCCAAGCCTCCAGAAATGCTGGCAGCCATTTCTGTTGGGATTTATTTATCTTCTATAACTGAAACTTTGTAGCCTTAAGCAGAGGCCAAGACAGGCCAGAGCTGCAGAAGCTTGGCTTCCTCCATCACTGGGGGCAACCCTAGCCTCCTGCTCTCTCCAGCTCTGTGGATGCCGCCATTTGGGGGAATTTATTTATCTTCTATAATTGAATCTTTATAGCCTTGAGTGGAGTCCTGGGCCCGCCAGGGTATGTGGAAAGCTTGGCTTCCTCCATTACCAGGGAAACCTAAGCCTTCCTCCTGCTTGCTCCATAGCCACAGCCATCTTGGTTGGGGTTAATTTGCATATATGCTCCTGATTGGCTGGTGTGTGTGGCTTGTGGGTGTAGTAGAGTGATGGTTAATTTGCATGTTACTCTTTTATTAGATAGTATTTTAATTAATAAATGTAGCAGAAACAGAAAAATAAAACATCACCACAGCAATCCCTGCAACAGGCACAATCCATTAAAAGATTCTAAAATGGGTCAGAGGAAGTTAGATGGAAAAGGGATATTTGCACCATGTTAAAGAATCTACCAAAAAGTTACATGGTTATGTAGTGAAACTACCAAGTTTACAGTGGAGAATTCCACACGTCACTGGAATAGTCAAGTGATCAAGGTTAACATAACCAGCAATACATGTTGATGTCATATGCCCTGATACAAAGCAGGAAGAGCCGAGGAGAATCTAAATCACCTGTATTTCTTTGCTCTCAGTAGAAGGATGGAGGAAAGTCTACAGATGGAACATTTCATCAGAGCCCGTCTGTGTGGTCAGAGGTCAGACATACTCAAGGCTTGGAAGACTTATTAAAAACAAAAATGTCTCTGTTCCCTTTTTTCCTGGAAAGGAACATTTCCTTGAAAATTCACATAATCGCATCTAAAAGAGTAAAATATCTAGAAATAAATCTAAGCAAAGAAGTGACAGATGTACACTGAACAGGAGCAAATGATCTCTGTGATTTCTTTGCCAGCAAAGCAAAACCTAAATCTAATTGAGAAAATACAAGAAAACCCAAACTGAGGGATGAACCATAAAGTAACTGTTACTCTTTAAAAGTATGAGGGTCAAAAGATAAGCTAAGACTGCGATACTGGCATGGTTAGAGAATTCTATAGAGACAAGAGAACTAGATGCAATATGAGATCTTGGATTGGATACTAGAGCAGAAACTTTTATCAGGATGAACGTTGGAGTTTGTCAAGTGTTTGTTCTCCATTTATTTAGATAATATTTTTTCTTTTGTAGTTTATTAATATGGTTATTACCTGAGTACTTTTTTAAAAGTAGAATTGACCTTAAATTTCTGTTATAAATTCAGTGGACATGATATGATATCATTATCAATGATTAGCTAAAATTTGGTTAAGAATTTTGCATTTTAAAAAAAGAACATCGCATCTCTTTCATGCAGGCTATTGTTCTGTAGTTTTTCTTTATTGTAATATATTTATCTGATTTTGAAATTTGTGTAATTTTGGCCTCATAGAATGAGTTGGAAATTAAGCATTGCTTTTCAATTTTCTCTAATATTATAAGATTGTTGGCCCAATGCACAACATTCATGCAAGAGTAGGCCTTCTTTCTCCCCTCTGTCGGCACCAACTTCACTCTGACACCCAGGACCGGGGCTTCCCTCACAGAGGGAGACCCCACCGATCTGCGGTGGCCTGGGCCTCTCTCTGCAGGGAGATCATGGGGTTATAGCCAGACCTCTGTCAAATTGCATCGCACCCGCCTTGGCTGGCCTGGCACCAGTGGATGTCATAGCATGGTCTTCTGGAAGGTCGTTTGGTCATATTAGCATATTATGCTTTTGTTATTATAGATCCTCATATTAAAGACATCTAGACCTAGACTTTTCTTTGTGGGAAGGTTTTTAAGTACTCATTCAATTACTCAGTTTGTGTGTGTGTGTGTGTGTGTGTGTGTGTGTGTGTGTGTGTGTATACAACAGACATCATTTAATGAAAAACAGCATTAAAATTAAAAATATGAAAAGAATAAAAATGTTTTGTAATTCCCCAGATTTAATTTAATAGCAATGGAAATTATAACATTAACAAAGATTCAAGTTTCTATTTTGTATTCTTCTTTCTGTGTCAGAAAAAGGAATTTCCATTACTTTAATAGAGGGCTATTCAGTTAATCAATTTCTTATTAAGTTTTATATTTTTTGTCTTCCAAGAAATTTATTCATTTCATCCAAGTTCTTGAAATTATTGGCAAAATATTTTATGACTTCCCTTACTAAGTTTTTAACATCAGTGAAATCTATAAAGATGTCATCTCTCTCATTTTTAAATTAAATTTATTGGGGCAACATTAGTTAATAAAATTATATAGGCTTCAAGTGTACAGTTCTATAATATATCCTCTCTATATTGCATTGAGTGTTCACTACTCAAAGTTGATATTGGGAACATGTCCTTACATTTTCCACATCATTCTGACTGGAGGTTTATATATTTTATTAGCTAAAAAAAAAAAAAAATTGGTTTCTTGGTTGTTGTTTTCTGTTGATTTTTTTATTGCATATGTTTTCCTACAGTATTTATTATTTTCAAAAGACATTAATTGCTATAAAAATTTTCCCTAAATTCTGTTTAACTGCATCCCACAAATTGTGATATACTTTTATTAATTTCAAAATACTTTCTAGCATCCTTTTAATTTCTTGTTTCATCTATTTGTTAACTATTAGAATGTTGTTTAGTTTTCTAGTATTTGGGAATTTCACATATATCTTCCTATTTTTCACTGATATTATTAATGTAACCACCTAATTTAAATTTAACTTAAGTCACAGTCCAGAGTATGGTCTGTCTTAGTAAATGCTCCTTGTGCAGTTGGAAAGTAATGTTTTGCTGATGTTGGGTGGTATAATTATCAATTAGGTCAAGTTGACTGATAGAATTGCTCAAGTTTTATCTGTCCTTAATTATTTATCTAATATACTTATCCTGGATGACTTTGTGTCTACATGTTCTACTGATAATTAAAGGAGGACTAATGAAATCTACAATTATAAATGTGTATCAAGTTTTACAGCAAATAGCTGTTATTTGGTGCTAAGTTTAAAATAAAATTTATGTTTTATTTATGAATTGACAATTTTTATCAGTATCAATGAGCTTCTTCATTACTAGTAATATTCTTTGCTCTGAAATATATTCAAGTTAACATTAATTAATCATTCCATATTTATTTTAATTAGTGTTAGCATGACATATCAATTTTTGTTCTTTATCATTTAGTTTTTGTATTTAATGTGGTATTCTTGTAAAAGTATATAGTTTGGTCCTGCATTTTTAACCAATCTGACCAGCACTGAGTTTCATTGTGGTATTTAAACCACTTACATTCATTGTAATCATTAACATTATTGTGTTTAAATCTATCCATTCTTGACATTTGTCTTCTTTTTATTCAACCTGTTTTCTGTTTCTTTGTCCTTAAATTCTGCTTTCAGTTAGATATTTTATATGATTTCATTCCATCTCTTTTTAGTTTACCAGTTATAACTTTTTATTGTTTTATTTATAGTTGCTTTAGGGTTTATAGTATATAACTGTATTATAGTCTACCTTCAAGTGATATGACATGACCTTATTCATATAAGAGCATAAGAATCTTGAAATAACATATTTCTAATTTCTTCATTGCCAAACTTAATTCTGTTGTTGTGATACATTTTAATAACACTATATTTCATATGTTATAAATACTACAGTATTCTATTCTTATTGTGGAGTCGACAAATATTTTTTTCATATTTACCCTGGTAGTTACTTTTTATAAGGATCTTCATTCCTTTGTGTATCATTTTTCATTAGCCTGAAGGTCTTCCTCCAGTATTTTGTGTAATATGGATTAGATAGTGACACATTCGTTCAACTTTTTTTAATGTCTGAAAAGGTGATTTTATCTTTAGTTTTGAAAAATTTCCCCTGGTTGAATAAATTTGGGGTAAAAAAAGTTTCAGTATTTTGAAGCTATTGATTCACTGTTTTTCTCTCGCATTGCTTCCAGTGAGAAATTAATAGTCATCTTTATCTTTGTTTCTTTCTATGTATTTTTTTTTCTCTCAGGCTTTTAAGATTTTCTCCTAATCACAGGTTTTAAGGATTTAAATTTTAATTTATTTAATATACTTTATGTACTTTCAATTTGAGGTTATAAGCTTTTTGGATCTCTTCATTGATAATTTTCATCACATTTATAAAAACTTTGGCCTTTATTTATTTTCAAATATTTTCTCTTCATTCCCCACCTTCAGAGACTCCAATTCCTTGCACATTAAGCCACTTGAAGAGTTCCTAAAGCTCATTGATACTCTGCTTATTTTTCATTTTTTCCTGTGTTTTATCTTTAGTATTTTTCATTGCTATATCTTCACATTTACTTATATTTTTATCTGCATTGTTTAATTTGCTGTTAATCCTACTCAGTGTGTTTTTCAATCTCAAGCATTATAGTTTTATGTCTAGAAGTTGATTTAAAGTCCTTAAAAAGGACTCTCAACAGAATAAAACAACAACAACAACAACAATGACATAGAATAGAAGGAAATATTTATAAAACATGAGGACCAAAGGTTCCCTGGGTCAATTCCGGTTGAGGGCAAGTACCTTGATTACAGGTTCCTCCCAGGCCTGTGTCCTGGTCAGGGCTCTCATAGGAGGCAACCCGTCAGTGTGTTTCTCTCACACTGATATTTATCTCTGTCTTCCCTTCTCTCTTCTACTCTTTCTAAAAAAAAAAAAAATCAATGGAAAAATATCTTTGGGTGAGGATTAACCAAAAAATACACACACACACACAAATATGTAAATATCTACACTAATAAAAGAGAAATATGCAAATTAACCATCATTCCACTACACCCACAAGCCATGCCCACCAGCCAATCAGGAGTGACTATGCAAATTAACCCAACCAAGATGGTGGCTAGCCACAGAGCTGGAGCAAGCAGGAGGCTTGGGTTGCCCTGGTGATGGAGGAAGCCAAGCTTCCTGCCTTACCTGGCTGGCCCTGGCCTCTGCTCAAGGCTACAAAGTTTCAATTATAGAACATAAATAAAGCCTAGATATTTGCTTCCAGTTGGCCCTGCCATTCACTCAAGGAAGTGTTGAAAAAAAAGAAAAAGAAAAAACAAGGAGGAGCTAGGACCTTGGGTCACCAGGGGGTGCTCAGGCCAGGATGGGATGGCAGGGGCCATTGGGGGTAAGCAAACCAGCAGGGGTTAGTATGCCAGTGGGGAGGGAAGGTGGTGGGGGCAAGCAAGCTATCGGGGGGGGGGCAGGTGAGGTTGAACAGTCTCACATGGGGGAAGTTGGGGATGATCTCCCTGGTAGGGAGCCACTTGGAAGCAAGCAGGCTAGCGGTGGGGGGCAGTTGGGGACAAGCAGGCCAGCAGGCAGAGTAGTTAGGGGCAATCAGGCAGGCAGGCAGGCAGGCTGGTGAGCAGCTGGAGTCAGCAGTCCCAGATTGAGAGAGGGATGTCCGACTGCCAGTTCAGGCCTAATCCCTGTAAACTGGCAGTAGGACATTTTTCAGGAGGTCCCAAATTGGAGAGAGTGCAGGCCAGGCTGAGGAACACACACCCCTCCTCCCCCCAACCCCCCAGTGCACGAATCCTGTGCACGAATTTTGTGCACCAGAACACTAGTGTGTGTGTGTGTGTGTGTGTGTGTGTGTGTGTGTGTGTGTACACACTCACAGTAATAAAAGAGAAACATGCAAATTGACCATACCTTCACGATGCCCACCAGCCAATCAGGAGTGAATATGCAAATTAACCCAACAGTGATGATTATGGCCCTGACCCCAGCCACTCCGCTCCGGTCCTCTGTTGAGCATGCATGCAGGCGCAGAGCAGCCGGGCAGAACAGGACGCCTGCTGTGAGAGGTAGGATGGACGCAGAGGGAACTACAGGAGAAGCGCTTCAGCTGCAGCAAAGACTAAAGGCAGCGGCCAGAACAAAAGCCTGGATCCCGGTTGCCGGAGGAGAACCGGTGCTGGCAGCCAGGGAAGAAAGGCCTGTTACACAGATCTCTTTGTGCAACGGGCCTCTAGTATGTCAGTAAGAAAGCAAACAACCCAAATAAAATGTGGTCAAAATCTAAAAATAGTCTCATATTTGACAAAAGATATAAGACTTAAAAGTCTGAGCAAATCACTATAGAAATGAAAATCTCCCACCAAGATAACATCAAGAATAGATCTCTGAAAACTAATAATAATGGGGGAGACTGTAAAAGAAGAGAAACAAAATGACATTCTACCTATAGAAGAACACCAATTCTTTTGATAGTGGATATCTCATTTGAAACCCCATGGAAATCATAAGTAAGTAGCACATTTTCCCCAAGCTCTCAATCACTAATTCTATATCTGACAAAGAAAATGATCAAAGAAAGAATCTTACAGCTTCAGGGAAGAAGAAAAAACAATGGAAAGAGCAGAAATATGTATAGATACCATAGAAATGATTTCTCCTCATAAGCTAGTGTAGGGCATGGCAAAGTTGGGACTGCTTTACGAATCTGGTTCCCTTAATGCTAATTATGCCAGGCTGAATGAGGAAGACAGCTTCTGATGTTCCCCATAAGAATCATTGAGATAAAAATAAGAAACAGCATTCTATACTCACAGTGTCTTGCCGAGATGATACTTCTAGTCTTTGTGACTCAGAAAACTTTTCATTAAGGTATCACTCATATTTCAATATTCCTTTTCAAATGATGAATCCACAGGAGGTAAGGGCATATCTGTAATGCTAAATTAAAAGTATCAAAAGAGTAAGTGTAGACAGAGCAAGACCATAGGTCTTAGTTTGCTTGAAGATATATCAGTTTGCTCTATGGAGTAATTATCAAATGTATTCCTTTTGACTGTCAAAAGCATCCCAGTTTGTATGTTAAACTATCTAATTTGTTTTGTATAGAAGTTGCAAAACCCAAACATCAGACAGGAATCTGGGCATGTAATAAGTGATACGAGCAGGTGAGTAATGGCAATTGATAACTGACAAGACCCTATCGCAACAAGTCAAATCACCTGCAGATAATGTCCATGCAAGTTCAAAACCAGTAATATAATGATTTTTCAAAAGAAATGAATCACCTGCTATTATAGGACAAATGCATTTTTAAGAAGACAAGTCTAAACAAAGCTCATGGTGAAGCAGAAGCCTGAAAATTTATAGTGTGCTAAAAAGTAGAGCAGTGCCCATGAAATAATAGGATTGCATAAAAAAGAAAAGAAGCCATATTTAAGGTACAATTTTTATGATGATAGTGAAAAAGAATTTGGTATGTGTGCTTTAGTTATATACATGGCTTTCCTTATTCTGGGGAAATACTCTGATGTAATTAAAGGAGCATGATGTCGCCAACTTATTTTCAAATGGTTCAGAAATAACAGTCATTGGTGATCTCACATTTGGTAAACCCTTGCACGATCCTTGCAACTTTTCTTTCTTAAAAATATTTTTATTGATTTCAAAGAGGAAGGGAGGGAGGGGGGAGAGAGAGAGAGAGAGAGAGAGAGAGAAAGAGAAACTCAATGATGAGAGAGAATAGCCAAATCAGCTGTCTCCTGCATGCTCCCCACTAGGGAACAAACCTGCAACCCGGACATGTACCCTGGAATTGAACCAGTAAGCTCCTGGTTCACTGAGCCACACTGGCTGGGCACAACTTTTCTATAAGATTGGTACTTTATTTTTTTTTAAAAAAAAAGGTTATCACAAAATGGAAAAGAAAACAACAAAATTAACCAAAAACCTTAAAACATATAAAATCTACAGACCACACTTTTTATATGTACTCAGAATACAATATTTTTATTTAGTTCCATAGTCTTATCTCTTAAAGAGAAAACTTGAAACCTTTAAGTATATAAGAGGCCCAGAATGCATGAAGGACTTGATTAAAATGGCTCAGCCAGTTGCTACCTTCCCTTCGCCAAATGCTGTTGTTACATGGCCAACCCCCTTTTTTTCTTTTTGTTATTCTCCATTCTACATCATTTCAAATATTCAATTCTGGAACAAATACCATACGAGCATTAAAATAAAAAAACATGTGAAGAGTTTATCTGCCAATAAAAATTAATTTTCTAAATTCTTTCATCCCGATACACATTCAGAATCTAACAAGACACATTAACTTTAACTGGTCTGAGTATTTGACTCCTGCACAAGATACTAATTGGTATTGGATTTCTGAGACCATTTCTGACTAAGATAACAGCCTCCCCCAGGAATTGAGAGCCTGAGACATTGGAGCCAAGCTTAGGAGACAGAACACTGAGCGCTGGCAGGAATGCATGCTTCAGTTGGGGAGAGCATGCTTCAGATGTCTGTGGCATGACATCGAATATTGTATCCTTTCTTCTTCATAAATTACTGTGTGTGTATGAGAAATTATCCGCTGAAAGCACTTGGAACATTTTACCTACCTTGGAACCGATGTAGAGGCTCCAGAAGGGAGACTGGGCTAGTCAAGATGGTTTTGTTTGGTCTTAGCTAACCCCTGAAATATGAAGAAACAAAACAGAAAGAAAGATTTGGAACTAGTGGAGCTCCTAAAATTAAAATCTCTTGTTTGTGGATGTTGAAAATGAATAACTTCCATAACATTTTGCAAAAGAAAGCAGGAATTAATCATTTCCACTCTGACTGAAATTGTCTATATCTGAAATCTGATCTCATAATTTCTGTAAGGTATTAAAGCAGACATCATTTTTCTAAAAAATGACCCAGGACCTGGACAGAGAGGAAGCACCCACTCCAAACTGACAGCAGTGCTCGACGGGCATTCTTTGGAAAGGCTCCGTGAACCCAGTGTAAATCTACCTAGCAACTTGCAGCTGCCCCACACTGTTGCTTTTCGTGCCTATTTAAACTTAATAAATATATTTGAGTGGTGCCCTAGCTAGGTTGGCTCAGTGGATAGGGCATTGGCCCGTGGACTGAAGGGTCCCAGGTTTGATTCCGGTCAAGGGCTCATACCTTGGTTGCATGTTCCCTGGTCCTAGTTGGGATGCATGAAGGAGGCAACCAATTGATGTCTCTCTCTCCCTCTCCTTTCTATTCTCCAAAAAAATCAATGGGAAAATATACTTGGTGAGATTTAAATAAAGAGATAATATGCAATTGACCATCACTCCAACACACAAGATGGCCGCCCCATGTGGGCACAAGATGGCTGCCACAAGATGGCTGGCAGGGGGATGCAGTTGGGGGTGAAAAGGGCTGCAGGGGAGGAAAATTGGGGAAGGGGGGAACCCAGGCATACAGGGGAAGGCAGTTGGGGGTGACCATGCCTGCAGGGGAGGGCATCTGAAGGTACCCAGGTCTGTTGGGGGGACCAGGCCAGCAGGAGAGGGCAATTGGGGGTTACCAGGCCTGTAGGGGAAGGCAGTAGCGGGGAGAACAGGCCTGCAGGGGAGACATTTAAGGGTGACCAGGCTGGCAGGGGAGGGCAGTTAGGGGCAGTCAGTCCAGTAGGGGAACAGTTAGGTGTCAATCAACCTTGGTAGGAGTGTAGTTAGGGGGTGATCAGGCTGGCAGACAGAAGTTAGGGGCAATCAGATAGGCAGTCAGGCAAGTGGTTGGGAGCCAGCAATCCTGGGTTTTGGGCCTAAATGGAAGTTGGACATCCCTCAAGGGGTCCCAGATTGGAGAGGGTGCAGGCTGGGCTGAGGGACACAAACCCCCACACATGTAGTTTGTGTGTGTGTGTGTGTGTGTGTAGATATAGATATATAGATACTTATATATATTTGAGTCCTGCTAGGAACAAGTCATTGCATTACTATCCCAGCCCTGTCTATTTTATCACCTTGTGTATCTCCTTCAGAGCACTAAATAAGCTGTAAAGACTTATGTATTTACTAGAGGCCTGGTGCATGAATTTGTGCACAGGTGGGGTTCCTTGGACTGACAGGCGATCAGGGCTGATCAGAGCTGCCTTACTCAGTCCTGATTGGGGTCGATGGGGCCAATCAAGGCTGGTTGGCCTGAGGGAGGGACTGAGGGAGATTGGCCAGCTGAAGGGGGTTGGCTGTGGGAGCACACTGACCACCTGGGGGCAGCTCCTGCATTGAGCATCTGCCCCCTGGTGGTCATTGTGCATCACAGTGACCCGTCAACCAGTTGACCGGTTTATTTATAGATAGGTGTATTTGATGATTGTCTGTATTCTGCCTTAGAGGGTAGCATCTATGAGATCAGTCCGCCATTCTGTCATCACTCCTCAGAAAATTAAAGATAGAACTATCTTATGACCCAGCAATCCCATTTCTGGGTAGCTATCCAAAGGAAATTAAATTAGATTCTTAAAGAGGTGCCTGTTCTCTCCTGTTCACTGCAGCATTGTTCATTGCTCATAAGAGCCAAGATTTGGAAACAGCCTAAGTGTTCATAAATAGATGAATGGATAAAATTGTGGGATAAATGCAATGGAATATTACTCAGCCAGGAGAAAGAAGGACATCTTGCCATTTCCAACAACTTGGATGAAACTTGAGGGCATTATGCTATGTGAAATAAGTCAGACTAGGAAAAACAAATACTGTATATCACTTAAATGTGGAATATAAATAACCCAACTCATAAAAACATAGAGAGTGGTGGTTACCAGGAGTCAGGGGTAGGGAAAATGGGGAGATTTCAGGCAAAGGGTTCAGGTTTCCAGTTATAATATTGTGTAACAGATTTCATAATACCTTTTTCATGTAGTGATGTGAGGCATTAGCTGAAACAGAGGGATGGGTAAAAAATGTGTGCTATTATGAGAAAGAGAGTATTGCTCAGGTTCCCATATGAAGGGACTGGAACTCAGAGAGACAAGGTGACTTGCTAAAGAAAACATCACTGGTGAGAAGCAGAACCAGTATTTGAGCTCCTATTGGTCTGATTTTAAGCATAGGCTGCTTCTTCTTCACCTGTCTGCCCGCTCTCTAATCCTTTGGCACAGACCTCCAGCAGCACACAGTCTAGGGCAGTGGTCAGCAAACTCATTAGTCACCAGAGCCAAATATCAACAGTACAACGATTGGAATTTCTTTTGAGAGCCAAAAACCGACTTCTGCGCCAGGGCTATGAAGTTTCAATTGTACTGTACATGCGCACCCGCACGTGGTATTTTGTGAAAGACCATCACTCAAGGGACCAAAGAGCCGCATGTGGCTCGCAAGCCACAGTTTGCGGGCCACTGGTCTAGGGAGATGTCTTGCACACCTATAAGTGACCGTGTCCAAGGTCACATTGACCATGCTTCTGCAAAGGAGAAGGGCTCCTGGTGTGTAAGGTAGAGAGAGGATAACCCCATTGCTGATGCTCTGGAAGCTTCCCCGAAAGGGGGGGATTTGAACTGGGGCAGGGGAAGACCCTGGCAATTGCCTAATATCAAGATCCCCTGCTTCCAAAGCCGCCCCAGTCCACCAGTCCAGTAACCCTATCAAAAAAGGAAATGAGACTGTCTGGATAATGGTTCCCACATGTTCTCTTTTTAACGGTTGCAGGTTCCAAACCACCACGCACATAGACAAAGCAGCAGAATGAGCTCATCATTTTCACTTGCTCTTTTTTATCTTTTACTTTTATCTGTGTCCGCTTGTCTACCATGGCCTTGGGTGAATAGACAACAATGTCCATTTTTATTAAGTCCTTACTATGTGCCAAGCCTGGTTATAAGCTCTTTATGTGCTGTAACTCATTTACCCCTCAAAACTATTAAATCAAAGGATATCCCCATACCCAAAGTGAGGAAACTGAGGCATAGGGAGAGTAAGTAGCTTACTGAAATAAAAAAGCTGGACAGTGAGAAATCAGGGCATGCAGCTGGCTGCCAAAATCTGCATGCTTAGCTCCAGAATATTTAAAAAAATTAACCCATATTCCTGGAGGCAAGGAAAGCTGAAGGAAAGTGAAGTCCCACTCATATCGGTGTCCCATGCCTTTTGATCCTCCTGCCCTGCCCCTGGTGTTCTAAGCATCAGCAAGTTGACAATTCACTGTGAGTGCCTACGAAACAAAAATACTTTAGGTATTACACAGACTATTGTCTTAGAAAGCACTAGAATTTGTCCCCAATATCTCCCTTATGTTGCATAGAAATCCTGTAAGGACCAACTTACCTGTCTTACCCAGTTTATTCTCTCCCATTCACCCTCTGCTCTTCAGCTGGGTTGCAGTTGGGAGCAGTTGGCACACTCAAAAAAAAATGAGTTGAAGCATATATTTAAGGAGAGAAGTCATTACACTCCAAGGCCTGGAGGGTTAAGGGGACAGAGCATAGTTACCAGAACCTGGTCAGAGCTGTTATTGTGGGAGGAAGAGCCATCGTAAAGCTGTGGTATTGCAGGGAAATACAACCACTATCAAAACCAGCATTGGCAGGATTGATGTGAGGAGCAGATACCCATGCCTGCCTCTCCTCTCATCTTCAGATGCCTGCTGGCAACGAGAGGGCCAGTAGCCCATCGGAGGTAGTCAGCAGAGCCTGAGAAGAGAGCACAAGATAAAAGAGGATGAACTAACATAGATGAGACCCCTAATTGTATGTTCTCAGCTTTTTATAAGCAATATTCTAATGAATATCATATGTGCATCTTCACATACTGGACTTTTCTGTTACATAGATGTCTAGTTGTAGGACAGCCAACTCAAAGGGCTATAAAAGTTTTATAGATGCTACCAAATAACTTACCCCAAAATACTGTAGTAATTTCACCAACACTGTCTGTACACCTTCAATGGTGGTAGATATTTCTAGTGTCGTTAAAGGGTGTTTTTCTTTTGCATTTCCTAGATGACTAGTGAAATCGAGCATGATTTCTCAAGTGTAAAATGAGATTAATTCTGTGAATTTCCTTCTCTTATTAGGGATATTTAGTAGCTTTCATGCTCACCATTATTTCACTTGGCTTTCTTCTTTGTTTGTATAGTCTTGCCATCTATAAGTTATGGATATTTTAGGGTTTTTGGTGTCAGATTTCCAAAACATAAATCTGACCTTCATCTTAAAATACTTCATGACTGCCCCTTGCCTTCAGGGTAAAGTCTAAATTCCTTGCTGACTTAAAGGGCTCTTTCACAAAGTGGTTTCCAGCAGGCTGTTCAGTGTCATCACCTGGTCCTCTCCACCAGCTCTCCATCCATATCCCAGGCACTGGTACAAACCCGCCAAGCTCTGAATTTCATCCTCTGTGCACTCCCATATGTGTCTGCTCCCTGAAATGACTATCTTCACTTCCTTTTGCCCATCAATCCTATTGTGTCTCAAAGATGAATCTTAACCTGTCTCCTCTACATAATCATCTGTGTTCTGGCCTCTCTCATCTTTCCAGACTGAGTGTCAAGAGGCTGTCACTCATGATGAACAGGATTAAAGGCAAACAACAGACAATATGCTGAGGGTGGGAACTACCTAAACAAGTAAGACCCCAATACCTGTGTCCCAGAGACACTCGGTCCAGCAGCAGAGTTACCTTGCCTACACTGATAAGTACAAGCATCAGTAAAATATAACAATCCTCACTTTGAGTTTTTCCTGCTGGCTGTCTTCTAGGAAAAATAAAACAAAGGGTTGATTGTTCCTAGAAATGCTAAATATCATTTGTTGAAGTCCCTTCACGGTGACTTCAGGAGGCCAGCTGAACTTTCTCAGGTTACGACACCAGAGACTCATATAACTGAAATGCCACTACCAAATACTGTATGTTGATGCTCCGTGGCCCCAGAGATCCCCTGTGTCACAATGAGCGAGGATTCCCTGCAGAAAGAAGCACTGTGCCAATGCATCACTTTCTCAGCATGCCCCTTTCCCAGGGCACCAATGTAACTGTGCACTGGACATGGTAGCCTATTTTTCATCCCTATTGAGACAACCTTCAACAGCCCAATACAAGCACTTCCTGCCACCTTCACTTTAAACAGACCTCAGCGTGACTTACAGAGCAGTGTGATAATCTTTCTAAAATGATTCAACTAAAAATTTATTTGTCAAAAATTATCCCCAAAAGCGAGTACTCTATTATGCTAGTCTGAGAGGCACTGTGTCAGAGCACACAGTTGGGAGAGCACAGCCCCCAGAAGACCTGGATAGGCAAGGGACTCAGCCATTGTCATGAGCAGGGGAGTACCCCTGCAAGGAGTCACTCGCATAGGTTTATGATTTTTTACAATGCCAGGTTTATTCGGGGAGACCTCCCCCAATAAGTCAGTAATGTCACACGCAGGTTACGCACAGAGAGGGGGCTGATGTGAGCTGAGTGAATACAGTGGTACTTCGAGATACGAGTTTAATTCGTTCCGTCACCTTGAGGCATGGGAAACTATGAGACGTTCGAGTCGCGGTAAACTGGTGGGTTGTGTGCAGCCCGCCGATCCGTGCGATTACTCCTATCTCAAATGTTGCTCATATTTCAAAGCAAAAATCGCTCGCTTGACGGCTCGTATCTCAAAAATCTCATATGTTAGGGCACTCGTATCTCGAGGTACCACTGTATATGGTGAGAAGTCCCGATCCATGATGATATTAGCGGGTGGCAAAATGGGCAATGGTCTTAGTGGTGGTGCACATCCAGTGGAGTGGACGTATGGTAGGACTTCAAGTGTGACCAGTGATGCAACAAGGCTCCAGTATTGGTTGGGCAGTGTAGGTAAAACTGTTTTTCTTTTGCTGCTTTTAATATTTTTTCTTTGTCTTTTGCTCTTGGCATTTTAATTATGATGTGTTTTGGTGTGGTCCTCTTTGGATTCCTTTTGTTTGGGATTCTGTGCGCCTCCTGGACTTGTAAGTCTGTTTCTTTCAACAGGTGGGGGAAGTTTTTATGTCATTATTTCTTCAAATATGTTTTCAATATCTTGCTCTTTCTCTTCTTCTGGCACCCCCATAATTCTGATGAATTCTGATGTTGGCACCCTTGAAGTTGTCCCAGAGGCTCCTTACACTATCTTCACATTTTTGGACTCTTTTTTCTTTTCCAGTTCAGTGTTTTGTGCTTCTTTGTATTTCAAATCTTTGAGTTGATTCTTGCATTCATCTAGTCTACTTTTGGGTCTCTATCTAATATTTTTTATTTCAGTTAGTGTATGTGTAATTTCTAGTTGGTCCTTTTTTATCTCCACTTGGGTCTTGCTAAATTTATCCATCTTTTCTAGGAAACTCTTGAAAAACCTTATAAGTCTATATTCAGGCATTTGTTTCCTCTATTTCTTTCATTTGTGATCTGTTCCTTTGTCTCTGCATTTTTGCTGCTTCCTTGAGTTGGTAAAGTAGCTTTGTGTGCTAGGCGTCCTATATGGCCCAGTAGCTCTGCCTCCCCAGTTACCTGAGGTAGACTCTCTTAGTGCACCCCTTTGTGGACTGTGTGTACAGCCTTGTTATAGTTAAGTCTTGATTGTTATTGATATCACTGTGGGGATGGACCTCCAAGCCAATTGGTTGTGAGGATCAGCTGTGTCAACATGGGGAGAACTTCTGTGCTGGAGTCAGCCTTATGATACAAGACTTGCAAAATTGCAAAAGCCTTTGTGCTCAGCTTGGATGGGGCAGAGTCTCAGGGCTAAGCAGACAGCCTCGGCTTCCCATCAGCCCTGCCTTACTTGGCCTGTGGATCTCAGTGTCCCTCAGTAAGTGCTGTGGCCCTTTCTGCACACATTCACGCTCACGTGCCTCCAGAACTCTGCCTTTCACGGCTCCCCTGAGCTTCCGTGCACTCTGGGACCCATATGTATCTGGGTCCCCAGGGTCTCGCCAAAATCTGGGGTTCAGTGCAGTCAGAACTGGATTTCAGTGCAGGTTCTGTCTTCCTCCCACTAAAGAAAGCCAGTGGCACAATCAGCAGTCAGTCCTTTCTGTGAGCACTTGTGTGCGTGCCTCTAGACCTCTGCCTTTCACAATTCCTCTAAGTTTCTGTGCACTCCTCCCTTTTCACGATAGTCCAGACTCCCTCAGAACTGGGGTTTGGCGCAGTCGGGAGTTTCTGTCTCCCTCCCACTAGAGGCACTCCACTGCCTGTCCTCTCCATGTGCGTGTCTGCGTACCTCAGCTTTTTGCAGCTCCTCTGAGTCTCCATGAGCCCCTCTCTTTCCTTCTGGTTGTAGAATTTCCACTCAGCCAGCCTTCCTGTGGTTCTGGATGATGTCCATTCTGTCTTTTAGCTGTAGTTTTGAAATTGTTGTGCGAGGCAGCAGTTGAGATGTTCACCTATACCGCCATCTTGGTTTCTTCTGAGTTGATTTTCATGCTTGTATGAAGCAAGAATAATTTTATTTATTTTAACCTAATAAAGCCCTTGGACTTACCCTGTGTGTCACATAGGCAAAAGGGCCATATCCGACACAGCTTAAGTGTTCCTGAGGTTTGTTCATTATGGGACAGATAATTTGACTTTTTCAAAATTATAACCATCTGTAGAATTTAAAAACATAAGTACTGGAATAAAATTCTATGATGTCAGTGAACTTTTTAAATTAAATTTATTTGGGTGACATTAGTTAATAGGATCATCTTGGTTTATTAATATTGTACTTTGGGAAATTAAACCCTTTGAGGAGGGGCTATTGTGATAAAGGTATAAATATCTGAAGAACGTTATTCTAAGCAAAGTTCACCTAAATATCATTGGTGTTCACAGCTTGTATTCTTTTAACACTTTTATGCTTCACTAATTATCTTCTAAATACATCTTAAGAAAAGATAATTAAGGAAACCCATTGGATTTGCTCAAATCACAGAGATTCCTTATCTGCAAGAGTGAGATTTTCCTATACATTTCAAAAATCTTGACATGAAATTTATTCTGTTTGGATCTTAATTAGAAAAAAATACAGATTGACATCAAACATACTAGTAATGTGGGATTTAAATGGTATCTTTTCCACTTAGGTGTTGTTATAGCTTGGGAATTGATTTAACTTCCGAGCCTCAGTTTTCTCATATGTAAAATGAAAACAATGTTCTCTATCCCATAAGAAAATTATTAAGCAGTTACCACATCACAGCATCTAAGACAGGCTTCCCAAAGCACTACTCTTCCCCCTAAGATTCTTCTTTCCCTGCTCTCAGTAGCTCCTCTTGCTAGAGACCAAAAGTTCAAATCTTTACTTGAACGTCAAGATGCTCCAATACTGAGCTTGACCTGCTTTGTTTTTCCAAAATTCCTCGTAGCCCAACCTGAGTTGCTCACTGTTTCAAACACCCGGGAAGGTCCTAATTCATGTCTTTGCTTTGGTTATTTTCTCTGACAATCACGTTCTATCAAGATATCAAATTGTTGTACAGCCTTCAAGATTTAAATTCAGAGGTTTATACTTTCTTGACATTTTGACATTTACCCTGACATCTGCAGTGTGGAAATGCCTCCCTTTCCCCTCTCTACCTCATAGAACTCGAGTCAACATTCATTTATCATGCACCAACTGTGTGTTAAGGTGTGTGCTGGATGCTGGATCCCTAATCATGAATAAAATATGACTTCATATAGAAGAACTGAACAAAAAATTCTGACAACAATAACATATCATAATCTCCCTTTTCTTGATTTATTATAAATTATTGCAATTTTCTGCCTGGCCTGAGATAGACATATTATAAGAGTTAAGCCCTACATTATTAGTATTATTTACATCTTGCCAATGACAACAATAAAAATCTTCAAAAATTTGAGAGAGGTTAGAAAGTATGGTCATCTTTAGATTTTTATAACTGAAATATATCTCACTTTATGACACAACCACACTATTCATATAGAAGTTGTCATATTAAATATGAAGAAGGCTTTCCTTCTGAACTTAGGAAAGGCTCGGTTTTGTTAGAAAGAAGACTGTGGAATTGTGAGGTGCAGTAGTCCAAGGGCCACATCTAATTACTCTGTATCTACCTCCATAGCACTCAGCAAGTATTTGATATTGGGTTCGTTAGCAGAGATAAAGTTGGGATATAACTATTGTATCAGTTAGTGTGAGTTAAGTTATATTGTTATAACAACAACATCATAAAAACAACTTCTAAATTTTAGCAGCTTAAATGACACAGATTTAACTTTGGTCACACTGTGTTCATTGTGACCTTCTTATAATCAGTATCTTGGCTGACCAAGGAGACACACCAGCTGCACATTATAGTTTAGGTAATGGGAGAAAAGGACTCTGAGTGGCTCTGGACTGAAAACCATTGGTCCCTCGAGACCTAACTCATTCTTCATTGTTGCTGTTGTTGTTAAATAAGAATCTTTGGTCAACCACTGTGTACCAAGTAACATGATAATCACTGGCAATGAAACCAAGACCAAAACAAACAAGGTACCTTCTATACTCCAGATTAATGTTAGGCAGGTAATTGCCCCCAAGTTATTTAATTATAACTGCGATAAATCTTACGGAGAAACTTGATGGTTATATATAAAAGTATATAACCAGGATACCTCATAGTCTGAGAATTCAAGAAGATGTCTCTAAAGTATGATATTTAATCTGACACCTTTTTGAAATAAGTCAAATGAAGAAAGAGGTGATGGAAGGGAAAGGTAAGGAAAGCAGAGGAGAGTTCTGGAATCTTGCCGAATATATTTCTGCAGAATTAGCTGCTACTTATAATTATACTGCAAGCCCACTATTCCAATATATTGTTAGTATGCTTGTCTGTCCCCTTAGTCTACAGTGTACTTCTTGGGTAGAATTTTGTTTTCATCTCTGTACTTTCAAGCTTTGGACTAATACATTTTCAGAAACCTTTGTTGAAATGATAGAATATTACAGCTTGCTAGACATGTAAATCAAGCAGGTGCTGAATATAATTTCAATTACTAAAAACATATAATGTATAATATTTTAATGTAAATTATCACCAAAAATTCGACCAGAATTATATTTATTTCTTCTCATCTTGTTCTATTCTCCAATATATGCAATATTCTATGTAAGCAAGATAATTATGTTCCCATTTGTATATTTATCCAACTGAGGGTACCTACAGGTGATTCCAGGTGCATTTTTCTACTAAGCAATATGAAAGTACAAAGAAGGTTAAGTTTTTGAAAATGAATTAAAGGGAAAATATAAACTAAACAAAATGTCTCCTTAAGAAAAGATTTATTGTCAGAAATGAGTGACCCCACCAATGAAAGACTACCCATATGAAAACCGTTAATACTGTTGGAAAGCTTGGGTGTTGAGTTATCAGGAAATTAATGTTCCACTCATTCATTTTCATAAATGGTTGGTAGGATTTATTCTACTTATTGCAAAAGGAAAGTAATTCTTACACATTTCTGGCAAGAAAGTGGCTTCCCAAGTTACAGATAAATATTGATATTGGCTTTAAGACAGCAAAAACCGCACGCAGAGTTAAACACAGTAAACGGGGAAGCTTTGCAGAGCCTTACAATGCTGCATTCAGCATCTTGTCTTATTGGGAGACTTTAATAAACATTTTTGCTATTGAACACCAACCAAACAAGAAGTTTGGCTGACAACTCAGAGAAGCATACAGACATTTTTTATTGCAGTTTTTTAGAAGATAAAATTAAATTTTGGGGGATGCAGAATTGAATTCCAGTGGATTTGACAAATGCATCTACCCTTGCAAAGGACATACCTATCTGTAGAATGTAGCTATCAACCTACAATTTCCCCTCCAGCCACTTCTCAATTGAAGTATAACTCAGAAGAATGACTGCTCTGAGGTGTTGTTGTTTTTTTCTAACACAGACTAGCTTTGCCTATACTAGGAATTCATATAAATGAGTCACATGGGGCTTCCTCTTTTGTAACATGGCAGTGTATAAGAAAGTCATTGTTTTTATTACTTGTAATTATCCTATTATGTGGATATACTACAATTTGCTTATCCATTCTAGTTTTAGGCTACTATAGATAAGATTTCTTTGAACACTTTTTACAACTCATTTTGTAAACTTAGATTTCCATTACCCTTGGCCCAGTACTTAGAATTGCCAGATCACACACAACATAAGTCTGTTTAATTTTAAAAGAAAATATCAATTATTTCCCCTAAGGAAGCTGTGTGATTTTACACTTTCACTAGAATTATATTAGAGCTTGGTCACTCCCCAATCTCAGCAGGATTTGGTATTTCTATTCTCTCAGTGGCACCTCATTATTTTTAGAGAAATGTTATGTGGTTATTCATGGTTCATTGAAGATGCTTTTCGATTTGATAAAATTTCCTTTCTATTTCTAGTTTGTTAAAAGTTTTTATCATGAATCGATAGTGAGAATTTTCAAATTATTATTTTGGAATTTATTAAGAGATGTTTCTTTCTCTTTTACTTTGTTAATTTCATTGATTTTTAAAGTATGAAAATGAGGTTACATCCTGGGACAACTGTCCATCCTTTTTATATATTACTGGATTCAATTTATTGATATTTTGTTCAGGATTGTTCTCCTAAATTTATGAGAGATACTGGTCTGTCTTTTGTATTTGGTTTTTTACTTGAATATTTTTTCAAGTTTTTGTCTCGGTAGTGGCCTCATAAAAGTAGTGGTGTAGTGTTCTCCCCAATTTTCTGAAAGATTGTGCCTCCTTTACTATCTAATAGAATTCACCATTAATAGCTGCCAAGACTGGAGTTTTCTATGGAAATATTTTTGTCAGTAAATTAAATTTCTTTAAGAGAGTCATTATCAAATATTGGCATTCATCAGAACTTCACAGAGGGCTTTCAACACAAACTGTTGAACATCATTTTCAAAGTTTTTGATTCAGTACTTTTGAGATAAAGTAATTTTTAGTTTATTTGTTCAACTTCCTAGAGGAAATTTAGGTAAGTGATTTCAAAGCTTTTTTTCTTTTCTAATATAGACATTTGAACACCCCCTCAAAAGAATCTCCCCCAAAAAACAGAGTAAAATGGTGATGACTAGGGGATGGGGAAGTAAAAGTGATGGTGTTTAGGGTACATGCTTATAGAGAGTAGTAAGTAAGCCATAGAGATCTAATGCATAGTGTAATATAGACAGCACTATTGTACTATAATTATGTAATGTGATAAATATCACTACTCAAGCAATCATTACAATATATGTGTATCAAAGTAACACACTATACCACTAAAACTTACACAATATTACATGTCAAATGTATTCCATAAAAACATATTTTTTCTCTACCCACAGCTTTAGATATATCCCAACAATTTCATCATGTGTTTTCCAATGTCATTCAGTCGACAATAATTTCTAATTTCCTGATTATATTTTCATTGATTTGTAAGTTATGTAGGATTTATCTGTAAAAAAAATAGAAGTGCACTGTTTAATTTCCATATATAACATATTGCAAGATAATTTTTTATCATGTTGAAATTTAGTTGTGTTGAGATTATTGAATAAAATCATTAGGAAACAATGGTTTTCTAGATCACTGAGGTTTCCTACGACACATCTTATTCTCTGACCTGGTGGATATTCCACATGAAGTTGTAGAGAAACTATAATATGCAATTGTTGGGTGCAGTTTTCTATGTCAGACCAGGGGTGATTGACAATGTCTAAATCTCCTATAGTACCACTGATATTCTTGTCTAATCCTTTTTCTTAATGCAGAGAAAACATACTTATCATTAAAGGAGGTAATACAGCCCTAACTGGTTTGGCTCAGTAGATAGAGCATCAGCCTGTGGACTGAAAGGTCCTAGGTTTGATTCTGATTAAGGGCACATCCCCAGTAGGAGGTGTGCAAGAGGCAGCTGATAGATGTTTCTCTCTCATTGATCTTTCTAGCTCTATATCCCTTTCCCTTCCTCTCTATAAAAAAACAAAATCAATAAAATATGTTAAAAAAGGAAGTAATACAAAACCTACTTTAATTTGTGTACACATATATGAGTTCATGTATTTGTAATGAATCAACCATTTATTATTATAAAATACTTATCTGTTCCTCTGGTAATACTCTATTTTTTTCTAATATTGATAGGACCACTCTAGCTTTCTTGTTTTAGTGTTAAATTATTTTTTATTGTCTTTTCCTTTATGACACTATTAGGCACTGGTTTAACCTATATCTTTAGGTATATGCACATGACTAAAACCATATGGATATTTTTACATGTATAGGCATGGACGTTGTCACCTACAGAGTGGATTTTGCAGGCTAAAATAATTTGAAAAGCATTGCAATGATTTCCTTAGAATATAATACCATGCATCATTAATTCAACTATATAAACATAGATCATTAGAATGTGTTTAACACTGCTCTTAGCACTTAAAATCTATTGAATAGTTATGATATTAGGTGCTATTTGAATATTTTTGTATGTTATAACTTAATTTGATCTCTATGTCAACCCTATGAAGTAAGACCTATAATTTCCCCTGGTTTTCAGATGAGGAAACTGAGGCATGGAGACTTTAGAAGTTTACCCAAGGTCACACCATTTGGGAATGGTACAGCGGGCTTTAAACCCAGACATTCTGGCTTCGGAACTATCAATCACGGATTTAGGGAGGAGGGCATATTGCATAATTTTTTTAGGAATAAGAAAAAGTTAGAGGCATCAGGGACCAAAAAGAAGGGAGGAAAGGGCAGAGGAGGATGGAAGGAAACCACTGCAGCAGAGAGTGTAAGAAATGAAAGAGCTATAAAGAGCAGCAAATGCAATGGAGACACTCATCAAGTAGTAGCACAACATAAGGATTGCGTTTGACAGATAATAGGTGACTTTCCTTAGAAGGTCTTGGCCAAGTGCAGGAGGCAGGTGCATGCAGGAGAAGAGTGAAGGATAAAGTGGAGGTGAAGTGTAGAGTGCAAAGTTCTGAGACGTTTGTATGGAAATGCCCTTGGCGGTGGCAGAGGGGCGAGGGATGGAAATGGGAAAGGGCATTGTGCATCGTGACCTTGTTGTTTGGGGACAGTTTATCTGTTTCATGTTTTAGGATGAGAGAAATGTGAGCATCTTTGTGGACAGACAGAAGGAGCCTCGAGAGTTATAGATTCGTGCATAAGCCTGATTACAAAATAAGCGCGAAGACGATCAGAGCTGCCTAAAAGAAGTAGAGCTGCCTAAAATAAGCAGGGTTGTGCGTCTTGCAATGGAAGGTGTGAAACCACTTCATCCATGTTCTGTATGCTTCTCACAAGCCATGTTCCCCAGCATTTCAGACTGAGCCTGATTCCGTAGTAAACCGCTAGAGGCGCTTTGGAGCCTGTTTCTGTGACAGAGCTCTCTGTTAAAGAATTAAGTGTGAATGAATCAGATACAGATGTACTGAACTTAACTGAAAATAAACCTGAATTTGAAAAATGGGGGAGGAAAATTGCCCAAGGAAAATATCACCATGTACCAACTGAAAATGGTTTGAAATATTAATTTTCTAGCCTGGCTCACTGTTTCCATCCATCCTTTTGCCCTCCTTTAACCTGTGTCCAATTTGTTTGCATAGATGGCATTTATCAGGCCTTTTGGGGCCGTTAGGACAGGTCTGGAGAAGGCCAGGGGCAGGAACTGCTGGGAAACAGTGACTCAGGATTTGTGTCAGCATTTAGTGGTCAGCATGAGGTCTGGGAGGTTGCTGGTGAGAAATGATTCTGGCATGGCTCAAGTGTGTTCCTCCTCCTTAACAGACTCAACACACGACAACATATCTGAATGAAAAAATCTACAGGTTTTAGAGTCAGACTGACCTGAGTTCGAATCCTGCAAACACCATTCATTAGCCGTGTGCCCATTGTCAAGTGACTCTACCTCATAAGCCTCGGTTGCATTACCTGGAAAATGGGAATATAAAATGCTCTCTCTCACACACAAATATTAGGCTTCAGTGAGGCTGTGCATTCACAAAGCAACAGAAGGGGCCTGACAAAGCCTGTGTCCAGAAAATGCAAGCCACTTTCCGTGCAAAGGGGATCACAGACCTGCAAAGTCCTATACAAAGGAGAGCAGTGTGTTTCCACCTAAGTCTCCCGAAGCAGAGACTCCCTGGGTGGGACTCAGAAGCAATGTCTTTTCAAAAGGGTCTCAGCTGCTTCTGATGATTGGCTACTAAATTTAAGAACGACAGGAACGCCAGGGAAGGTAGAGAGAAAGAGAACAAAACCTGCACATACCCAGTGTGAGCGAGCTAGGTTATGCTCTGCTTCTCTCTCTTCTCAGCTTCGTGGGACCACCTGATCCCAGAGCATTGTTAAAATGCTGGTCCCAAATGGTGATGTGGTCTTTCAGTACAGACCTTCTCAGAAAGATTTTGGGAAAGGGAGTATTTGAAAGAGCACTGGAATAGGCAGCCTTTATCTCAGTTCCAGACCATGACTCGTAGTTCTAGAAAATAGAATACGTATCTGACACCTACAGTTCAGAATGTGTTCTGAGGGGTAAATGAAATCATATAGCGAGGACTCTCAGCTAATAACTGCTTAGATGTGACTACTTAGTAACCCAATTAAAATACCAACTGGGAGTGGTCATGTGACGAGGTTCTAGCCAATCAAACATAAACCTGTTGCCAGGTTTCAGACAATGGCCTTAAAAGGGTCCGTTTGGTTAACATAGATCTTTTATTCCATGGCCTTTCCCTACTTCTTGTCTAGAATATGACTGTATACTGGAAGCGGGTCAGCCACTTTGGTTGCAAACAGGAGGACTGAGCAAAAAGGTTAGAAAGAGCCTGGGGTCTTGTTGGCATCCTGAAATGGGTATAGAAGCCGAGATTGCTTACCTGCAGATTCTTACTGTCTCTGACTAACAGAGCACTGATTTATTTGTCACACTTATTTTGGGACTTTTGCTGCAAAAGCCAAAGCAATTCTTGATACATGAACTATAAAACATTATAGAAAACTTTGACTTCAAAACATGTAGGGTAAATACTGGATGATTTCAGTTATATGTGAAACCTAAAAAGGCTGATTAAAAAAAAATGTATTTTATTGATTTTTTACAGAAAGGAAGGGAGAGATAGAGAGTTAGAAACATTGATCAGCTGTCTCTTGCACACCACCTGCTGGGGATGTGCCTGCAACTAAGGTAATGTGCTCTTGACCAGAATCGAACCCGGGACCCCTCAGTCCACAGGCCAATGCTCCATCCACTGAGCCAAACCGGTTTTGGCTAAAAAAGCTGATTTTATAGAAACAGAAAATAGGATGGTGGTTTCCAGAAGCTGGGAATGGAGTGGGGAAAATAAGGTTAAAAGAGTATAAACCTCGCCGAGACCGGTTTGGCTCAGTGCACAGAGCATCGGCTTGCGGACTGAGCGGTCCCAGGTTCTATTCCAGTTGGGGGCATGTGCCTTGCTTGCGGGCACATCTCCACTGTGGGGTGTGCAGGAGGCAGCTGATCGATGTCTCTCTCTCATCGATGTTTCTGACTTTCTATCTCTCTCCAGTCCTCTCTGTAAAAAAAATCAATAAAATATATTTTTTTAAAAAAAGAGTATAAACCTCAGTTGTAAGATAAATAACTTCTGATGAGATAATATACTGCATGGAGATTATAGTTAATAATACTTTATTATGTACTTGAAACTTGCAAAGAGAGTTGATCTTCAGTGTTCCCAGCCCCCTGTTATGTGATGGAGATGTTATCTAACACTATGCTGTCATCATTCTGCAACATACAAGTGTATCAAATCAACCAATTGTACACCTTAAACTTTCACAATATCATGTGCCAGTTATATTTCAATAAAGCTAGAAATAAATACAAAGAAAAAAGATTTAAAAAACACACACCATAGGATAGATTTGCTTTACAAGTGGGAGTCACCTGCTAGGACGGGACTCTGAAGTGGGTGGTTTCTGATGTCTAGATAAGGGAAAATGAAGGGTCAGGGATGCTGTTTGACCAAAGATGACTTCGAAGTGAGATGATGAGGAGCCTGGGACACTGAGTGAGGTACCGGAGGCTGGTGTTAGAATTGATGACGAGATGAAGGTTAACCACTGGGGGCTCGAGGGAGATGCAGGTAAGCCAAACATGCATAAGTAAGACAGGTAGACAATGGAGTGTGTAGAGAGATTATGGTCTCAGAAGAGGAATTGGGCCCTAGCTGGTTTGGCTCAGTGGATCAAGTGTGGGCCCTGCTGTGGACTGAAAGGTCCCAGGTTCGATTCTGGTCAAGGACACACACCTGGGTTGTGAGCTTGATCCCCAGTAGGGGGCAAGCAGGAGGCAGCTGATCAGTTATCCTCTCTCATCATTGGTGTTTCTATTTCTCTCTTCCTTTCCCTTCCACTCTGAAATCAATCAATCAATATATATATATATATATATCCTAATATATAAAAACCCTGTATCTGTCACATCTGCAATGACTGGGAGGCTCGATCAACTAGAAGTCAATCCTGCAGTCAGCGCTGGATTGCCGTGGTGAACCAGCACTGACTGCTATGGGAGCTGCAAATCAGACCCAGAGAGAGGCCTGAAGAGAGAAGCAGAGTCTGATCCACAGCCTCTGTGGCAGCTGTTGATCAGCACTTGCCTTTCTCTTTAGCTCCCAGCCTGGTCAGCAATTGTGCCTCCATTTCTCTCCAGGCCTCCATCAGACTGCTGCTCAGTCCTGCCTTTCTGTTCAGGCCCCATTGATAGGCCCAGAGATGCTGACTGGCATAGAAATTGATCAATCAAAATCAAATCTGGGTCAACTGTGAGGAACCAATGGCTGCCTAGGAAGTGGAGCTTTTGATGCTGACTGCATAGAAACCGACCAATCAGAACCAAATTAGCCAGCAGAGGAGGGCAGTTGGGGGCGAGATCAGGCCTGCAGAGGAGGGCATTTGGGGCAATCAGGCCAGCAGGAAAGTAGTTAGGTGTTAATCAGTCCAATAGGGGAGCAGTTAGGGGGTGATCAGGTTGGCAGGCAGGTGAGTGATTAGGAGCCAGCAGTCCTAGATTGTGAGAGGGATCTTCGACTGCCAGTTTAAGCTCGATCCCTATGGGAACGGAGGGATCAGGCTTAAACTGGCAGTCGGACATCCCCCGAGAGGTCCCCAATTGGGTACAGGCTAGGCTGAGGGACACCCCCCAGTGCACAAATTTCATGCACCGAGTCTCGTGTGTGTGTGTGTGTGTGTGTGTGTGTGTGTGTGTGTGTGTGTGTTTGTGTGTTTGTGTGTATTTATTTATTTATTTTAAAGAAAAGGTGTTGGGACAATCACCCCTGGCATTAAAGGCCTGTCGCTGCAGAGTTATCCAAGCAGAGAAGCTTTTCGGAGGAAAAAAATCCCAGAAGCGACTAGTTCCTCAGGCCTCATTTATTCATCTATAAAACAGAATATTGTATATCTATCTCAAGAGGAGGAGGTTATGAGTACCAATTGACATACATGATATATAAGTTCTCCACCAAATGCATGTAAGGTATCTGTATCTACTTTTCTCAGGGATCCTGCTTTATATTCTAGGCATCTTAAAAATGGAAAAGGCTTAACAACAACAACAAAAGAAAAAGAAGAATTGTTTTTTGCTGATAATCTGCTATGTACCTCGCCTTTGATACATCTCCGAGAGACGTTTTCTTTGGGCATCTGCAGAAGCCTCTTTGAACCACTAGAGGGCAGTAAATAGCCACTATTCGGGATTTTGAAAATTCCAAGTATACTCTATCAGATAACTGCATTGCTGGCCAAGTGATCACATGAGGATGAATGATGGAGGGAGGGACATGTGAGCCAGAACAACATGTCGCCTCTAATTTTAGGCAGCAGCCCGTCCGAGTGTCAAGAAACTGTGTAAACAGAGACACAGTTTTCCAAGTGAGCATGGAGATAATAGGGGAGACTGAGGCCCAGAGAGAGGGACAGAGAGGTATCCAAGGTCACTCAGTGAGTTGGGGGCAGAGTCGGAGCCAGAACCTGTGGACAGTGTGTTCACTCCGTCCTTCGCCGATAAGTAGGCACTTATGTGTGAGGTTTTGCTGTCACTCTCACTTATGATTGTTAAATAGGAGTCGGCAACTTTTCTTTGGGATGGGCCTTCCCATCCAGGGACTCAGCAGGGTCTTTGCTTATAGCATTTCCATTCGTTTTGCTTCTGAATGGAAGCGAGCCAGAAAGTCAGATAAATGTAAGTAAACTTATCAAAGGAAAACCTCAAAGTCTTTTTCAGGAATATAATTCTGGTGGCCACAGATAATGGGCTTTTTTTTTTTTAATTTTGAAAATGACATTGAGAGAGGACTCTAGCAGGTCATTGCAGTCATTTATTCTTCTTTCTTTCCTTAAACAGTCAGTAAATCATGACAGACCAGTGCGGAATCAAGCTTTATCTTAAAAATGGCGGATGTGAGTAGAAATAAGATATAATACCTCATGGCTACAAATGAGATATAATTCCTGTTCTGAATAAATCTGCAGCAGTTTAATGACACAGCCTGGCAAAGAATGGATTGTTACAATACGGAATCATAAATTTTAATGGGGTGGGTTACATGCCAGAGATTAAATTCTTGTTTTTCCTCCTCTTCATCAAGGCACATGCCAGGAGCAGTTTCTCTGATGAGGGGCAGGAGCAGACTAAGTGCCTTGGAAATGAGATGTACAGGCAGTCATATTGCACTGACTTGAGACTGTGTGGAAAAGTAAATCACTCCTGAGCCACCAGGTTAGAGACCCTCCAAAGGAAGCAGAGAAGCTAAGGGCATATCTTTTTGCAAAACCTGCCTTTTTTCTTACACTGATTCTCAGGAAGGAGAGGGAACAGGGATTCTAAACAGGTGATACATCAAGTGTCATCATCAATTTGAGCAGAGTTCTCGGGAGAGGGCTGGCTATATATAGGAAAAGCTAATCATGCAGACTTTCCCAAAATGCCCAGCAGTGGGATGCCAAGCCTGGTCTGCTTCCGAGGCTGTGGCATGCTCTCCCTGGAGGACACTCAGGGGGCCACAGGGACTCGACAGGGAGGTTACGTGGAAAGATGAGCCACGTGGCCTCTTGGAGTGGGGGTTAGTGATTTCCAAAGTAATAGATTTGGCAGTTAGCAGTGGCAGACAGGTTTATATCTGACACCATGCCTCGCCTCTTACTTCATCTTAGAGAGTGGTCAGATTTGGCTTTGGGGGTTTATAAGCCCAGTTTGGTTTGTTGCTTGTTATTATTTTGCCCGTTTACTTTGAACAGTTCTTGGGGAAAGGGCACTCTAAAAGCATGATACTGTGCAATATGGAAGTGATACAATGGAGTAGTATACAGTAATGAAGCAAATAGGTATCTGAGAGATTAATTCAAGAAGTACACGGGCTCTTTTTACTCTAAGCTCAAGGAGCAGTTCATAGAGGTTAAATGACCTTGGAGCTGACGTTTATTGTGGGCACATAGAGGAGAGATCCCAGCTCCAGCTGCTCCAGATCAGGAAGGCCTTTCCAAGGAGAGCGGCCTAAGACTGCATGCAGAAGGATTCAGGACAGTCCTCAAAAAGGCGAGGTCCAGATAGTGGGAGAAACCTGGGCACAGCCATAGATGCTGAAAATCTCACCCAGGGCTCAGGTCTCTCCCATTCACCTTGTGCTATTGGGCATGGGGTGGGAATCAGATGTATAGACCAGTGGGGGGACTTCCTTCCTTCCTTCCTTCCTTCCTTCCTTCCTTCCTTCCTTCCTTCCTTCCTTCCTTCCTTCTTCCCTTCCTCCCTTCCTCCCTTCCTCCCTTCCTCCCTTCCTCCCTTTCTCCCCTCTCGCCTCCCTCCCTTCCTCCCTCCCTCCCTTCCTTCCTTTGCTTTCTTTTGTTCTCATTTTTGGCATTCCACATGGCCAGAGCCCTGGGTTCGAGGCAGAATGAATCAGGGAGGCCAGGGGCCTTGCTCAGTGGGTCAAAAAGTCGAGGTGTTTCAATCTCTTGGCTTCTGAAGAATAAAACCTCTGAGTGTTTGGTGTCGCCATCCTGAGCTGGGGACCTCCCCAGAGAGAGTGGGCCAGGAAGTGTAGTCGTTCCCCAGCCACTGTTGGCATGGTCTTCATGACTGTCTGCGGGGTAGACAGGGCAGGGTTCCTCTCCTATGACGGGCGAGGAGAGCCTGCTCCTGTTCAGGGAGGCCTGTGAGTGAGGAACGGAACCCAAACTCATACCAGCACCTGTGGGTGAGAAAAGCAAATTGTGTTCCCCTCATGCCTCCCTCACGTCCTCTCTTCTCCTCATGCTTCCTCAGCCAAGCATCATTTCATTTACTGAGTGGGCCTTGAGCAGTTCACTCCAGGCGTCATCTCCTGATAGTCATCCTCTGCTGCCTCACCCCTGTTGGCTCTCCTAAGTCACACTGGGCAACTCTGAATTCCTTGAAACCACCACAGGCATGCTCGAATCTAGCTCTGCAACCTCAGCACCTTGTCTACTCACTCAGAACTGTTCGTTCCATCCCTATTCCTAGGTCTGAGAAAATTCCCATTTCTTCCTCGGGTCTTGGCTTAGCTGCCACCTCCTCCAGAAAGTCTTCCCTGACTCACAAGGAATAGAATTTGTTTCTGTGTTCTCTCTGTGCTTTCATAGTATACTTCCTTCTTCCATCGCTCCCTTTTCAGTGCATTGGAATTGTCTGGCTATCCACCTGCATCCCTCCCCAGAAATACAGACTTTAGCCACTAGCTGTCTTATTCTCTGTCATCTCCTGCACTGAGTATGACATTTGACAAAGGATGCATGCTTAAAAATCATATTGATCGGATGAGTAAATAAATGAATGACTCCACAAACTAGTACAGATAACTTGTGATAACTTACAGGGAGAGGCCAGGAAGGTATAATGATGCTCCTAAAACTTGCCCGTGTTTCCATTACAGCTCAGGGCACCTCAGTTCTGTCTTTCTCGGCCATATTCCCACATCCAGCCCTCGCTCAGGAGGTCAAGCAAGGTCTGCCGAAGCAAGGAGCCCAGTTTCCTCTGGAAAGTATTCACTGCTTCTATTTTGCATTCCTTTGCCTCTGCTGTTGTCAGGGAAGCCAGGAGCTTCTGGGATCTCTATTATCGCCAGGCTGTGTGAACAGACTCCAGGCCAGCGCTGCAGCTGGGAAGAGCGCCTGGTGTTCTGAATGCACGTGGAGAGGAGAGAGCAGGCGCAGTTTGCTCTTGCTCTGGCCAGGCAGGTGGTCATGTGTAAAGAGGAGGAATAGGAGTCAGTAATGTGTTGAGTCTCTGAAAAGCAATGGGGCACTACAGAAAAGTGAGCTTAACATTTGGAGGCACCCATCCCATAATTGTAATGCATGTCTGACACTGACTGTAAGACCTGGGGAAGGCGTTTCCTTTCTAACGGCAGCTTATCTGTCAAATTAGACTAACAGCAGCAGCTAACTCTTAGGCATGAGCTGAAGTCATTCTCATGGAATTCTTAGATGGCTCGCAATATTTTTATAGTTTCTGTCTCTGAATCAGGGTTCTCCAGAAAATAGGACCAATAGAAATGAGAAAGACAGAGACAGAGAGAGAGGAGAGAGGTTTTGATTTTAAGGAATTGGGCCATGAGATTGTGGGCGCTGGCAAGTACAAAATCTTAAGGATGACTGGCAGGTCATAGACCTAGGGAAGAGTTGATGCTGCAGCTCAAGTCCAAATGCAGCCTGCCGGCAGGGTTTCTTCTTTTTTAGGAAAAGTTAGGTTGTGTGTTTTTGTTTTTGTTTTTCCTAAGGCCTTCAACTGATTGGATGAGGCCCATCTACTTTATGAAAATAGCCTGTTTTATTCATTGTCTCCTGGCTTTCATGTTAATATTGTCTGAAAAATACTTTCACAGAAACATCTAGAATAATGCTTGACCAAATATCTAGGTATTATGGCCTAGTCAAGTTGACATATGAAATTAACCATTATCCTATCTATCACATTAAGTGTAGAAATGCATGGGGATTAGCCATTCTTTCGATATTGTATGACCCCACAATAGGGGAGAAAGAGAGGCAGGGAGGGAGAGAGAGATAGCGAAAGAGAGAAATTGATAAGTTGCCTTCCTTAAGAGTCTTGACCAGAGATGAAACCTGCAACCTAGGTATGTGCCTGGACTGGGATTCAAACCTGCAATCTTTTGGTGCACAGATGATGCTCTAACCAACCGGGCCACCTAGCCAGGGCTGTACACTCTGCTGTGTGGATCTTAAACTTCAGTGGAATGTTAAGAGTATTTTAACATTGTCCTGAATCACCAACATTAGTTGTTCAGGAAAGATGGCTAAATTGCTCCTGTGTGCTCAGAGGAAGTACCCCATAAATCCGTTGATATGTAATTCATATCTTCTTTTCGTTTGTAAAATTCCCAGTAAGTCCTCTCCAGTTTGACAGTTAATGAATTTTGCACTTGCATTCTCCCATGCCTCTTTCTTCCTGCAATTCTCAGCAGAATGCTGCTGCATCCGCCCTCCTTGCACGTTACTGTGCATGTTTTTCTGAGCTTTACCCATGATCCCTTTCTGAAAGGGTCAGGAGAAATCTGATCTGCTTTTTCTGAATGAGAACTTCGCATGCCCAGTGGTTGTGGAAGGAGCGAGCAGTAATTACTAGACTGCACTTTTGTTTACAAACCCGAACTGAATTGCAGGTATGCAAAACGTTCCCAGATTTCAGACGCAGTGTGTGTGGATGGAATTAGTACAGCAAAATGTTACTGTTTTAACAACCAATACCGGTTTCCTCTTTGGGGGTACGTTATCTTTTATTGGGCAAAAGTTCCCTAATATATGTCTCTGATAGAAATCAAGATCACAATGGTCTTGATGTTGGCTGGTTCTAGGATTTCAGAGGAAAAAAAAAAAGCAAAGTAGCTCTTCCTTAGAATGGGGAGAGGATTGATTTGTGGTTTCCAGAGAAAGGGAAGACAAAAGAATAAAGAATATTCAGGAAGGATGAGTGGAAGCCTTGGTGGTGTGGAAGGATGTTTTTAAAATGGAAATACCCAGTGTGTTTTATTTTGTTATTTGAATGAATCTGCTATGAAAACTACTTGATGCTCTACTGAGTCCATGGCTGCCTTGTGTGAATGGGCTTTTGTGGAACCTGAGGGCAGAGTTGCATTTCTCATTGAGACTGGCATCGTGCATGTCAGAGAAGCAGAGACCAGAGGAAGAAGGCACGCAGGAGGCAGAAGAGGCCTTGAGGAAGGAGCTTCCGGCTGCCTGTTGAATCTTTGCTTAGGCTTTGAGTTTCGTAGCCAAAGAAATGCACGCATAACCTCAGGAAGGGAGGAGGAGGCTCCTGCAGAGAATCCAAAGCACACCTGAGCTGACAGAAAGGTAAAAGTGAGTTACCTTGAAATCATGCTTCTCACCACATTGCACCTGGAATTTTACTGTATTTTGCAATATACAGTGGTACCTTGAGATACGAGTGCCCTAACATATGACATTTTTGAGATATGAGCCATCGAGCGAGCGATTTTTGCTTTGAAATACAAGCAACATTTGAGATAGGAGTAATTGCGCATATCTGCGGGCTGCACACGACTCAGTTTACCTCGACTCCAGCGTTTCATGGTTTCCCACGCCTCAAGGTTACGGAACGAATTAAACTCGTATCTCGAGGTACCACTGTACTGTATACATAACAGCTATATAGTCCTCAACACTTTTGGAGAAAGGAGATTGAGCTTCATTTCATAAAGCAATAATTCTTCACGGATTTGAGAACTTCTGGCATGTACCGTGCCTTGTACGAGGTGCTAGGGATACAGTGTTGAACAAAGAAAGTCCTTTCCCTGGCTGGTGTTTAGGCTTTTGGTCTAGCAGCGTCAGAAGCAACGAAAGGAATTGTTACTCACGGGTTATGTCCATGAAGGATTCTAGGGGAGTCTGTGATAGGAAGTGCATCTGGAAAAAGAAATTGCAGAATCTCAGGGGAGAAGATAGAGAAGGCAGGCTACTAGTGTGTGCACTAAGTAGCCTTAAAGATCAGTGAGGAGGGAGGTATAAAAAGGTGGAGGCTCTCAGGTGATATAAAAACCCAATCTAGTTCATCCCAACCCATTCCAGGTGGCTCTTCAATAACTCTTAATAATCCACCAGATTTCCTCATAGATCTGTCTTCATGAAAAATAATTAAATGATGCATAATGAATTTGTGTTATATTTAGCAAGTTGTTTTGAAACGCTCCAGTAGTAGAGAAAAGGTCATTACTCTGCAAGAATTAATTTTATGAAAACAGTGCAGCGTTTACAAAAAATAGGACATTTCTAAGAGAATCTCTAACTTATGTGCGATAAACTTACGTACTGTATATTATGTGTTTCTGTATCAAGATGTGAGTACCAAGTAATATGTGTGCATTGTCACCCGTTATTCTTATGGAGCCTACATGTTTTGAATGAGCATGTGTTCAGGACCTCATTTAGCTGTAGAAGGGAAGGACACAGGCGACGTGATGCTTCCCTTGGTTGTCTTCTGGTGGTGGCAGTGCAGTCCTGTCAGTGCGGGACCATCCCTGCCTGGAGAGCAGAGATGACTTTTCTTCTTTGGGTCCTGTGCCTAACACCTAATAAGTGCTCAGTAAATCCTTGAGAACTAGACCAGTGGCTCCTCAGCATAGACTGCACATTTCAAAAATATAAGGAAACCTACAAACAACCTCAATTCCCACCAATTGAAAACTGGTATAACAATAGGAATCATTGTTTATCCTTGTATCCAAAGGTGGAATAGCTCACAGCTATCAAAAACTGTTTCATAAGAATACTGGCTGGGGTTTCTCAGTAGTTAGAATGTGGGGCCAAATACAGTTCAACACTGTATCCCTTGCTCATTCAAAAGATCCCAGATTGGACTCCAGGTCAAGAACACATGCATCAGTTTCAGGTTCAATCACTGGCCCAGGTCAGGGCGTGAGGGATGCAACCAATCAATGTGTCTCTCATCTCTCTTTCTCTCTCTCTCTTTCTCTCCCCCCCCCCTTCCTTTTCTCCCTCTCCCCGCTCTCTCCACTGTCATCCCTACCTTTCACTCTCTCTAGAAAGCAATGGAAAAAATATCCTCAGGTAAGGATTAACAAAAACAAAACAAAAACTTGATGACCTGGGGCAGGTTCCACCTCTTTTCTCCTGAGTGGCTACAACACCGACCTCAGCATCCCAGTGTGGCTGCATCCCAACTTTCCAGTGAGTCTTAATTCCCAAACCACCTGCCCATGCTCTGCACTGGGATTCCGTGGCCGTGCTTTGCAAACCACATCACTCCTTTGCCACTTCTCTCCCTCTGGGCTCCAGAAACAGCCTTGGTCTGGAGGAAGTGGAGGGGACTCGTTTCCTGCTGGATCACTTACTCTTCTCAGCAGCCTCACTTGAGCAATGACTCCTCACGCACAGAATGGCAGTCCGTTCCAGCTTTCAGACTTTCCTTCACTCCTTTAGAAGCAGTTTCATCATGCATCCTTAGAAAGACCTGCTCCAGCCGAAACTGGTTTGGCTCAGTGGATAGAGAGTCAGTCTGTGGACTGGAAGATCCCAGGTTCAATTCCGGTCAGGAGCATGTAACTTGGTTGCGGGCACATCCCCAGTAGGGGGCGTGCAAGAGGCAGCTGATAGATGTCTCTCTTTCATTGATGCTTCTAACTTTCTATCCCTCTCCCTTCATCTCTGTAAAAAAAAAATCAATAAAATACATATTAAAAAAAAAAAAAAAAGCAAAGGAAGACCTGCTCCAGCCAGGCACTAAGTCGCAGCTCCGTGAAATTACTTCGCCAAGCCCCTGATAGCCCAGTGCCTGCTGGCCAGTGCCAGAGGACCACTCCTCTGCTCCTTGGTGTGCATAGTCCCCGCCTCTTCTCTGTGTCCCTCGAACCTTGGCACTTGCTTCCTATGGTATTTTTTGTTACCTCGTTCATTCTTTTATTTATTTATCTGTTCAAAATATTAATATGGTTTCTGTTTTCCTGATTTGATCCTTCGGTTGATGGAAACCGAAACTTGTATTGAACTTAGGAACTAGGCAGTCACCTTTCTCTGCCTCCTATGTTCCCAGAAAGAGCTTGGGCTTCTCTTGGGATTTCCTGCTTCCAGATGCTAAGAACACCTGGCTTGTGCTCAAGGTCACTCAGCCTCCTAGATAGGAGCACAGAGTTCCACTTTGACCCTTCCCCCTCTGCTCTCCATTCTTCGTGAAGCAGGTGCCCTTTTCTGTGCAGCTAATTGGGTGAGTAAAACTCAGAAGTAATTCTCCCACAGTAGACCTGAGGGCATAGGTTCCATGGGAGGTCCAAACCCCTCTTTGGACCTCAGCCACATCCTCTTACCGTATAAAGGAGCCCCGCAAGTTAGAAAATAGTAAAGCTCTGTTGTCACTGGCTCCACAGTTGACTCCCTGTGCATCTCCCCAATGCTTGCTCTAACTGGATAGAAAGAATATGAGTGAGTGGTGCTCTTAATTTCCAACAGACCCAATAATCATGAAAATCAAACCCAGAGAGACTAGAGTAGTTTTCCACAAGATACATGGAACAACTGCTATCTCTGGATGATTTTTACAGTTTTTTCCCCCTTTTTTATATCTTTCTGAATTTTATTTACATTGAATTTGCATAATACAGGGTGGGGCAAAAGTATGTTTGTTGTTGTGAGTACATGAAACACAGTTTATTCTTGTATGATATTTATCAATTACTGTATTATTTCATACCACACGAATAACTATAAATCTACTTTTGCCTCACCCTCTATTTCTGTTACAATTTATAATTTAAATTTAAAAATGAGAATAAACAATCTAATTGAACTTCCCAAAAGCATGAGATTTATAATCAAGTCATGTTGCCTCAGCCACACCCCACGCTTCTCACGTATCCTCCTGGCCAGGAGGAGAAATAATGGTCCAAAGGGCACAAGAAGAAATTCACCAGAGCAAAGGCACAGAAAGGGCCCATTGAGGAAACACAAGCAAAAGAGAGGGACCAGGTAGGGGCGGAATGCAATGTGAGCTGGAGAAGTACGGGGGAAGCAGAGGGAAGAGGGGGCACAGAATTTCAGTCCAGCGAGTTGGACCTGCCACCATCTATGGAGATTTCCTCTGAGCAGGAGGCTGGCTCCGGGTCCCAGCTGGCAGCACCCCCAAGCTCCTCTCATGTCAGGCATCTGTCAGCACTCCGGGAGGACCATTGGAAGTCAAGGCCGTTCACAGTTTGTCTTGGACCTCATCAAGTCTTCCCAGCCCTACCAGCTACTGAAAAGGAAAGGGGAAAAACGTTATAAAGCTCCTCTAGCCAGGGCGAGGAGAGCCAAGAAAAGGAAAGGGAACAAGAGGGCATTAACAAAGGAGACATGCTCGCAGGACTCCTCATCGTCAAAGGCTCCATTTATTCACTTATTCCCCCAGTAGTTACTGGGCAGAAGCGGGTGCCAGCCATTGCAGTCAGCACTGACAACATGTCCTTAACGTCAATCTGGAGAAGCTGTTCTTTATCTTACTCTGTGTTTTCCCCCCCAAAAAAGCTACAGTTTCTGGGATCTTAGCCCTTTTCGATCTCTCTTAAGGAGTCCTCTGACCCCTGAGAGCAGAATGTAGAGGGTACCTAATGTGTGTCTAGATAGTTTGGAAAGGGGAAATGACACCAGGAGACTTCTCTTCAATTTATTGCCTGGAAAGGGCACATACCTAACCAGCGATGAATTCATTTGCTTTTCAGCTGACTCTGAAACTTTCTTCAACCTCAACCTCAAGAAAACATAATTGAGTTAGATGTCATTCTTCAAAAATCCGTCTATACAAAAATGCTGTTCACATGCAGATGCCTTTATCCTTGCTATTTCCTCTGGATTTTCCTTTCTCTTTTCTATCTGCTAACAAGCTCCTACTCAGTTTCTTTGTTAATTTTTTCTTATGGCATTCCAAGTCATGTATCGAAGAACATATCTAGCTAGGGGCCCAGTGCACGAATTCGTGTACCTTGAAAGGAACTCTGGGCTGCAAGGCTGCAGTGGGCAGGTCTTGGCCCATCCTCCATGCCCCTGCCTGGCCTCTCTCACCCTGGTCCCCTGTCCGCCAGCAGCCCCACTCCTGCCACCACAGCTCCCATTGGCTGGTGGTGCTGGCCCCACTTGCCCCTGCTGATGGCACAGAGCAATTCGGGCCAGCGCCAGCAGTGGATGCGAACTGGGCTAGAGCCATCAGCAGGTACAGGCGGTGGCTGCTACCCTGATTGCCCATCAGGAGCAAGGGGAGATGGAGAAGCCCTCAGAGGCGAGCAGGGGCAGTGCTGGCAGCAGGTGCAAATGCCAGTGGGTCCACAGTGCACAGGAGCAAGAATTTTCAGTAACCACCAGAGGCTTGCCCCCAATGACAGTGACCGGCACCCGCCATGGTCTGGTGTCCCCACCTCCTCCACTATCCCACCACAGTCAATGCCCGCCATGTTCCACACATGCCTCCTGGTGGTCAGCAGATGTCATAGTGACCGGTTGTTCGGTCTATTTATATATTAGGGTTTTTTATAAATAGATATGTGTACATAGATGGTAAATGGTAGATAGATAAATAGATATTAGATGACTGATGATAGATAAATAAAGGAATACTAAGAAAACAAGGAACTGTGTATACTTTACACAGCTTCATAGAACTATAGAAACTTTGAAGCTATGTACAGTCTTCCTACCTAAATTTCATTACCCCTCTCTCAACCTCCAAAAGTGACCAATATTCTGAATTTTGTGGTAACTACCCCTTGTTTTCCAGTACATATTTTTCACAAATATATCCCTCTGTTCATTGTGCCTGTTTTATACCTTTACATAACTATAAATACTACCTGTGTTTCTTCATGAATTAGCATGTTCAATTAATTTTACGTTTGGGAAATAATGTATGCTACATTTCTCATTGTAGATTATTTGTTCCCTTTCTACTGTGTAGTATTCCTTTATACTTCTATGTGTCCATTCTACTGATTGTGGAAATTTGAGGTTTTCAAGGTTTCCAGTAAAATCAAGATTGCTAGCAACACTTCCATAGATTGTCTCCTGGTGTACATGTGCAAGTTTCTCTAGTGATATTCCCAGGATCATAGCTGTTGAATTTAGGGTTTTGGACATTTTGTAATTAGTGTCATTTTCAATACATTTGGATCAGTGTATGTCCTGTCAGCAGGATATGAGATAACTATTGGTTTACACCATTTACAGCAATCAGAACTGTTAGACTTTCCTTTTCATGAGTCTCAAGGGCATGAACTTGTTGTCTTAGGTCATTTTACTTGGCATTTCCTTTATTACTGATGATAATAAGCATTTTTCAGATGTCTACTGATTGATTGTGTTTCCACTTTCATAGAATGTCTTTCCATGTCTTTGTTCACTTTCATATGTGGTTGCAAGCTCTATATTTCATATATTATGGATAAACTTTTTAATTGTTGTTAAATGCCATAGATGCCTTCTTCAAATTTGTGGCTTATATTTTCACTCAATGCTAACTGTTATTAGGCAGAGATTCTAATATTAAAAATATAGTTAGATTTGTCAGTCTTTTACTTTTTGATATTTACTTACATGTTTCAAGGCCACCTATACGTATTTCTCTTTCCTAAAATTCTAAAGTTTCAAATTGATTTACACATGTAGTAAAAGGAAATACTATACTATTATTTTCCAGTGGACAGCTTTATTTATAAGTATCCATCCTTCCCTCCATTTCTCTGCAATGTCATTTTTGACATAAATTTTATATAGATGCATGTCCCCTCGCTCAGCTTCCTCTTGATCCACTAGGTTAGCTATCTACACCAGCAGCAGTCTAAGTGCCTAATTACTATGTCTCCACACAGGTCACACTGTGTGCCTGGGCAAGTCCTCTGCATTGTCTTTTTCAGGAGTGTCTTAGCTTGTGTTAGTCCTTTAATATGAATGTCAAATTAGCTGTCAGTTCCACAGAGAAAATAAACCTTGCAAAGATGTTAAGTGGAAGTGCATTAAATGTATCTTATTAATTTGGGGAAATTAATATCTCTAATGGATCCAGTATACCATATATGTTTCTTCCTTATTTAGGACTTCCTAAAATCTTTTTCAATACATTTTAAAAATATATTTTATTGATTTTTTTTTTTTTTACAGAGAGGAAGGGAGAGTGATAGAGAGTTAGAAATATCGATGGGAGAGAAACTTCCATCAGCTGCCTCCTGCACGTCCCACTGGGGATGTGACTGCAACCAAGGTATATGCCCTTGACCAGAATCGAACCTGGGACCCCTAAGTCCACAAGCCAATGTTCTATACACTGAGACAAACTGCTCATGGCTCAATACATTTTTTTAAAAAACTTTCTGCACAGCAGGCCTTGCACATTAGTTGTTAGATTTATTTCCAGGGATCTCATCTATTTGTTATTAAAAAAGAATATCTTAATTAAATTGTATAACTGCCCCTAGCATAAGTGAGCACTTGAGTATTGTATATTAATTTTTATATACAATCAAGCGTGTTATACTTACTAATTATAAACATATGGTTGTCTGTTTTAGATTCTGTATGTAGAGTAAGTAAATGAACATTTCACTTTTCCATTATGAGATTAATTTGATTAAGTGATAAATTAGTTAATCAATGTTGCCTTTCTGAGATGGTTAGGATCTCCAGTATATTATTGAGCCCTGTCTGATTCCTAGTTTCATGTGGAAAGTTATATTCTGGTATTTTACCATTCAGCATGAAGTGTCTCTCTACAATTTTTATAGATTCCTTCATGGCTCCTTAGTGATTTTTGCCAAATACATTGGGTTCTTCATCTTCTGAGTTCATAATGGGATAATCTTCCAGCCCTCTCTTGGGGCACAGGGTCTGTGACTAGTTCTGGCTAATGAGTACTGAGCGGAGGAATGTGTGTCCCTACTAGGCCAGCGCATTTATTTGCCCATTTAAGACTCTCCAGAGCTGTTTCTCTCTCACATGATGACTACTAATGTCCAGAAATTGCTGCTTCATTAGCCCACATCCCCAGGCATGTACAGTGAGCAGATTTCCTCCTGATTCCTAAAGGATATTTAACGTGAATGAGAAATAAATCCTTGTCACTTTCCGACACAGAGATTTTGAGGCTGATTATTGCCATGTTATCTATAACCTAGCCTGTACTGATTGTCACCTATCCTGTCAGGCTTTTATGCTTAAATATGTCAATATGATAGGATACCTTAATAGATTTTATAATGTTGAATCAATTTTCCACCTAGATTAGAGTGATAACAGATTAAAATTAGATCATGACTCCCTCACCTGGTATAGTTGGATGTTTACTTACTTACTCATCTTTTTAAAGTTTGTTGGTTTACTTCCCCAGTCTACCTTGTGCGCCACTGGTAGTGCACGTACCTCACTTTATGAAACACTGGGCTGGATGACCTTCCAATGTAGTGTAGAATTTAAGGGCAAAGATGAATGCTGAGTTCAGAGAAGAAAAAAGGGCTTGCCAGAGGCATTGGGAGTCGTGAAGTCATGTTCTGGGAATGGTAAGGAGATGAACTTGAGATTATCTGACACTGTCTAGCTGACTTCTAGCACAGGGATGGACAGAGCATTAGCTCAATAAATATTTATGAGATAATTGAGTTTGCCGGGAGGCTTGACCTAAATAAATTAGATGTCCCCGATTCATTCTATAAATTATGGACCACTAGATACAACCAAGTAATCAGCTTCTATATTCTTAGCAATAGAGGGCACCTGCCAAGACACTGAGCATGAAGCGATTGCGTGCCTGCTGTGACTCCCTCGCCAGTATCAGGGTTGAAAATCAGTCAGGATTTTATGGTAGAGTCATTAGGGACGAGGCCATTTCTCCAAACAGTAATGCATTACCTACAAACGAGAGGAAAATATTTCCTAAACAGCCTCCGTGCTTGATTACCCAATAGACAAAATATTCAGAAACACTACGAGCCGCTCTTCACCTGGCACTTCCCGGTCCCCAGTGGATGCGGATGTGTTTGCATGGCTAGCTTTTCCCAGGAACTGAGGACAGTTGCTTTTTTTGAGTTCCTGTTAATTTTGCAGCAACTGAAGCCCTTCCAAACTGCAGTTAATGAGAGTTTCAGAGACATTGGACTGTCTTGAAAAAGTTGTACATTTTCACAGGTCACCTGAGTCAAGATCCCCAGCAGAAGAGTGAAACTTACAGTTTCTGAGGGATGCCCACCCTATCGAAGAGACCCCAGGCAGCATCTCGCCATGTGGCAGAGCAAGAGGCACAGGATGGGAAACCTAGTCTTCCCACATTCTTGACTATTAGGCACAGTGGAATTTTTCTTTTATAAATAATTCGTTCATCCAAAAATATATTTGACTCTTGAAGATCCTGCTTTAGGCACCAAAAAAGAGGTGATCTGGATACTACCTGTTTACTTTCTGCAAATAATCTCATGTTTGTTGTTTGAAATATTGGAATTCTCCTCTTCAATTTGCCATTAATGTACTGTGTGACTTTGGGCTACTGACTGAATCATTGGGACCTCAGGATACCTATGATAAAAAGAAATTAAAAAGATTAAAAAAAATCACGCAAAAAAGATGGAATTGAGTAATCGGCAGGATTGCTTCTGTTGTATGGCTCTAGAGTGTGATTGACATTCAACAAGACATTCATGACAGAATACCTTAATAGATTTTATAATGTTGAATCAACTTTTACATCTGGATTACAGTGGTAACAGATTAAAATTGGGTTTTATTTAGTCTCCTTCAGTCTGGGATAGTTCTTTAGTCTTTTATTATAACTATCTAATAAAAGCCTTTTATCAAATGAACAAGGTCAGGCTAAACAGACATTAAATGGGGTGGTAGGGATAAGTTAAGGCTAACAGACCTGGGAGTTTCAGAAGAGTGGAAATCATGGCTTAAACTGTCAATGGTTGAATACTAACCGTTGACTCTACCATTTACCAACTTAGTGACAGTAGGTGAGTTGCTTAACCAGAACCAGCATCATGGGCACTTGATCTCTGCAGTCACATCAGGCCATGCATTTAGAATGGCTCCACACTTGGATTAACATTCTACTGCTGCTATCTTGAAATTTCCAGTAGTTTTTGAACAAGGAGCCATGCATTTTCACTTTCGCTGGGTCCTTTAATTGTTTAACCGGTTTTGAATTTAACCTCTCTGAACCTTGCCTTCTACAGTCTATATATATAATAGGCTAAGTGTCTGTCCATCCAACCGGTCGCTATGATGCTCACTGACTACTAGTGGCCAGACACTCATTGCAGGAACTGCTGTTACACACAGTGGCCATTTACAGAGAAATGACACTGCGGACCTGGCACCCACAAAGCAACGCTCAACTTCCTCCTAGTGGGACACAGGGCCTGCCACCATCCCAGAGCGTCAGCCCACCAAATCATAGCTGATGCTGCCAAGACCTTATGGCAAAAATAAGGCCCACAACCCAACCCACCCTGGAAACAGTCACTGTGGGTGCCAGGTAATGACGTCATGTAGCAATGCCTGGATTCTTCTCCCTAGCCACTAGGCTCCTTGAAGTTTCTTCAGCCCAGGAATCTGACTTGCTTTATAGCCAGGTGCAGACATTTTACAGGTCAACCAAATTTTTGTGAAGAGTTTTCATGTGGCTCATCTCATTTGATCCTCACAGAAGTCCTGGAGTAGGTAGATAGGAGACTTGGTAGAATCCAATTTCATTAGCCAGAAAACAGAGATTTAAAAAGTTTAGAAACTTGACCCAACTGAAAAGAAGTTAAAAATAGTGGGACTTGAAAATGACTTAAGATTTTCTAACTTCACAGAATATACTCAAACACTGCTACAGTTAAATATTTTATTCTTTGTTCTCCCTGAGTGATCTACAATAATAATGTGCTTCATGTTGATATTTATTGCTGTATTGCTGACAATTACCTGAAAGAGAAGCTGGGTGCTTTGCTGGGCTGGAAAAAGTTTAGCTAAACCAGAAAGCAGGTCTAATTAAGCAAGTTTATTCTATAAATATAAAAGACTGAGTTGACTCCCACATGCACGATATGTATAAAGCTCTCACTGGTGCCAATCAGTGTGCATTTTGATCTCTCATTGTTGATCATTGTTGGCACTTTTATTATAGAGAAAGGGGAAATAGTGATATTAAAATATTTCTTCTAATTAATTTCCTTTCAATGTGCATGAATCCATGCACTAGGACACTAGTAAAAATAGTAACACATGTTGTTCTGGATCATTGTAAGGATTAAGGTATTTATGAAAGTTCCCAGTAGGCAATGTGTTTGCTAAATAAATTGTCTCTCTTTCTATTTTGATCCATTTCTAGACTAAATTCTAACAGTTTTTTTAAAAAGATACATAAGACACAGATTTTTTATTTATTCCTCAATCTATTTTCACAGACTAATGCAGTCCAAATGTGGAAGCATAAAACCATCTTAAAAAATAAAAGCTGGTTGGGCCAGCTCAGAAATAGTCAATACAATGGAGTCTTGTGTTAATAGTTGCTACTGATAAGGCTTCTGAGAATTTCTATTGTGCTCCGCATTTCAGTGTGATGAACCCCCTTTTGGTTAACATTCAGCTCAACCACTTGTATGTCTTCTCTAGACAAATAAGCCCTTAAATGGCCAGTATCTTACTTCAGTAAATCTTTTTAAGTTTTGGGGAAAATGTGACTTGTTACTATGGAGAAGTGACATCACTATTTCCTTTGAATTCCCCATTCTGAACACATAATTAGTTTCTAAAGAATGTGAGTTCCTCAGTTTTAGAAGGGTCTTCTCTCTTCACCTTCTGCTGAAGAGATTTTGTTGAACATCTTTCATTGTGTGATTTTGTTTCCATTCACACATTTCTTCTAGTTTTAAAATTTCTTTATTGATTAAGGTATTATATCCATGTCCTTATATTTCCTCCGTTTTAAAGTAATCTGACATTGCAGTTGTTTAATGCATACAAGTTTATTTCTATACCACTAATATGACTGTGGTCAAGTTACTTCACTATGTGAAACCTCATTTTCTGCATTTGTACCTGGAAGATAATAATACATTCTCATAAAGTTGTTTTAAGAATAAAATAATAAGCATGTTAAATTCCTGAGAGAATCAGTACATAGTTCATTCATTATGATGTGAGCTATCATTAAGATTTTATTATTTATTTTTATTAGAAATCCCTCAACTCTCACTCAGCTCCACTCCTCTTTATGGGGCTTTACATGATCGCAATGGATTGCAGTTTCTCTCAGTGTATCACGGGGCTCTCCACAGACATCAACTGGCGAGAGCTCCTATCTAGAGAAGCAGGACTGAGTCTTCTTTCATAACTCTGGACACTTCAAAGAATGCTGTCACCTCCACTGAAACCCAGGCACGCACATCTGCTTCCCTAGTGTTCACCTCTCTCTGGACTGTCCTATCCTGTTTACCGAAACCCCAAACAACTTTGATGATCTAAATACATGCAAGTTCTTCAAACGTTTAAACATGATTCCTTGCCTTGAGATTTATGCCTGTGTACACTCCTAGTTCCCAAGCCCTGGCCATGGCCACAGGGAATAAGACAGCTTGTTTTGGCTGCAGCTTAGAAACAGCACAATTGCAACATGAGTTAGATAAATGTCACAAACGCCATCAGTGATGTCATGGTTTTGCTATGGAGTTGTTAAAGTTATTGAAAAGGAATACTTGAAGGGATGCCCTTTATCGTGGCCTTTGAGCAACTGGACCTTTATTATAACCTCGTTATTTTGGATAACTTTACTATGACGGCAGTTCCGATACTTCCAGAAACACATATTTAGTGTCTAGTATGTATCAGGCACTTTGGTGTGTGGTGCTAATAATCTTATAATGAATTGAACATTATCCGAATATGTATCCTTTCTCTCCTGCTGTTTTTTGCTCTTCTACTTTATCCTTAATATTTTCATTGCTTTAGTCACCAAAAGGCAACTATAGTCGTTTGGAGGAAATATCCCATGAGTACCATATCTCATGAACACCAAAAAAGTGCCATTTCAGTACTAAACTTTCCTGAAGATGGTGCTTAATGAGCTGGGTGCAGAACTAATTTCAAGATAATATTTTTAAATCCTGTCACCAAAAAATGGTTTAAGAATTTTTAAAATTGGGTGGCAATTAATTGTGTGACTATTCTCTTAATGGCATTTAGATTTATCAAGTGTTTTGTAAAGGTGATAAATACAAGGAGGTATGGGAACCTGAGGAGGAGCTTTTGATTCAGGTGTGAACAAGGACTGTGGGTGAGGATGTATGTCGGGGAGGGGTTAGTTCCTTGAAGAATCAGAAAGATGATTTAAAGAAGGATGAAGAACAACTGATGTCCAATGATTATGCTCATATGCATGTATGAAAGTCCCTCTGTTGATCTCTCCCCCTTATTCCCACCAACTAGGCTTTTATTATATAGGATATGCATAGATGTTTGTACATACATAAGAAACAGACCTAGCAGACTCTATAACAAACTCTTAATAGTGATTATCCTTAGGAAGCAAGATTATGTCAGGCAGTGAGAGAAACTTTTTCTCCTTATATCCTTCAGTATTTGAATTATCATAAACATGTATTGCTTTTGTTATTTTTGAATAAACAAAAATATAAATTATCCAAATAAAATAAAGAAAGGAAGAAAGGAAGGAAGGAAGGAAAGAAAAGCAAGGAAAGAAAGGAAGGAAGGAAGGAAGGAAGGAAGGAAGGAAGGAAGGAAGGAGAAGAAGAGTGATATTCCAAGCACAGGGCATCCTTGGGATAGATTCATGAGAACTTAAAAGCATGATGTTTTTAAGTTCTCCAAAGCCAACTCCAATCCTGTTACAGATAGAATTCCTGGTTTCTGGAGAGGAGATGGGTGTGGGTATGGAAGACTTGCCTAATATTTAAGAGCAAATGTCAGGTCAGAGACCAGAACACCAGTTTCTGACTCCAAATCACTGATGTCTATGCCAGTGTGAGATCTTCGTTCTGCATGTGTAGACCACATTCCAAGGTCTCACTATTTGTCGAAGTTCCAATAAACACTGCAGTTATCCCAGGCAAAACTCCTCACCCCAGGTTCAGGGCATGTCCAAGACCACCCTCTTTGCGAGATCAAGTTTGTTATGAGACAGACAAATCATGGAATGTCTCTAACTTTTTAATGGGGATGGGTCTTGGTTATTGTTATTTTAAAAAATTCTTTCAAGCAACTTTAGGTTGACCCAAGTGGGAAGTTTGAATTTGACCCGGCCTCTTCCTCCTCCATCTCTCTCTTCTGTTTTCTCCCCTACTACTACATTCTCAAACTTTTGTTGCTCTAAGTTCTCAAAGACAATTTATGTCCCAAAGAGAATACATAACTTAATTACTGTATTGTGCTAACTTCAAGAGAGTACCATTTGAGTTCTAACTTTCTGAGAGCTCAGGCTAAGGATGCAAAGGAAGGCTGTTAGACCTTGAGCGAACCGTTTCTTTGGTCTCAGTCTTCTCATCTGTTCAGTGAGAGGGATTGAACTGGTCGGCTCTTCAGATTCCTCCTGGCCCTAAAATTTCATATGCTTTTCTTTAAATTCGTGGCAGAAATACTGAGTTCTTGCAACTTTTTAAAATTAAGTATTTTTCAGGAGTTTGAGCTAAGGAAGAGCTAATTTCCCAAGCGTGAGCCAGTCAGTGGCTAGCACCATCTTCCCCCTGGTTCTTCTGGCCAAAGGATCACTGCCTGTCCCCACCGCCTGAAGCTCTCTTTATGCTTCTTCCATGGCATCCTGTTCTTCTCCTTTGATGATTCCCCATGTTGCTCCTGTGGCTGGACAAAAAAACAAAAACAAAACAAATCAAAACAGCATGTCTACAGTTTGGTGGAGAGAAGCCATTAGAAACACAACTATTAATACTTCGGTGCTCTAAAACAATCCCTCATTTCCCCCAGAACATTTTGTCACGCCCCTCCTCCTCCCTTTTATACCATCTAAGGAAACATATCCCAAGTACAAAACTAAAGAAATAAGGGTTGAACTAATTTCTCTTTGGGGATTGTCATTAAATGGGAATGTTCTCACTGCTGAATGAGGCAAAAAATGTCCCAACAAACTACATGCAAAGAATGTTGACATCTCTTAGATCACTGACACCCCTTGGAGAACTGATAACCACTTAGATTAGTTCCTCACACAAAAACACCATTTTCCCAATGAAACAGTTGGCAGTTCTATCTTATCTAAATGCATCAGCATGTATACACTTATGTGTGTGCGATCTTTGGTATATCAATGTAGCTCAACACACCTAATTTAAAAATATGTTTGAATGTAAAGAAGGAATCATCATGTCCTCTTGTACATTTCCAGGTGCCCTATACTGAGTAGGACAAAGGGACCTCTGCACCAAGAGTTCATAGTCTTGAGTTCAAATCCTAGCTCTACTAGGTAATGCAATGTGACTCAGCTTCCCCACTAGTACAGGGGAAATACATCACCTGAGAATGTTGTTATGACAGTTAAGTAAGGTAACTTATGGAAACATTTTGTAAATGTTAAAGCAATTTGTAAATATTAAGTCAATGTAGAGTTCCTGTTTTTCTATTGAGGTACCCAATTTATTATGATTTTTTTTCTTAACTAGAGGAAATTGGAAGATGTGACTACCAGAAAAAGAACAACTTTCTTCTTTCTCTTTTATTCCAAAGCCCTTCCTATGGCTGACTCTCCACCCTTCCCACCCCAAGCTTTATGGAGGTATCATTGAAAAATAAAATTGCATGTTTTTAATGTGTACAATGTGATGATTTCCCATGTACATACATTGTGAAATTATAACACAATCAGGTTAATTAACATATCACCTCATAAAACTACTTTATTATTTTTTAATGTGTTAAGAACAGTTAAGGGGTCCTATCTTAGCAAATTTTCCTCTGGCTTAATATTTAAGATGCACTTCATTATTATATTGCAAGGCTTTGGCATATTGTTGGGCATTTTAGAAATTATTTACTGAAATTTGACTTAAACCACTTATGAATTGGAATATGTTTGCTATCTAATTACATCTGAGTATTTGATCTTGTTTCTTTCCTTGAGTGGGGAAAAAGTCCATCTTTTGCATCCTTTCCTATGTATTCTTTAGATTCCTCATGGTTCACAGTTCTTAATACTCAGTGTTTTGAAATTAGGTTGATATGTTGCGGACATTCCTGAAGCTGCACACATGTTACCAGTGAGTAGTGGAATATAGAGAACCTACATACAAGTATTAGACCTCCTACTTTCTGGCTCTCTGACACTTGGCAGGAAGTATTAATCCCTAACATGGAAATATTTGCACTAATTCAAATACTGAAGCAGGGGAGAAATAGTACCCTAAAATGTCTTCAAGTGAACCCATCAGTCATTTATTGACACATCCTTTCATGAATCAAGCATTAATTACATACAAGACTTATGCTGGTATGCTGTTGTGAGCAAAGCAGACATGTTCCCTGGAATATACCCAAGGCCCACCTATCTCTTAGAGATTGGACAGTATTTTAGATTAAAAGAAGTTTATGATTGAGATATATTCTAAAGTATCTCTTCCAATAATGGATTGAGATGTGCTTAAACACCTTTAATGAGGAGTAAGTCTCTCCCTCACATATGCTGAGGAATCACTGACTTTTAGATAGTTCTTTCATTTTGTGAGATCAGTGTCCCAGGGATTCCCTTGTGTCAGACAGGACAAAGTTTTGACCTAACAGTTATATCACTTATTATGTGACTTTTAACTCTTAGGCAAAACTGAGATGAGAGAAACAAGAAGATCCTGGAAGTCGGTGAAAATTCAGGCTCAAAATAAGTTTATTTTCAAAACTATTCTGTGATGGTTATTTCTATGTGTCAATTTGACTGGATCATGGGAAGCGTAGGCATTTGCTCAGACATTATCCTGGGTGAATCTAACAGAATGCTGGGTGAGATTAATATTTCCATTGGTAAAGCAGATTGCCCTCCTAATGTGGGTGGGCCTCATCCTATCAGTTGAAGGACTGAGTGGAATAAAATGACTAAGAGAGTACTCCTGCCTGACTGCTTTGAGTTGGGACCTCATTCTTTTCCTACCTGAACATCAACTCTTCCTGGGTTTCAAGACTGCTGACTTTTGGGCTGGAACTTACAACATCTATTCTTGTTCTCAGGCCTTCAGATCTAACTGGAACTACACCATTAGCCTCACCTGCATCTCTTACAGATCTTGAAACTTCTTAGCGTCTTTAATCATGTGACTTAATTACATATATATTTATATACACATATGGCAAGATTAGGAATGAGCCAATACCCTGTTATTTAGGGACAGTGTTTCTGGGCAGAAATGTCCACACTGGGCAGGAACAGGTCTATTTGGATGGGAAACTTAGGGGCTTGTCACCAGGTTAGGACACCTGGGACTCCCCTCAAAGCATGGGAAGGCTTTGGAGGGTGTTAATCAAGAAATAGAGAAATAGAAACATTACTCTGGCAATTATATGGGTTATGGATTATAGGGAACTAGACTAGAGATATTTGATATTCCAACTTTAATACACTGATTAATTCAACATATCCTGAATACATATTATATGATGGGCATGTTGCTGAGTGTTAAGGTTGGGAAAAGGATGAAGAGTGAAAACACATAAATAAATCAGGTGATTTTTCTGTCCCCTATGGATCCACCATTCAAGATAGTAATATAATTGTCATCTTTTCAGGAAAGATTTTGATGTTATTTCCAGTTTTAATCCCAAAGTCCCAGCAGTTTTTCAATAATATGTGTGGAATAAATGATGGAGCAAATAACTAAATAAATTAAGGTATATCTATCAGAATCCTAAGGATTAAATGAATCAAAGCTTAACCAACAATTTTCAAACTTGTTTCCATTTACAAAAAGTTCTCTTATCCTCTACCTCCCATGATTCTCGAGGAGCACTACAAAGTAAACAGACTTTTGTATTATATCCACTTATTACATGAGGTAATTGAGGGCTTAAAGTTTTGTTTTTCATTACATCTTCTAATTTCAAATCCATTTTTCCTCTTATTAGTCTCTCTATGGCAGTTAATAATATGCATCCCCAGAGGGTAGGTTATAGAGGGACGTGAGCCTGGTAATGGTCTCCCCAAGGAGGCACAAAAACAGAAACAGAGGAGCCCCTAGTCAGCGAGATAGGCCAGCACAGGTTGCTGAGTCACCCCGGCACCATGTCTTTAGGCCGGTGACTTAGTCTTCTGTGGCAGACTAATAAATCTTTTAAGAGCCTAAATGGCTTCTTGACCTAGACTCTCTTTATGAATACCAAGCTGTTCATTTGTTCATTTACCGACTCACTCATTCAGGATGTCACCTGGCATATTAAAGCAGGTCAGGCCTGAAAGGATGATCTCACCGGTCTGGGGTGCACAGACCCTGGAATGGAATCTGGCAGGGTTTTGGTTGCCTGTAAATGTGGGTCAGGCAGTCTGAAAGCCAGCAAATCTGAGGACTGTGTGCCTCATATGTCTGTATGTCCCAAGTCTCCTTTGGTGCGGGGTACTGTGCCTGTTAAAGTTCTGGAAAGAGGAAGGCAATTCAGATTCTATCTTCCTTGCACTAAATAGAGTAATGTGTTATGAAATGTAGACTCAATCTAGTCTTCAAACAGATCCACTGCTTCCCAATTATGTGAGCCCCAAAGGGACATGTTAATAATGAAGAGAAGGGGCTTTAATGGGAAAACAGCATTCAGATTCCATACGGAACTTGGTGAGTGGACTTCACCAAATGATTGTCATCTTCAAATTTTAGTTTGCTTGTGTGAAAGATGGAGAAAATGTTATCCTTACAGAATGGCTAAGACTACTAAATGGAACAATAAAAGGATATTAAGACAAAATAATTTTTGTGTATTAGGCCTGTCCTACTTATAATTTTTAACTGAAATCATGACATAAATCATTTCATGAAACATGAGACTGAAGGATGATACATGACTTTCCTAAAGGTTGGAACCACATAAGTGGCAGAATCCAGAGTTCAAAGTCAAACCCGGTTCTGGTTCTAGATCCCTGCCTGTCAGCTTTATGATATATATAATCTGTGTGCTCTTCTCTTCTGCTGTTTTGCTGTCTTCCCCCATTCTCTACATTTTCTTTCTTCATCACTAAAAATCATAATTTGGCTCATTTACAGAGAAGGACTCTTTGGCTGGTCGTCTACATCCAGTGCAACTGAACACAAACGTTCTGTGGACTTCCCGCTCCTGAGCCACTATCACCTGTTCATCAATCAGTAAGTGTTCATCTCTACTTCTTTACAGTTGGCTCCAAAGGAAAAACTATCTGAGATGTTTCCCTTGGATACCAGCAGATGGAGAGGATGAGCAGGTACTGGGGCATGCAGTAACGTGCGGTTAGTTACCATCTGGAATGCTCATTGCAGTTGACATGTGAATATCTGGTGGTGGCATTTGCCATCTGCTATCTCTCCGCTGCGGGCTGGTGTTTGGTTCACCAGCCTGCAGAGGGCTGGGTAGGCACCCATACCAGTCTGCCCTCAATGCAGCTATAAGCTAGAAGTGATGGAGACACATTCCACCCCTCCAGCACTTAAAGTGCAGGAAACCTCTGAGGGGAGCTAAACTCTTTGGGTACAGTTCCTTCAGCAAAGAGACTGTGATGGCACTGCACATCTGTTGTAACTGCTGCCGAATCCTTGGAAATGTGCTCTTGATGCTTTTCAAAACCCCTGATCCTCCAGGGAAGCCTTTACGAGTGAACAACCAGTCCTTAGCATATCCCCTCCTCCCACCTAAGTGACTGGCCTTGAACCATTTCATCTTTGTTCTGTGCATTGAGACTCACAATGCCACTTGAGGGTGAGACTGTCAGAATGGATATGGCCGCCTCAGTGATGATAGTGACCTACAAGGATTGGCTGTGGAGTCACTCAGAACCAGGTTGTCTGAGGCCCAGAGTTTCCGTCTATCCTATTGGCCTTTGCAGGTGCTGCTTCCTTTGTTTACAGTACTACTTCTTTCTTTCTCATTTACTAATTTTATTCATCTCCCTGCACTTGGCATTGAGGATATTTGGGTGAAATATGATTACAGTCTAATCATTGCTGGGTTAGTTTCCAACATAAGCTGGAGGGTGGTCCTTTTTACACAGTATCTTTTGAGAATCTTCTATCATTCACACACAGCATGTCATGTGTGGGTATTAACTGCCACAAGGTTTAAAATGCTAAATTCAAAATAGCAGAACTGTGATCCGTGCCTCTGTGACCCAAATACATTTAAAATGCTACTGTGACATGGAGAATGTGAAAGAGGTGTCAAATTTTGGAGACAGACTTTTGATTCTGGGCCAGCAATTTCAGCTTTAGAGTTCTCAGAAGGCTCTGTGAGTAACCTCGTTCTCTTTTTGGTGGGACAAATGTGTGTCAATTTATCTGTAGAAGAAATATTTTAAAATGATCACTGTAAGTAAAAACAGGGGTTAATAAGAATATATATGTTAAAGAAATAATAAAACAGCCAATTATTGGGTAAAGCATGGTATCGGGTATTCGTAAAAATGATCTAATTGAATGTTCATGAGAAAGATATTGTCTCCTCTACCGATGTGGAAATAGGCACAAAGACATTATTGCTTGAAGGAACACTGCTCTGAAAGATGTGTCTGTCAGATACCTATTCTGCTGTCATTTAAAGCCATTTGATGGTGGCTTTTTTCAAAGCCGTTGAATTTGTAACTCTGTGTAGAGAACAAAAGAGGAGGCAGAGAATCGAGCTGCTTTCCAGATGAATACTCTCAGACAAAGAAGTTGCCAGCCAAGGCTGGAAATAGATACCTGCTGTCTCAAGCAGGCCCACCTCTTGGGCAAAGTCCATTCTATTCTCAGTGGCTTCCACCGCCTTGATAACTGGTTATGTCCTAACCTTGTCAAAGAGATGCCCCAGCACCAAGAGTGCTGGATGAAGTTGTTTCGGGAGCCTGAATTCATGCCTCAGTGGCTACTCTGAAAGGAACTCAGAGGCAGGGGACATGGGAAGGGTCCTCCCGGATATAAAGAAAGACGGTGTGTTCCACACTGTGTTGTGTTGTCCCTCCCCTCCATGTCAGCCGGCATGCTCATGTACCAGTCTCCCTCGGCCAGGGAAACCCGGGATGCTAGCCTTCCGAGGGACCACAGGAAGAGATACTTGGCAGGTCTTTCCCCATCCTTGGTTGCTCGAAAATCGAATCCTGTCCCTCATTAACCATGTGGTTTTGGAAACAGTATTATTAACTTTAAACTCGTTTTATTTTATTTTATTTATTTACTTATTTAGCCTTTTCTAAGATTCATTAGGTTGAGCAGTTTGTTGGACAATGTTTATATCTTTGTTCAAAGCCAAATGACTCCAGAGGTTTGATGTGTGGCCCAGATTTTGTTGTTGCTATTGTCCCTTTTCCTGTGTTGTGTTTTTTTTTTAAATTGTTGACACTATTAAAGATGTCCTCCATTTTCTCCACCTTTGCCCACCTCAAACAAGCCCCTTCGCCCTTCCCTGGCCCTAACCACACTGTTGTCTGTGTCCATAGGCTGTGCATATGTATGTACTGACTAACCTCTTCAGCACCTTTTATCCAGTCGCTCCCCTCTCTGCTGACAGACTGTCAGTCTGTTCGTGTATCCATGCCTCTGGTTCTATTTTGTTCATCAGTTTATTTTATTCATTCGATTCCACATCTTAGTGACATCATCTAGTATTTATCTTCCTCTGACGGGCTTATTTTGCTTAGCATAATACTCTCCAGGTTCATCCATGCTGTAAGAATTCCTTCTTTTATTCCTTCTGTGCAAATGTAGACAGTATTTTTATTCACTTTGTCTGTTTCCAGTTCTGGCTATTGTTAATAGCAATTCTATAAACAAAGGGGTGCATACATTCTTTCTGATTGGAATTTCAGGACTCTCAAGATGTATTCCCAGAAGTGGGATCACTGGATCAAATGGCAGTTACATTTTTAATTTTTTGAGGAAACTCCATACTGTTGTCCACTGTGGCTGCATTCCCATTAACAGTACACTAGGGTTCTCTTTTTCTGCACATCCTCTCCAGCACCGTTGTTTGTTGATTTATTGATGGTAGCCATTCTGGCAGGTGTGAGGTGATACTGCATTGTAGTTTTAATTTGCGCCTCTGATGACTAGTGACATTGAGCATTTTTTCATATGTCTTTTGGCCATCTGTATGTTCTCTTTGGGTAAATGTCTATTCAGGTCTTTTGCCCATTTTTAAATTGTATTGTTTGTCTTCCAAGTGTTGAGTTATGTAAGTTCTTTATATGTTTTGGAAATTAACCCCTCACAGATGTACCATACAGTGGGCTCCTTTTTTCATTTTGTTCATGGTTTCTTTTGCTGTGCAGAAGCTTTGTATTTTTATGTAGTCCCATTTGTTTATTTTTCCTCTGTTTCTCTTGTCTTAGGAGATATAATGGCAAAAATATCACTATGACAAATGTCTGATGTTTTCCTGTCAATGTTTTCTTGTAGGATTTTTATGTTTTGGTGACTTATATTTAAACTATGGGCCCAGTGCATGAATTCATGCACCAGTGGGGTCCCTTGGCCTGGCCTGTGAAACCAGCTCTGCTACAACTCCCATGAGGTCCCAGATTGTGAGAAGGTGCAGGCCAGGCTGAGGAACCCCACCAGTTCGAGGAAGGGAGGTGGAAGTTTGGCCAGCCAGGGAGGGACTACAGCAGGGCTCCAGGATGTGTCTGGCCCATCTCACTCAGTCCTGATTGGCCAGACCCCAGTATCAAGCTCACCTACTGGTCAGAGCATCTTCCCCCTGGTGGTCAGTGCACGTCATAGTGACTGGTCTACCAGTTGACTGTCTGCCCTCTGATGGTCAATGCACATTATAGGGAACTGTTGAGTAACCTTAGCAAACCATTAGCATATTACACTTTGGATGGCCAACTGGACAACCAGACACTTAGCATATTAGGCTTTTATTATATAAGACATTTTATCAATTTTGAATTTATTCTTGTGTATGGTGTAAGCTGGTGACCTAGTTTTGTTTTATGCATGTAACTGTCCAATTTTCCCAATGCCATTTATTGAAGAGACTGCATTGTATGATCTTGTCTCCTTTGTCAAATATTACTTGACCATAAAGACATGGGTTGATTTCTCAGCTCTCTGTTCTGTTCTATTGATCTATATGCCTGTTCTTGGGCCAGTACCAGGCAGTTTTGATTACAATGGCTTTGTAGTATAGTTTGAGATCCAACTTTGGATTGTTCCAACTTTGTTCTTCTTTCTCAAGATTGCTGAGGCTATTTGTCACCGTTTTTGGTTCCATATAAATTTTTGGAATATTTCTTCTAGATTTGTTAACTAATCCATTGGTATTTTAATAGGTATTGCATTGTATCTATAGATTACTTTGGATAGTATGGACATTTAAATGACATTAATTGTTCCAGTTCATATCCAGATTTTTAATTTGAGTTTTGAAAGCCATTATCACCTTCCCCTTGTCTATAAGAGGATAAGTAGAGAAAAAAGTAAATATGGTTTCCAATTGCAAGTGAATTAGACAAGGAAGGTGCCAGGAGGCAGTACTCCATGCTAGGTCCTGTGTCAGGAGAGACTCTTATTCAAGACCACTAGCTCCCTGCCTGTGCCGGATACCAGGGGCAGAGCCAGGTTGTTAGCAATAGTACACATGCATGATTGTTTTAGAAGAAAAGGGACAGGAATCTTAGAGTCCAGGAGATCCAGCATCCTTATTTTACAAGTGAAATAACTAAGAAGCTATATCAAGACACAAAGAAAAAGTCATGCACACATCCTGGGTGGTGTTGGCCAGTGGTTAGAATGCCAGTTCATACACCAAAATGTCATGGGATCGATTCCTGATCAAGGGCACATACCTGGGTTGCAGGTTTGATCTAGTCAGCATGCGGGAAGCAGTTAATATATGTGTCTTTCACCTCTCTCTCTCTCTCTCTCTCTCTCTCTATCTATCTCTCCCCCCCTCTCTTTTTCCCTCTCTCTCTCCTTTTTTCCCTCTCTCTCTCTCCTTCCCTTCTATTTCTCTAAAATTCATATCCTCCTGTCAGGTTTAACAACAACAAAGTCATATAGATACATAAGTCATGCAGATACATATGAGGATTTTAATATCCCTCCTTTATTAATACTAGTACATTCACTCATTCAACCTCAGAGACCCATAGGGAATAAGATAGAAACAGTTCTTTAAGTTTAGTAGGGATAACAGACAAATAAAAGTAATAATCTATTATAGAAATTAGTGTGAAGGTATTAAAAATAAAACCAGGGTGCTGAGAGAAAATATTGGGATGAAAGAAATCTCCCTAGACAGAGTTGTGGATGGGAGGCGTCTCTGAGAACTAAAGATGCAGAAGAAAAAAACACGGTTCAACCTGCCTATTCATTGCCGGCCTGATTCTCTCTGCCTGCATTCTCAGATGTGCCAAGGGGGATGGGCACTCTCAGGGAGAGCTCCTTCTTTATCAAATAAGGTTATTCTAGGCCGGGCCCTGTGTTCTGTACTGGATATTCAGGGATGATTGGGATATAGTTCTTGACATGTTGAAATAATCCATACTGGGAAAAATCTAATAAGTGCACAAATATAATCTCTCCTTAAAGAATTCATAAAAGTTCTTTATTCATTCTTCAAATATTTATTGAGCACCTACAGAGGTTCAGGCTCTGGTCCAGGACAGGGAATTCACTGAGAAACAAAACAATCAAAATCCTGGCAACATACAAGGAAGTGCTTACCAGTGGAACCTAACAGATTTCAATAACTGACAGATGAATCTAAGTCAGAAATAGGTTACTAAGGGTCAACTATACGTTTAATATTATTGTAAGTGCTAGACCTCCTCTCCAGAAATATTCCAACAGATGTAGAAGGTCCCCATTCTGTAGGAGAGAAATATGGGTTGCATTGGTCCACTAGATTTGAAAATTCCAAGGCAAGAAGCCACCTGACTTTTCTCTTAGACCATTTCCAGGACCCAGGTAGGTGTCTACTTAACTACAGGCATCTGTAACAGACCATCAATAATTCTGAATGAAAAGAGTGAAAGTGTCCAAAACTTTGAATTTATTTGATGCCTTTTACTTCCCTATCACATATTCTTCGGAAATATTGTTCTTAAATGACTTTTCATTTTCCTTGAGCTAGCATTTGGCAAAACCAGCGATTCTACAGCTCAGAAATCAGGCATTACCACTATTAACGGTCTACTCCTTGAAAGTGCTACAGGACACTCCATACTTCTCAACACACCACCCTCAAGTATAGAGAATGTATATGTCCAAGTCAGGACCTGCCAACTCTGAAAGCCTCTGGAGGATTAGGAATTGATTAAGATGCACTTATGGAGTATCTTAGAGCTCTTGCTAAGCATGCCCTAAAGCATATGAAAACAGTTAATGGAATATGTACCAAATTTCACCTACTCTAGATATTAGGTGTTCTCTAAGAAAGAATTCCAGGATGGCTGGTGTGGGATCATTTCTGTTTACTTTCTATAAAGAGAAGCACTATTCTTTCTAGTGTTACTTGTTCTGAGAGGCAAAGGCTCGCCAAGCAATATTTTCTATGCACACAATTTAAAGAGCACCCCCCCAAAAAAAAGCAAAATTGTCTTTATTCACCTTATATTTCAGTACCCTGATACTCTGAGCTTTCTTGGATATTTTCTCCAAATGGAAAACATTAGGAGGTCGTCTCTGAGCAAAAGTAGGAGCATTTATCCCCACAAATTCCCCACAATGCCTCATAAATATTACATCAGAATAGCAGAGCCATCCCCCAACTCAGGTGGCCTTATGGGAGGACTTGATGCAGGCTGTATTTATTTATTGTACTTTTACTGTCTCTGCAGAAACAATGTTGTGTGAGCAGCGAGACCCTGGGCACATTTTTCCAGGATCTCTGTGGGTACATGCTGCTCCTTATGATGATGGTTTGCATTGGCAGCGCAGTCAGATGATTACAACCAGAACTTGCAGTGGCTACTTGCAGTTTGAAGAGACTAGCCACCTGAGGGCTTGGGCTCTCGCCCTGCTTCCCTACTCCCAGCCCTTAGATCCTGGACAAAACTCCTGCTCTCTCTTAGGTACTGTGTCCCACTCTTTAGCACAGGCATGATAATGCCCACCTCACAAAATTGTGAAAATTAACTGACTAATAATGATGTAAGAAAAATCTCAAATACAAAATCATAGCAACTCATGATGTTAAGAATTTAATTGAATGAAGGGCTCCCAGCTACACATGTTATTTGCTCAGGACTCATGAGTTTAAGCAAAGCAGTGTGCATACCATTTTCTCTCTCTTCCATAGTCTATATTTCCTTCAGGCAATGATCATATCTTTTCTTCCCCACCTTCTTAAACTGTGATGCTCAGAATCTGAGAGGTGTGTTTTCTTCATCCCGATTGGTGCAGTCATGGGCACCAATACTCATTATTTGAATGTGTGCTTAGTTTGCCTCTGCCATCGACCAAAGTCATAAACAAGCTAGTAAAAAAGTAGAGCCCAGATCTTCTAAGCCCAGTTCTGGTTCTCTTTTAATTGGAGCTTGAAAGTTGACTGACTTCAGTTTTGACCTTGAGTGAGAAACCTCTCCTGTTCTTGGATATTACAAGCTGACAGTGAATGGCTTGATGTAAAGTAAAGGATATCATCATCCTCACTTGTCCTCGGTACTTGGGAGGTCTCGCACTGCAGCCCCAACCGCAAAGACTGAACACTCCATCTGCCTGTGTGTCCCATCTGGCATGTTGAAATCCATAAATGCCTTCATCGGCCCAAACTTCTGCTGGACAAAACAGTTTCCACACCACCCCAAGTTGCCCCTCTTATCCCACCCACCCAGTTCTCAGAATAGCCATGTAGCAGTAATTGTTTTCACCCATTGCCTGTCACCATCTGAGATTTAATCGTGCCCAGCTGACAGGGACAGGCAAAGACGCAGAGCAAAGAGATGCCAGATAAAAAGACAATTCGCCCATGTCCAGTTCTTAAGACTCAGTACTGAGCCTCAGTATCATCCCTCTCTTAGAGGTGTTGTGGGATGTTGATGTGAATCATTTGCGATGTGAAATTAAAATATTTGCAGTTTCCAGTGGGAATACTATTGGATTTGCCTGAGCGATATGGAGAATAGTCACTCTTCTCCACAGTTGTAGCCCCAATATTTGCGCTTCCTGGTCCTTGGTGGCTGGCTAAAGACAGGTTTGAAAATATTCATATGAGGTCCTTAGAATTTTTTGTCTCTTGACAAACCTAGAACAGGCTTTTCCACTATCTAATATGAGTTACCCCAGACGACTTCTTGAGAGTATTACTTCCATGGAATGTTAACAGGTATTAAAAAAAAAAGTAATGATACTAAATACATTTGGAAAACCCTAGGTTAAACCAAGTCTAACCATCTTTAAGTGAGAAAAGCCTTTATTATGATAATACTAGAAGCCTGGTGCACGAAATTTGTGCATGTGGTGGGGGGGCATATCCCTCAGCCTGGCCTGTGCCCTCTCACAGTCCAGGAGCCCTCGAGGGGTGTCCAACTCCTCTTGGCACTGCCATGGAGGTGGGAGAGGCTCCCACCACCACCACTATACACGCCAGCCTGAACCCGGCTTCTGGCCGAGCAGTGATCTCCCCCTGTGGGAGCACACTGACCACCAGGAGGGAGCTTCTGCACTGAGCGGTCCTTCTGTAGTTGGGTCAGTTTGCATATTAGCCTTTTATCATATAGGATAAGATATGCTGTTATTACCCCAGAGAACAGAGTATATGGCTTATTTGACCATTAAAACATTGTTTCAAGATCTTTTGGACTCATCCAATGTTTCCCATAAGAAATGAAAGTACAGGGCAAGTCATGAGTGTCCTCAAAGCAGTCTCTTCGTTTACCTCCCAGTTTTATGTAGATGTGATGATGATTGACTCAGGGAGCCCTGATGTGAAGCCAACTAGTGAAGCACATTGACTAAGGTCATCCTATCAATAACAGAGTCACGATGGTACAATCAACTCTTCTCAGATGATCAGTTTAGACACTTGAGCTTTATCAAAATCAACAAGGTTTCAAGCTCTGACTGAGACTCTCCTTGTTTGGGGGTGTAGCTTAGGAATCATGCTTCATTGGGGAATGAGATTAAAAAGTCCTTTAGATATGGAGATAATCAGATTTTATATATTGACTTCAATATCTGGCTAACTGCTTGATCCTGAGCTTTTGAGTTTCTTATTTTTCCAATTTATAACTCAGAAATAAAGACCAGAGCCTCTTGTACAAGTACCAGTTCGCCACTGAGTGGGAGGTTGAGGTCTCAAAGGCAAACTGTGGAGAAAGTTAAAATTTCAGGGAAACAAGGAAGTGGCTGAATGGGCTCCCCGGTTCTTGTGGCTTGGTTTGTGTCAAGGATTTTGGAACCAGAGGGTCTAAATTAAAACCCCGTCTCTAGGTCTGTTGCTGAGCCCTGGCTATCCATGCACTACACTGAGATGGTGACATGAGCAACTCTGATGATAAATGTGGAAAACATTTGCACATGGGAAAGCGCTGTGAACATGTGAATTGCTGTAGTCTACTGGTCTGGATTCAGAAGACAAGTTTGGGCAAACGGAAACTGAGCCAAAAAAGCAGCACGTCCAGCTCGGGCCTTGCTTCTGGCCCCCTGCCCTCCCATTTTCCCATTCTTGCCTCAGGGCTCAGACCAAGGGTATAGGCCCTAGAGACCTGTGGTTTGCATTAGGACGCCGGCTCCCTGGTCCACGGCCTCAGCACACATTGGCCTCAGCACACATTGGGCCCGGGCTCTGCAATCTCCCACACCGCTATCAGTCCCCACGGGCAGGCTTCTTGCAAAGTGTTGTTTTGTCTGTCCCCTTTCGCTGCCACAGTCCAGAAAAAGATTGTTTCCAATTCTCTAAAACGGAGACATCTGCATGCAATTTTGAAAATCCTTGTCAGGGTTCTCATTTACTGTTTTGACCAGCTTCCTCTGACATGTGGACGGTCCCCAGAGCAGTTCAAAGGGAAAAGACCTCTCCAGGCAAACAAATGCTTCCCGTAAAGGCAACCAGCCTGGATTCTGTCCCCTGTGGAATGAAGGCACAGGATAAAGCCATGAATGTCAGAGCCTGAATTCAGACCACACCCTAGCTCAGGAGGGAGAGTGGTCAATTCAAAAGGCTTAGGATAGGACCCCTCAAAGTTTACTTCTGTGAAAGGGGTTTTCTCCTCAAAATTCTGTCCCTTTCACATGCCCCATTCTGAGAAGTTACAGGAGGTGACATGTTTAATATTGGACAGTGAGAATCTTGGATTTTGGTTTTCACTGTAATTAAACATGTGAGCTTCTATATAAGAATTATATTCCAGATACCAGGTTCTTTTTGCCTGATATTGTGCTGAGTATAGATATTAGCCCTGTTACTTTTTATGTCTACTCTATGAAGTTTGTACTGTTATTAGCCCCTTTTTATATGTAATGAAATAAAGACTTAAAGGAGTGACCATGTTCAAGCAACTAACAAGATTCATTTTTTTCAGATCTCCCACTATTTCCTAATCTTCCAAAAGATTGACTACTCCAGGGTTTGGTCACTAAACCTCTTGCTATGCTCACTCCTCAGCTGATGGCACCCAGTGCAATAGGTTTTAAAACTATGTGTATGCTAACCATCTCCCTAACCTTAAACCTCCCGCCTGGATCTCTCCAGAGAACTCCACACTCATATCTAACCACCCAGTCCTCACCTTGATTTCAAGGCCCATTAGACATCTCCGGCTTGTAAAGCCAAATTCCATTTCCCATTCCTGCCAGTGGGCTTCCATCCCCAGTGATTCTCATCTTAGAAAATGTCACCATCATTCAAGTGAGTTACCTTTTACACCCTGCGTACTATCAGCATTAAATCTTAACCTCTTTACTCTCATAATATATACACAAGCTAAGCACGTTTTACCACGTAAGTCTAAACTGGGTGGCCAATAGAAACATACCATGAGCTGCACATGCAATTTAAAATGTTACAGTAGCCACATGAAACTAATAAAAAGAAACTGCTGAATAACATATTCTACTAACATACCAGAGGCCTGGAACATGAACTCATGCTCCAGGGGGGTCTCTCGGCCTGGCTGGCGGGATCAGCTGAAACTGGCTCTCAGACATCCCCTGAGGGGTCCTGGATTGCAAGAGGGTGCAGACCAGGCCGAGGGATCCCATTGGTGCACAATTGGGGGCCAGGGAGGGATGTGGGATGTTGGCCAGCCAGGGAGGGGTCTTGGCAGCGATCTAGGGTGTGTCCGACCCATCTGCTCAGTCCTAATTGGCCAGACTCCAGCAGCAATCTAACCTACTAATCAGAGTGTCTGCCCCCTTATGGCCAGCGCACATCATGGTAACTGGTCGATTGGTTGACTGTCTGCTCCCTGGTGGTCAGTGCATGTCATAGTGAGCGGTTGAGCAGCCTTTGATTGGTTGAACAGACGACTGGACACTTAGCATATTAGGCTTTTATTATATAGGATTTGAAAATATTTATTTGAGCATAATATTATCATTGAAGCATGTGATCAATACAATATAAATATTAGTGAGGTACTTTACATTCTTGATTTTCTATTAAGCCTTTGAAGGCTGATGCTTACTTTACACTTGCAGCACATCCCAACTTGAATGAGCCACATTCCAAGTGCTCAGTATCCACATCTGGCCAGTGGCTTCTGTGTTGGACAGTTCAAATCCTAGATAATCCCTCTAGAATTCTACAATAGCTTCCTAACCCAGCTTGGTGCTTCTGTTTTTATTCCCCTGAGTCTAAGATTCAAAGAATAGCTTCATTTTGATACTTTTTAAGTGTAAATTAGGTCATGCCACTGCCTTGCCCAAAATATCTCCAAGATTTCCCATTACCACTAAAATAAAAGTCCAAAGTCCTTCTATGATCTGGCCCCTGGCCGCCTCCTCACTACAAGCTTCTACCCCTCTGCTCTTCCTCACTGGAGTCCCCTATACTGGGTCCAAAAGACACAGTGGTGCTCCACCCACATCGCCTGGGGTCACCCAGCTGGTTCTCTGAGCTCATCCCCTGTCTCTAGGAGCCATACCCTTTCTTGGCTGACCCCCCTGCTACCTTTTCTAAAGCACTGCCCTTGCGTGCCTGGATAAACCCTCTAGCCTGTCATGACAGAGTCCTTCCTCCTTGGCTCTCTAGAGTATAGTCTGATCTCCAGGAAAGAACAGGTGAAGGCCAGGATCTGGCCTGAATTCTCACCCCTTCTGTATCCCCTCTTCCCTTTGAGCAGGGGTGGGGAACATTGGGCCCACAGGCCATATAAGTCCGGAGGATTCATTTGGTCTGGCACTGGCAAGGCAACCACAAACGGGACTAGAATTTCAATAAAACTAGGAGCTTTTTTTTTTTTTTCATAGCAGCATAAATCGATATTAAGTGAATTATATTAAGGGAATGATGTTAAAATATCCAAATGGCCCTTGGCAGAGAAAAGGGTCCCCACCCCTGCCTTAGAGCTTCCTCCTGAGAGCATATCCTTCATGGAATGACTTCTGAGGGAATCTGGGCCTAAGCCACTGGCTGTGGACACTGTGTTTGCTGCTTCTCAGCTTGGAAGTCTCTTCTCCCAGAGAGGAGCTTGGCCTGCTGTCTTCACTCTCTTCGGGTCTCCACTCCAACACCATGGCCTCAGAGGAGCCTTCTCTGATGTGCCCATCCGTTCTCCTTCCCTGCTTTGTTTTTCCACGTACTCATCACCATCTGAGATGTATTCTAGAATTGGATTTTGTTGGTGTCGCTGCTGCTACTTCAACCTGTTTCTAGAATATACGCTTCATGAAAGAAACGACTTTGTTTTGTGCATGGGAGCCCAAATGCTCAGAGGTGTGTTACAGACGCTGATAAAGATTTGTTCATAAATGAATGTATGAGTGAACTGATGAAGACAGGGCCCAATTAGACAGTCTGATTCCAGAGTTCACACTGTATGTGTTTAATCAGTCTAATTGTTAGTGTTCTAGCTGGTGTTTCAAGCTATTAGTTGGCACACATACTGTTTAGGAAACATCTGGCCTCATTCATGCAATAAGCCCAGTGCAGCACACTCGTCTGGTGCCTGTCTCTGTAACAAGGGAATCAGCCTGGTTCTCGGGGAAAAGAGAGCAGAAGTGGCCATTATTCTCCCCAAACGCTACCAGCTGTTAGGGACCTGAGCTTCTGATTTTCCAAGGTCAATTGTAACTGCAACCGATAATACAAACAGCACTAACCAAAGGTCAGACTGAGTCCATGCAAACTCAGGGAAATAAATGAAATAAGTGCAAAATGCCCAGCACAGTTCCTGACACAGGAGATATTCTTTTCCCCAGCAGCTATAATTATCGCGGGCATTGTTTGCACCCTGACATCTTCCTGACCACCCGAGTCTGTACCTCATTTACTTCACCGTGAAAGAATGATCTGGTGGGGACAGGAGTGGTACCCAGGGAAGCTGATAAATTATGCAGCGCTGTGTTTCTCCTTGCTCGGAATCAACCCCTGCATCTTGCCCAGCAGAGACAAGAAGTAACAATAAAGGGAAATGTAGGATTTCTCAGAGGAAAAGAATCATCATCTCTGTGGCTTTCGTAACAAGGCTATTCAGTAAACTTTGCTGGTAGTTTGTAGCCTGTCTGAAAATACTAGCACATTCTTCCAGAGCACCAGCCAATATTGCTTTTGGAAGAGAAATTATTGGCAGATGTGAAAAGAGGACTGAAATAGCTTAGAAATTAGTTTTCTCCTCATTTGCTAATCATCCCAACCTTTTCCTCTTTGATGTAGGGAGCATGTACTCTCTCTTTAAATGTCAATTAGCTGTGGAGTCATTGATTCACTAAGGAAGTGCAATCAAATAATAAAATGATGATTGCATTAAGATTGTTAGTATTAATATCAAAACCACAAGCAACACAGCAAATGTTAAGATGTTCCCGGGGAAATGAATATCAACCATATTCCTGCCCGACCAAGAAATTGTGCTTCTGGGAATAGGTTCCAGCGCATACACTTCCCTCCATGACCTGGGTGTCACAGGCCTTGGATGTGGTGCCAGGGCCAGAGAGGAATGGTGAAAGGGGCAGCTTGAGGGCCATAGTCATTGCCCTTGCCGTCCTGTTGCTGTTGTTATGAATGACCGCAAACGCCAGCTTAATCATTGGACTGTTCTGGATGTCCTAAATTCAAAATGGGTCTTAAAGGGCTGAAATCTGGTATTAGCGGAGTTCTTATGTAAGCTCCATCTCTTAGCCTGATCCAACTTCCAGAGGCTACCCTTATGCCTTGGCTTTGGCCTCTTGCCCATCTTGAAGCTCAGCGGCATCTTCAGATCCCTCTTATCTCTCAATCTCTCTCTCTCTTTCTCTCTCTCTCTCCCCCCTCTGTCTCTGTCATCCTATATCTTTCTCTAACTCCCTATTATAAGACCTAACAAGATAATCTCAGACAATCTACTCATCTCAAAGTCGTTAACTTAATCACATCTACAAAGTCCCTTTTTCCCAGTAAGATAACATATTTACAGGTTCCAGGGATTCTAGGAGTGGGCCCTATCTGGGGGTCTTATTCTACCTGCCATACTCTCTTACTCCTTCTGTATTTTTAGTTCTTTCTTCTGTGAATTCCAGTGTGACACAAAGGAGTTGCCCAAACACTGTGTTAAGATATAATACCAAATGTTTGGCTTCCACCTGCACTAAGCTGTGTCCCTAAAGATAACCCCAACCCCCGGCTGAATGTACTCAAAAAGATGCAAGGCTGCCAAGTCTCAAAATGTACATTCCCCCAACCCACCTCCCAAACCATTCTCAGTATTCTCCATTGGCCCCTTCCTTATTTTCTATTCCCACAGCCCCCCACCCCCCACCAGTCCCTTTTTGGTTTCCCCTTTTTCACTTCTCCATGTCCCATTTGTTCCTCATCTGTTACTCCTTTGAAAACACTTTCTTTGAGTGGGAGTTGAGCTCACTCTACACTGTAGTCTCCCTCCTCTACTACAGTCATCTGAATAAAATCTCTCTTTTCACATTTAACGGGCACTAAGCTCTATTTTTACTTTGGCACTCTCTATCATAGTAAACACCAGAAAAGAATCTAGCATAAGCCTGTTTTTACCTTTGTGAGATTTGGAGTCTCTGTTATTTCGTAGAAACCTGGAACAGAGTTTCAGAGATACTGAGAGTTTGACCTACTTAGCAAGGGAGAAAGTGGTTGATGGGCGATGCCACATACTTGGTCTCTGCACCTGGCAAGGGCATGATGAGGACTAAGTGTCATAGAAGATTGTCAGAGAAGCCCCATAGAAAACATGGGGTATGAGTTAACACTTGAAACATTATCAAAATCGTCTGGTGCAGGAATGAAAACAAAGAAAGGACAGAGGAGTGGAAAGACGGGAGAGGTCTTAACAGCACTTGCAGTTCTTCCCAGGTATTGAAACTAGAGAACCAGGAGACACATCATAAACCTCCTCCACTAGGATGCCTGAAAAGTTCTCTTCTTTTTTTCTTTTCTTTTTTTTTCCTTTGCTGGTGAGTTAACTCTTAGAATCTACCCCACCTTATTCTCCTTTGTTCTGTTGCTCATTGTCCCTTTATAATGTCATCTTCACAAGGGTACAACCAACCAAGTTGCTTATACTCTTCACCAAGATACAGTGTCTAGTGGCGCTGCCACCGCATGGAGGGACATCAGTGTCTGGGCTTGGTTACTTGGGCCCTTCCTCACCGTGTGAGTGATCAAAAGCTCTAGGCTCCCAATTACCTCAGTTAAGAATTCAATGAAGTTTTATATGATTTGCTACACCTGAAATTCCAGGAGAAGAAGGATGATTGGCTCTGGGACTGTCTTATTCTGCATATATATTTCAGCCCAAATATTATGCCCATGGTCAGAAATAGAGCAGAATGATAAGTGTTACAAATATAGGCATGACTTTTCCAGTCAGGACTCTCACAGGAGCAAGGTTTATGAACAACCTCGGTCCACAGGTAACATGGGGTCAACCTTCAGTTGAATCTTTTATAAAACCCCTTGCAGTTTTACAGCCTGGTCATCAACAAAGACCCCAGTCATGGGCTTTTGCCTTCTTAATGGGCCAAAGTTTCTTCTCTCAAATGCTCTCATATTCGCATGAGAGGCAGCTAGTTGTTCACAAAGAGATGTGTATTTACTAAGTTTCTTAAAACATTAACATAGAATCATATCTAGGTATAAAAAGAAGAAAGAAGATTGTTTATTTCCTTCTGATGCCCATAGTCTTTAATAAAAATGATCAAATAAACATGCCAAACATTTATAAAAGCACAGTCAGCACATAGGGAAAAAAAATTGCCTAGGTAATCAAGGAAGATATTCCCAAAAAGCTTACAGTTAAAGTGATTCTTCCTGGTAAAATGATATGAGTTGACTATGCATAGGATTTTGAGAGAAGGGTCATTACAGCAAAAGAAGTAGAAGTACAAAAGATTAAAAAAGTAGGACATATTTATAAAATGCCAAGTGGTTCAGTGCTTTGCATTTTTTGGTGCAAAGGGGTTCTTAGATGAGAAATAAAATTAGCCAAGGAAACAGGTTGAATTATGAGAAACTGCGTGCTGCACATGGAATTTCAACTTTATCCTGTTTGTGATGGGAAGCTTTTGAAAAACTCAGCACTAAGAATGACTGTGCCCAGAGTTATAACTGAAGATGATGGCTTGGTCAAGCAGTGTGAAGTATGTTGAAGAACATAGTGAGACTGAATAATGAAGTCCAGAGACTGAATTCCAGGCTTGTACAATAGTCCCCGCAATGGTCTAGTCTACTGGGAGTATTAATAATGAAGAGGAGCTGATTATAAGAAAAACTGAGTCAATAGAATAGACTGGACATGGAGACCAAATGATTTTAAAGAAAGAGAGTATAAGAAATTTTTGGATTGAGTTGCTAGGAAAGATTGATGCTGTCAACTAAATGAGAAGCAATAGAAGTAAAGTTTTATTCAAGTATCAATGTTAAGTTCTAAAAAATATTCATGAATAGGTTGAGTATAGTAACATTTCCATTACTTATATAGATCTTTGTTAAGACTCTATGAATCACTTCCTCAATCTATTTTCTCTACGACAATAACTTAAACTCTTCAAAGATCCTGCAATACTTTTGGAAACCACAATATTATTATTAGCATTCTCAGTGCTAATATTTATCCAATGCCTTATTAACATGCAGCCATTAACATTTAGAGTTGGTTTAAATAAGCTTTTATAACTGGGAATCCGCCATAGTTATTGGAAGGCTGTGACTTCTTATAGATGTCTTGTAGGAAGCAGTTACCTCCTTGATGCCTACAGTGCTTACATGGATGGAAACGTTCAAACAGATTGTCTGGAAAATATTTCCACATTAAAAGTGATCTAACTGTGAAAGTGTCTATTTGGAACCAGCCACAATCCCAAAAGCCTTTTCCATTCAAGAGAAAAGTGAAATAAGCAATACTAACTTCTTCCCCATAAGGTCAAGAATTTTGCAAGAAGAAATGCTGGGAATAGCTAATTCATCTAAGAAAATGAAGACTAGCAGAGATGGCAGGGATCCATGACACCATTACTTCTAAAAAAGAAACACAGTTAGAATGAAATCTGACTGGAGAACAGTCTTCCATTGGCCTGATAATGTGAAGTCCTCTGATTGGTGACTGAGACAGATAATGGGAAGAAAAGAAACTGGCCAATGGAGCAATGCAAAGGGTTTTTCTAACCCCTTTAAGTTAAATGGATTCATTTCAAAATGGAAAATAACCAAATCCCAGAGCTAGCTCATAGTTTGGAGATGAGCTTCTCTAAATCTTATTTTGTACAAGAGAAAATTGGAATCTAGAAATAGCAAGAGATTTGTCAAAGATCAAACAGAAATGTGAAGATGGAAACTGGTTGATTCACATGATGGACAAAGTTTGAAATACTTGAATTAGCATGTAACTGAATGCTTATAAATGAGTAGCATTCATTGTATACTTGCTTTATGTAAAATGTATCCCAAACGCAAGACATCTCAAGTATTAATGATAAGTTTATGTCGGTTCTAAAATATACATACTATACACAAACACACACACATATATACATATATATATTCATGAATAGGATGAGTATAGTAACATTTTCATTGCTTATATAGATCTTTGTTAAGACTCTATGAATTACTTCCTCAGCCTATTTTCTCTACAACAATAACTTAAACCTTTCAAAGATCCTGTAATACTTTTGGAAACCACAATGTTATTATTATCATTCTCGCTGCTAATATTTATTCAATGCCTTTACATGGCAGACATGGTGCTAAATATTTTAACCCACTATCTGATCTTATCCTAACAATCATCTTATGAGACTGGTGTTATTATCCCCATTCTATAGAAGAGAAAATATAAGTTTAGAAAGAAGTAATGAGCCCAATATCACATGGCTGGCACATGGTAGAGTTTTCATGAAAGATTGTAAGAGTTATACAGGCTTTGGGGTCATACCTACCAAACCTCTGCATATTTGTCAGCAACTTGACATGAATCCAGCTCCTGCTTGGACTCACTCAAAGATGGGGGTTCTTTACCACCAGTAACACATTGTGTTCATTTCAGACATCTGTAACTGCTCTTCCATATGATGAAGGGGAACTCATTTAATTTCCCTGGAGAAGTCTACCAAACATTTAAGGAAGAAATAACACAAAGTCTACATAATCTCTTTTTTAAATTTATTTTTTTTATTTTTTTAATTAATGTATTTATTTACTGTTTAATGTATTACAATAGTAGTACTTATGTCCCCTTCCCCTCCCCCCATTGACCCTCCCCTGGTCTCTCCTACCCTCTGGCATTTGCCCTCACTCCCGCCCCCCCCACAGTGTCTTGTGTCTATTGGTTGTGTTTATATGCATACATACAAGTCCTTTGGTTAAGACAATAAAATAGGAGGGTACATTCCCATTGATTTTATGCAGCTAATATTGCCCTCTGTAAAGGAAAGATAGACTTTTTAACAAACTATGCTGTGCAAATGGAGGTCTAGAGGTAACAAATACACCCCAATCGAAGTCTTACATTTTATTTTGTACGAACATTAACTTAAAATGGATCATGGACTTTAATATAAAGTATAAAACTATACAATCTTTAAAAAAGAACAGGAGACAATCTTTATAAACCTATCAATGTAATCTACCATGCTAACAGTTTGTACCAAAAAATATCGCATGATCATATCAATCAATGCAGAAAAAAAAAACATTTGACATAACTCAAAATTGATTCATGATTTTTTTTTAATCTCAAAAATTTGGAATAGAAAACTTTCTCAATCTGATAACACATATCTACTAAGAAATCTACAACTAACAGTATGCTTAATGCTGAAAGATGGAAGACTTTTCCCCTTACAATTAGGAACAAGGCAAGGATAGTTGCTCTCTCAATGCTAGAAGTACTAGCCAGTAGAATCCTAGCTAATAAAGAGGGAATATGCTAATTGACTGTCCTGCCCTCAAAGATGGCATTGCCCACAGCCAATAAAGAGGGAATATGCTAATTGACTATCACACCCTCAAAGATGGTGGTGCCCACAGCCAATAAGGAGAGAATATGCTAATTGACTTCCCCACCATCAAAGATGGCAGCTCCCACAGCCACAGGATGGCTGGTGCCCAGTCCCCTCAGCCTCCCAGCTGCCCAGGGCTGCTTGAGCTCAGGTAACCAGGGCAGGCCAAGGCCTGTGCTGCCAGCAGTGGCGGCAGCAGAAGATTGATGGGAGCATTGCCTTCTCCTGATTGCCTACTCACCTCCTGCCCCTGGTAGCTCCCAGACTATGAGAGGGGGCAGGCTGGGCTGAGGGACCCCCTTTCCAGTGAATGAAATTTCATGCATTGGGCCTCTAGTGAAGTAATAAAAGGAAAAAACAAATGCATAGGTTAGGGAAAAAAAGATACAGAATGGGAAAAATATAATGCAAGCTACATATTCAACAGTATATGTAGAATATATCATGAATGCTCAAAACTCAACAATAAGAAATGAAACAGTCCAATTAGAACATGGACAAAAGTAATGAAGAGACATTTTATATTTTAAAATAGATATTTGGAAGAAAAATAAGTATATGAACAAATTTTAAAATCATTAGCAATTAGGGAAATGCAAATTAAAACCACAATTAGATATCAACTAAGCACCTATAAGCATAGCTTAACAAATAGTGACATCAAATGCTAGATAGGATATGGAGAAATTGAATCAGTCATAGGTTGTAGTTGAAAATGTGAAATTGCATAGTCACTCTGGAAAATTTAGGCAGTTTTCTTGATAGCAAAAACAAAAAACTAAACATTCAACTACCATATGACCTAGCTATTATACTTCTGGACATAAAACCCAGGGAAATAAAGATTTATATTCACACAAAAACCTGTATAATGTTTATAGCAGTTTAACTCATAATAGCCTAAAACTTAACCCAGATGTCCCTCAATAAGTGAATGCCTAAACAATGCATATTATTGAGTACTAGTTGGCTGTAGAAAGGAACAAATTATTGATACATACAGTAATCTGAATATAGTTGAATTATACCCAGTAAAAAAAAAAGCCAGCCTCAAAAGATTACAAACAGTATTTTTAAATTCATATAAATTTTTTAAATGATAAAATTCTAGAAATAGAGAACAGATTAGTGGTTGTCAGAGGTTAAGGAGGGAAGTAGTAGATCTATTCTATATCTTTACTGTATCAATCTCATTATTTGGCTAAAATATTATCCTATAGTTTTGCACAATGATGATTGGGAGGATTTAGAAAAAGGGTACATGATGGTCTCTATTATTTACTATAATTTCATGCTACAACTACAATTATCTCAAAATAACAAAATGATTAAAGTGTATTGTTAAGAATGTGTATCATAATTCCATGAAAATTTATAATCTGCCTATGACATATGTTCTATATTAGTATGAACAGGTGTTCCCTACTGTGATCTCAAGATAAATTTCTTCAGTAGGAGAAGGAATTTATCATCATGTGCATTTGGAAAATGCAGACTAAAGTATTTATTTTTCTCAGAAATTCTTAGAATCTTTATTATACTTATCTGTGTGATGGTTTTTAAGGGATTGCTAGAATAAACATCATTCTTCCTCATTTCTTGTTCATTGAGACTTAGCTTTTATCCTTCTCCTAATAACATTTGCTTGGGATAATAAAAAATTATGACACAGGTTCCACAGCATTTACTTAAGAAAATGTCATTGTCTAGAGAATATGCTATCTGTTATTCTGGCTCAATGATGGAAGGAAGGACATTCTGAGCACAGGCAGTAACTTATCAGAAGGCACAAAAACATAAGAGAGGACAGATTCCTGGGGTCAAGACTGAGGGCATGGGAACGTGCAGAGGGCTTGAGGGAGGCACATCTGGAGGAGTGTCAAGTGGCCAGATTGTGGAGGGATTTGAGTGCCAAGCCAGAGAATTTGAACTTTTTCCTGGAAGCTCTAGAGTCCCTACTTAGATTCATAGGTCCATCCTTTTGTTCTAAAAATGAAAACATTGAAACTGGATCATCAGAAACCCGTTTAACTATAGCTGTCTAGATTTTACTTCATGAATTCTAAAAAAAAAAAAAAGCAGAATTTATAGACTATACCACTAACCTTTGACTTCAGTGATTAATAAGCATATGCAGATAAGCTTACATTCAAACCCTGTCTGCACATATTCACAGGATCCTATGTGGATCGTATGGGAAGTCCTTCATCCTCCAATCTCCTTATTTTGCAAATAGGCAACCACTTTAGAGTAACAGAAACAAGAAAGCATCCAGTCTTGTCTCCCAGCACAAATCTCTTTGCATTCTCCATCCTTTTTGTAGCCTGCACATACACATAATCCCTTGCACCTGAACTTCTGGGAGAAGGGGCAAACCAGGGTTAATTAAAATCCAGCACACTGATTAAAAGCACCCCGAGCATCTCAGGCTCAGTTATGGAAGCTTTTCATCATGCAGCCTCAGTGAGAAACATTCATAGTGCAGCTCCATTTGCAACCTGTGTTTGGAGAACAAAAGAGCTGATCTGCCAGGAGGGAGGAGAGGTGGGGGCTGGCAGCAGAGACTGTTTTTCTGTGGCTTCGGTGTAAAATGATCTGGTTTGAATTGTTGTAAAATACAAAAACAAATGGCATTCAGCCGTAGATTTTAACTCAGCATATCAAGAAGAAATGTTATTTTCCCTTACAACTACACAGAGCATCATGCTGGCAGCTGGGCCCCATTACCAGAGTCCCCACAAGGGAACTGCCAGGTCAGGCATTATTTGCAATCTTAAGTTTATTGGTTGGCTAAGGACCCTCATGGCTCCGTCCACATTTCAAGTGACAGGCCTTCAAACTAAAGTCATGTACACTCTGTCCTGCCACTTGTAAGCTTTCAGATCTTAACATCTTCATTACCAGAGACTATGATAAGTCTTTTCAACCAAAGCCATACTTAGAGTACCTGAGAGTTCTTTTAACATAGTCCCTAACAAGGAACAATGTGCATGGGCTAATATTAATTCATCCAACATCATTATTAATGTTTAAAATACAAATAGGAATAATTGCAAACTGGTTCCTGCCATATAGATGGCACCAGGTGATTTCAAGGAAGCCAGAAAGGATGCATACACACTACATGCCATGGTACTGTCATGTCTACACATAAGACCGTTTGAACACTCGGTATGAGAGTTTCCATTGCTGTTTTTATCTGAGTTTGACCTCCTTGGACAATGAGGCTGATTGATTAGCTTCTCTTAGAGCAGTGGTTGTCAACCTTTCTAATGCCGTGACCCTTTAATACAGTTCCTCATGTTGTGGTGACCCCAACCATAAAATTATTTTTGTTGCTATTTCATAACTTTAATTTTGCTACCGTTAAGAATCATAATGTAAATTCTGTGTTTTCTGATGGTCGCAATCCACAGGTTGAGAACCGCTGCTGTAGAGCCTAAGACCACCAGAAAACACAGAATTTACATTACGATTCATAACAGTAGCAAAATGACAGTTATGAAGTAGCAACGAAAATAATTTTATGGTTGGGGGTCACCACAACATGGGGAACTGTATTAAAGGGTCACGGCATTAGAAAGGTTGAGAACCACTGTTCTAGAAGAATCAAGTTTCTTACATAAGGCTGTCTTTATGACAGTGTCAGAATCAGGTTTTATCGAATGTCATGCCTTTCTCTAGTATCACGTAGCCCAGATAGCGTTGGGGAAGCATGACTAGTAACCACAAATTCCTAGTTCAAGCCCTAGCCTGTGGCAGTGGTTCTTCCCAGACAGGTCACTTCACACATTTTAAAGGTATTTCCTCAGTCTTAAAATGGAGTTGTTTTGAAGATCTGGGATTGTATTTGTAAAACTCCCGGCTTTATGAAGAATGTTTAGTAAATAGCTAATCTTTGTCCTCCATCCAAGTTACCCTGAAGGAAATTCTTGTAAATCTCTTTTGCCAATATTTCGGCACATATTTCTGTTGTTTACATATATTATTTGGGGATATACCACGAGCTTCTTGAAGAAAATGTGTTCTTTCCTGTTTGAAACTCAGTGAGTCTCATATAGTATGAACTCAACAAATGGAGTGACTGAAGGAATTAGCACCATTCCATCTGAGATTTCTGAAGATAGAGACAGTGTCTTATTTCTCTTTGTACTCCTATTCCTAGCACAATGGTTTGCATATCCTCGGTGACCAATAATGCATTGCCTTGAATAAAACTCACTGGATATTTTCTAGTTCACTTCTTCAACTTCTGATTCTGTGCAGGGTGTTTAGGAACTGCTCAGTATAGTTCAGCCAATCCTTTCATTAATGAACCGACAGAAACGCTGGGAAGCCACAAAGCTTATCACTCACTTAGTGTGCCATTTGAGAGCTATGTGGGCACACCACATCCATTCCTCAGATCTTCAGACATCCCTAGCTTATGTTGCTTTAATTTTGTAGGTTGGAAGACAGAGAGGCCAAAATGCACACTCAGATCATAGGTAAAACCATCATTATATGGCTTGGTATGCTCTTCATAATTGTTCTCTCCATGGCTTCACCTCGCAGGGCAGCTCCCGTGAACTGTCTGCCCTGCATGCCAGCCACACTGCTCTCGCTGAGTCCATGAACTTGTACAGACATATCAGTTGCCTGAAGTGCCCACATGATCTGTCCCTATCCCTCCTGCAAAACAATGTATGAGTTGCAGTTCTGTAAACCTCGTTCCTCTGATTTCAAGCAGCGTTAGACAGGGTCCCCTCTCTACATCCAGCATGACCCACATCACACTTCACAGCACTTGTAGCTTCATAACCTGCTCTTTAATAAAACCATAAACTACTTACAAACCTTATTCCAGGGCATAGCAGCACTTGACACATAGAAGATGCTCAATAAAATTTTTTCTAAATTCATGGGATGCATAAGTGAGTAGTGAGGAAGAGGAGGAAAGAGAAATTGTCTCAATGAGAAAAAGAACTTGTAAATAAGGGACACATTTTAAAACTATTTCCCAAAGGCCTTAATTTGTTACCTTGTTTCTTTTTAATGGATTCGAAGTAATGAGATAAAGGTATACTACTCACCAATAGATAAAGTCTTTAATTTAGGGGGGGTGGGAATTTCTTATACTCTACTTCCTAGCAAATTTCAAAATTTGAAATGAAAGCTCCATTTCCAGAAAAGCTTTCTAGCCTGCTTGTAAATATTTTACTGATGTGGAGATCAGAAAGCTTTTGAAACTGCTATGTAAGGAAATCCATCTCCTCCAAAAAAGTCAAGAAAGAAAGAAACCTTAATACCTGCAGTTAACTTTTACTTCTGTACATGTTTTAAGAAAATTTCCAAACCACCTAAAGAGAACTCAGTCAACTCAGTCATATGTAATTTCCAAGTTCCTAATGCTAGTCTCTCCCACCCCGCTCCCTCTCCCTCTTCCTCTCCTTTTTCCTCTCCCTCTCCTTCTCTCCAGCTCAGAGCACAGTAGCTATGGAAGGACACCCTTTTTCTGTCTTTAACATTTAAGTTCTCTACTTTACAAACCTGACTGCTGTTGGATGAAGTTTAAACATGATGTCAGGTTTTCCATGACTTCATGGGAAAAGCATGTCTCTCCTGAGTTGAAGTCAGTCTAATTGTGCTTACCTTTGTGTTAATTTGGGGAATTCCTTTGCAGATGGGAAACAGCGGAGTCCTACTGTAGAGCTAAGGAGAGGAAGGCAGAGTGATAGTGTCTGCTAGCAGCTGCATGTGCCCATGAGTGACTTTGCACAAATTAGAGTAGGAAGAGTTGACTTGGAGATTGTGGAGATGTTTTAGACGGCATTTTTGTTGGGCAAAAATGAAAGAACAGTTATTTTATGGACACTGCATCCTTTGCATCTAAAATACTGCGTATAGAAATTGTTCAACAAATATTTGTTGAAAAAAAATAAAAGAATAGGTGATGCTCTCACACCAGGTAGAGATTAGTATATGTGAATGTCAGGAACTTGAAAAAAGGAAATCTTGTTGATAACAGAAGGTATCCTTTCAGTTTTTTATGAAAAAAAAAAAGTTCTTTTGAGCAGTACAAAGATGAACTATATCTCTTCTCCCATAACACAGAATTGCTATAGAGGATTTAGTGCAAAGGTCATAAAGGTCATTGCCCTCCTCACCCACCTCCCTTCTGTCATAAAAGTTACCTCCCCCACACCTGCCACAGGGAACAGCTTTGAGACCTCAGGCAAATTCCTTGAAATCACTGTACTTAGTTATCTTTGTGTCCATGCGAAGATAGGGCTCTTCTGCTCTGTACTAGTTACTATTCCCCAATGTCTCTTTGATCATGAGACTTTGTTGATGGTAGTGACACATCAATGTTATGCTCTGAGAAATTATTAACAGTGCACTCAAGTTTCATTTATACTGTCCATGAGCCAGTCTAAAGAAGTAAGGATCCAGGCTAAACCTAGCTGGGCAGCCTGAAAACAGATGATAGAGATAAGATGTTTTGAAATCCTGGGGTGAAAAGGAAGGAGGAGGAGGAAGAGGGAAGACAAAGAAAGTTAGATTTATGAAGATACAACTCCAGTGATCTATGGAAAAGAGTAAATAACTAGGGTGCATACACTTACTTGTGAAGGGTTACAAATAGGACAGAATTCATTCTGGTCCTGTGTGATCTAGACCTTTTAGGATAGCATAAAGCAGTTATGTAAAATGGAGAACAGAGTACAAGCTTACCTACCCAAGTAGAAATTACCAATGCTTACCATATCTGGTTTTCTTCTCCCTTCTGGAAATATAAGATGACTTCCCAGATTCTTGTGTAGTTAGGCTGAAGTCATGTGACAAATTTCATCCAGTGAGTTGTGACAATGGTCATTGCCAATGGGAGGCTTTTTGAAGAAAGGGGAATTCTCTGCACTTTCTCTTCCTCTGCTGTAGTAATCAAGGGGAAAAGAAATATGTCTTGATGGCATAGCCACAATGTAGAAGTACTGTTTCCCTCTGTATTGCCACATAAAAGGTTATTTAGAAAAGTTGCCTATCCTGCATCATACTTGGTATGAATAACAAACACGCTTCTGTTGTGTAAAGAGTGGAAATTAATGGTATATTTTTCACTGCATCACAGCCCAGCCTATCCTAACTAGTTCACTTAACTAGTTGTTATAAGGATTAAATGAAAAATTATTTGTCAGGTGTTTTTGGAAAGAGAAAAGTCTGATAAATGATAGCTGTTAATAATTTTGAGGGAAGCCCTGACTGGTTTGGCTCAGTGGATAGAGCGTCAGCCTGCAGACTGAAAGGTCCCAGGTTCGAATTCAGTCAAGGGCTTGTACCTTGGTTGCGGGCACATCCCCAGTAGGAGGTGTGCAAGAGGCAGCTGATTGATGTTTCTCTATCATGGATGTTTCTAACTCTCTATCCCTCTCCCTTCTTCTCTGTAAAAAATCAATAAAATATATTTAAAAAAATAATGATAATAATTTTGAGGGAAGGCTTCCTTACAAGTTTTTACCACCAAATAGGTCTATAAATGAAAAAAAGAAAATGTTCCAGATAATACTTGCTATAGTTTTTTTACTAAGCAATTATGTCACATTTAGGATCAAAATATCTATGGTGGCATAATAAGAAAAATCATGCACTTCAGAGTCCAATGAATTTTTATTTGAATTTTTATTTTTATTTGAAAATCTCAGCTCTGTCATTTACTGGCTTGCGATTTAGGTCAAATTCCCAAATATTCATATTTTTCATTTGTAAAATGTGGTGGTAGCGAGTATGAGGGAACAGAAAAATGCTTGATTGTATCATTGTGAGAATGAAAATAAGTTTGCTCAATAAATTCCAATGCCCTAAATATAGACCAAAATACTTACAGTGAGCAGCATCTAATTAACATTAAATATTTTTTCTGATTAGTATAGAGTGAAGGATAAATTAAATAATTGATAAATATATGTAGCCTTTGCATAATCTTATCCTATGGAAGACAAAGAGGATCCAAAAAGTAAGAAAAATGTGAGTAGAAGATTCTGATTATGATCCACCTTCAGAGAAAGTTTTGAAAGAAGGTAGCTGTCTCTCTATTGGCATCCCATCAGCCAAGTCCAATGTTCACATTACATGATTAATACAATTCTAAAGTTTGAATTATATTCAGGCAATTAAAACCAGCCCAGCTGAGTGATGTGAATGAAGATCGTCCTCTAGGGCCAAGAAGTAGTTGTCATCAATCATAAACAGACGTAAGCCCAGGATGGAGTGGACTTTTACAAAAAAATATTTATGTCGGTTACTATGCACTTGGGTTTTGTGGGATATGTCTATTTTTTCCAACAGTGAATGGCATGTATTAATGTGCTCAAGTTAACTCTTAACTGGTTTTTTTTTCTTTCTTTTTTTTCTCTTCTTCTCCCGCCCTCTACCATCCTTTTTTCAGTATAATGACCTGATCCCATATATTTGCCCACCAATCCCCAGGTTCAGATGCATGAAACGGCTAACACTCCTAGATTTCCACCTGGATTTATTTTTAAAAAACATTTTACAAAATATCATGCTAATCCTTAGCGTCTTAGTTGTGTGAGTTCAGTGTCCCTTATTGGTTTTCAATTCTAGCTCTGGATTCCAAAATAATTTTAAATTTTATTTTCAGCTAATATACTAAAAATAGAGAATAAAAACCTTGGAAAGTTTCTAGATTTCTGGCACAGTTCCTGAAGCAGGGAATATCAAAATTGTTTTTCCTTCAATTAACCAGCCTGTGCCATCTACTTCTCAGTTAAACAAAAGCAGGGGAGGCAGCTTCTCAATGTCCTCACTGGGACTAGAAGGAAGGATTTTGCCCCAACTCCTCCCAGGATCATAGACATCTTTAACTCATAATTTGGGGAAGGGGCATTACTGGCACATAGTAAGTAGAGGTGGGGATGCAGCTAAACATCCTGCAGTGCAAAAGGGAACCCCACAACAGAGTTATACAACTAAAATGTCAATAGCGCTGAGTGAATCTTCTCTTTTTTTTCTTTTTTTTAATTAAATCTTTATTATTCAGATTATTACATTTGTTTCTCTTTTTTCCCCTCCATAGCTCCCCTCCACCCGGCTCCCACACTTCCCTCTACCCTTACCTCCTTCCCATTGACCTCATCCATAGGTGTATGATTTTTGTCCTGTCTCTCCCTGTACACCTCTCACCCCTTCCCCCCTGAGAATTATCAGTCCACTCCCTTTCTGTGTTCCTGGTTCTATTATATTCACCAGTTTATTCTGTTGATCAAATTTTTAATTCATTTAATATTTAGATTCACTTGTTGATAGATATGTATTTGTTGTTCCTAATCTTTTGTCTTTTACCTTTTTCTTCTTGTAGGTAATGAACTGTTTTTCTCTTGCTGCTTTTAATATTCTCTCTTTGTCTTTTGCTCTTGGTATTTTAATTATGATGTGTCTTGGTGTAGTCCTCTTTGGATTCCTTTTATATGGGGTTCTGTGTGCTTCCTGGACTTGTAAGTCTATTTCTTTTACCAGATGTGGGAAGTTTTCAGTCATTATTTCTTCAAATGGGTTTTCAGTATCTTGCTCTCTCTCTTCTTCTAGCACCCCCACAATTCTGATGTTGGTATGCTTGAAGGTGTCCCAGATGCTCCTTACATTATTTATCTTCACATTTTTGGATTCTTTTCTCTTGCTTTTCCAGTTGAGTGTTTTCTGATTCTTTATATTTCAAATTTTTGACTTGATTCTTGCCTTCCTCTAGTCTGCTGTTAGATCTCTAGATAATATTTTTTATTTCAGTCAGTGTATGTTTAATTTCTAGTTGGTCTCTTTCCATCTCTAGTTGTTCCTTTTCCATCTCCAGTTGGTTCTCTTTCATCTCCTCTTGGGTCTCGCTAACTTTATCCAACTTTTCTAGGATATTCTTGAAAAACCTTATAAGCTTGGTTTTGCACTCTATATCCAGTCATTTCTTTTCCTCCATTTCTTTTGTTTGTGATCCCTTCCCTTGTCTCGGCATTTTCACTATGCTGGGAGAACTTCTGTGTTGGATTCATCCTTATGATACCAGACTTGGAAAACCTAAGAAGCCTCTCTGTTGAGCTTGGGATGGGTGGAGTCTCAGGGCTTAAGGGAATGCCTTGCCTTCCAGTCGGCCCTTCCCTCCATGGCTCCTGAGTCTCATATGACTGGGTAATTGCTGGAGCAATCTCTGTGTGCCTCTAGACTGCTGCCCCTCTGGCTCCCCTGCGCTCTGGGACCATATGAGTCTGGGTCCTCAGGGTTTCGCCCAAAATTGGCGTTTAGTGGAGTTAGAAGTAGCGCAGTTGGGAGGCTCTGTTTCCCACCCACTTGTGAAAGCCAGCAGCACAATCAGCAGTCAGTCCTCTGTGCGCAGTGCTGTGTGCACCACCAGACTTCTGATCTTTTGCAACTTCCCTAAATTTCCGTGCACTTCTCCCTTTTCACAGTCCAAACTCCCCCTGTATGAGTTTCGGCTGGATGTGGGGTTTAGTGTCGTAGGATAAGGGGTTCAATGCCTTTGAGAGCCTCCGTCTCCCTCCCACCAGAGAAAGCCAGCCAGGTTCTCCAGCACCCACTCTCTCCACATGTGCATCTCCATGCCTCAGCTTTTTGCAGCTCCTCTGGGTCTCTGTGAGCCCCTCTCTTTCCTTCTAGTTGTATAATTTCCACTCCGCCAGCTTTCCTGTGGTTCTGGATGATGTCCATTCTGTCTTTCAGTTGTAGTTTTGAAATTGTTGTGCAAGGCAGCAGTATAGGTTTTTACCTATGCCGCCATCTTGTATTCTCATCAGTGAGTCTTCTCTTGACTAGCCTACTGCAGTAGTTAGGAAGACACCAAGTTCAATGTTGAGCTCTGCTGTTCCTAAAATGGATGCAGAAACTGAGATTTCTTTTTATTATTATTATTATTCAGGGCAACTGAACTGACAGAGCTGACTCATTTGAATCCCAGGATTCCAATGACCCCATGTTTAATCATAATTAGCCATGCCTGCATCTGCTACAGGATAAATATAATTAAAATGCACACGCATTGAATGAGAAATATCATTTCATGATTCACTTTTCCACATAATGACCTCATAATTCCTCAACTTAATACCTTTTCTAGGCTAAAATGAAACTTCGTTGGGATTTTGCTTTCTTTATATCATAAATGATTTCATTTGTGATGATCTCCTAAAAATATCCCTGGATGGGGAAAGATCAGAAGAACCCTGATCAGGGAGGAAAGAGAACGTCAAAATACCAAATCTTTGAGAAGAAAGTAGAAATAACTGTATCAGCCTTTGCCTAGAGCCAACCTAACATATGTAATAGCCATATTCATACTTGAATTTATTTATTTATCAAATTTTTTTACTAAATAAAAATCATTATCCTAGGCAAAACAAAGATGATTAGGACCTTACAGCAAAGCAGTTAGTCTGTGTCATATCACTTAACTAATGCAATGATCAAATAAACAATTTTAAAAAACATGCTTATTAGTACAAGTGACATGTACTCAACACTCTCAGGGAGTAGAGAAATTGATTTAATAGGGAAATGAGAAAGAATTTTTTGAGACTCTAACCTTTAAACTTGACCTTTTAGACTTATGCAGCAAGGGTAAGGAATTTTGAAGCTGAAGGAGTGTCATTCCTAACCATCTATTTAGCATTTTACAAATGTTTCTTGTGTTCTTTTTAGAGTGCCACAGATATAGCAGAGATGACATAGTTCCTGATCAAGGAGTTTTCTGCCTCATTTAAGCCACTGGAGAAAAACATCAGTTTAATATGAAGTAACGAAGAGTGAACTAAAACACTTAGCTCTAGGCAGATGGCCCATCCAGTTCATTATATATAGATAGATGGTGCTTCTTGGATTATATTTTCTCTCTCTCTCTCTCTCTCTCTCTCTCTCTCTCTCTCTCTCTCTCTCTCTCTCTCTCTCTCTCTTCCAATGAACATAAAGGAGGCAGCCTTCAGGGAGCAGCCTTTCTTGTTCTGATCTCTTTCCCCTCCCCATACTCATTCCACTTTATGCTTGGACCACAGAGGTGACCACTGTCTAGAGAATGAGTTTTCTAGTCCTTCTTTGGCCAGAAGCTGCCCACCTTAAGCTTTTATGGTTGGGAGAACTGCATTCCTTGGAGCCCCCAGATTAGGCTCCTATTGTTGAGGAACTATTAATGAGGTGCTACTTCTAAATAGCAGATTCTGATTATGTGATTTATGATTTGTTCCCTTGAGGTCCCTGTGTCCTAATACTCGGTGACATCAGAGAAGGCCAGTTCCTCTCTTTGAACTGTAGTTTCCCTGCCTGTGAAGTAGAGATACCTTCATGTCCTTCGGAGCAAAGGGAATTGGGGGTTATTTTATTTTAGCTTTCTTACATGTGCATCACGTATAATTGTGAAGGGGAAATGGCTGCTCTAGAATTTGAAAATATCCAATCTACCCCCGCTGTGTCCTTAATTTGTGTTGGGCAAATTATGTTATGCTTTGTAATGCCTAGGCCTCATATTTAAGGGAAAAATACATGAAGATTAAATGTAAACCTTCCTGCTGTAATTAAAGTTAGGTGAGGTAGGTAAGAGATCAATCAAAGGACTTGTATGCATGCATATAAGCATAACCAATGAACATAGACACTGGGAGGGTTGGGGTATGCTTGGGAGGGAGGGGAGGCAATGGGGAGATATGTATAAAAAATTAATTTAAATTTTTTTAAAAAAATAAAAAAATAAAAATAAATAAATATAAACCTGACCAGCAATATAATCAAAGAACACAAGTTGGTGAGGGAAGAAGGATAGAAACAAGCCAGTCAGTAAAATATGACCAACTGATTACTTGACTCAACTGACCAAACTAATCAGAACCATCCATCTAGTAGCCAAGAGTGTGTGCACAAATCAAAACAACTTCAGAAAAGGATTTAGGAACATCTGCACATTTGGACTAACATAGACAAAATATGGTCAACTAAACACTTTCATATCTTTAAATACCAGCTGAGACTGTTACAAACAAAAGAAAAATAGTACATATAATGAAATCCAGGGGCTTTATTAAGCATTGGAGAGTCCACAAAATTGTGTTTCTACATATTTATTTAAAAATCATGATGTCCCTTCCACAATCCAAATATAATCAATCATTTGTGTTCTTGTTTTTTTTCTTTATATGAGAGCAAAAAGTTCTCTCCTTCCTTTCTATCCACTTAGCATGTCTTATCTCATTTTCATTACTGCTGCCTCTCTCTAATCCTCCTTCAGACTAACTTCTGGGGAAAAATTCATCTTTCTTTCTCTTCATTCACTTTCTAAATCCCCACAATGCCCTCTGATGGCTCAACTTGCATTATATCCTTGACATGGATTGAATCATACCTGACCTTCAACTAGTTTACAGCTGCTGGCACTCTTAACATGTAGGTAGAAAAGAGAAGAAAGGTTGAACCTAAAATATATCTACTACAAGCCATTTGATTCCAATTGCAAATCAGTCACTGTGGAAAAGGATTTGATCTCAAGTCTTTCTGGCTCTGAAGTCTAAGATGCCTTTACCACACAATAAAGCCATCATGGTTATTAATTTGAAGAAAGACCACAACAATTTATTCAGACATAAGGGGTACCTAGACTTTTTAATTAGGGAGACTTGAGCTCAATCAAATTTAGGCAGGATATAGGTATTTACTCAGATTAAAAGTGTTAGGTTTCTACTTCATGATTAATATGCTTGTAAAGGTGATAATAATGAGAATATTAATAATAATCCACCATTACAAAACCCCTAGTATGCATCAAGAATTCTCCTAAATTCTTTACATGCATTAACTCAATCAATCCTCTCAAAACCCTATCTGGTCAGTATTACCATGTTCTTTCCATTTTACAGTTGAAAAAACTGAGGCACAGTAAGGAAAGTAGAAGCTCTCAGCCATTTTCCTCTTACCTCATCCTTTATTATAAATTTTAAAAAGAATACTTAATAAAGTAATTGTAAATAAGACAAGGTAAATATGATGTACTAACTGTTATTGCACAAGGAAGGCTTTAACAGTTACCCCATATACAGGCCAAGTCACGATATGCTTTATTAAAAAAAAAAATTTCTCCCAACAATCTCAAGAAGATCAGAAAGAATCCCATCCCCTTTAGTAAAATCCCTGAACACTGAAATCATTGTCCCCACATTTGTGGGGTCAGTTCTCAAGCCTGTAGTATTAGTCGCTTAGGATTTCAGAAGAGGGACGACATCTAGCATTTGATGTAGTACATATGTTTTCTATGGCTGTTGTAACAAATGACCACAGATCTGCTGGTTGAAACCTGTTCCTCCTAGCTCTGGAGTCCAGAAGTCTGACATGAATCACTGCAGGATCACACTCCCTGAGAGCTCCGGGAGTGAGCTTCTGGTGGCTCCAGGCCTCTTTGAGTTGTGGCTGCTTATGTTTCTCTTATCATTGCAAGAGGATCCACTTCTTTAACTCAGGATGATTTTATCTCACAGTCTTAATTTAACTACATCTACAAAGACCTTTTTGCCAAAGAAGGTCACAATTACAGGTTTTGGGTATTAAGAAATGGACATTAACAAGAAAGTGCTCAGGGAAGTTCTTTCAGGTCTTTCTTTAAGAGACTTAGTGGTATTAAGAAAACACAATGCTAGGCTGTGTGTAGCCAGGTAGCTCAGTTAATTAGAGCAGCAGTTCTCAACCTGTGGGTCGCGACCCCTTTCAGGGTCGAATAACCCTTTCACAGGGATCGCCTAAGACCCTCGGAAAACACAGATATTTACATCATGATTCATAACAGTAGCAGCATTGCAGTTATAAAGTAGCAATGAAAATAATTTCATGGTTGGGGGTCACCACAACATGAGGAACTGTATGCAAGGGTCGAGGCCTTAGGAAGGTTGAGAACCACTGAATTAGAGTGTCATCCTGTTAAGTCAAGGTTGTGGGTTTGATCTCAGCTCAGAGCACATACAAGAATCAACCAGTGAATATATAAATAAGTGGAACAGCAAATCTCTCTCTCTCCCTTCTCCATCTCCTATTCTCTCTCATTAAAATTAAGAAATAGTAATAATAACAATAACAATAATAATAATAAAACCCCACAATCATACATTGTTTACTTGTGGAGGTAATTCCAGTGTTCTTTACTATAGAGCTATTACCAAGTAAAGGACTCTGACCTAGGCATATAAATGGTTCTGAGCCAGGAAGAAGCTGTTTTGACTTAATCGAGCAAGAATAGAATAATAGACTTGTAAACTTCCACTTTCCCTTTTAAACTACCACTTGGAATTGGCAAAACACTTATTCAACTTGATTAAAGTCATATGTTCTTGTTTTCCCTCTTGACAGGCTTAAATAAAAACATTAAGATATGTAAACTGGGCAAAAAGAGGAAAATACTGTTGGGAATATGAGTAAAAAGATTTCTAAAAAATTAGAAAGTGAAATACATTTTAATGAAAAAGATTTATTACTTCGTAATATTGGAACATGCATTCTCACTTATTTGCCTGCATTTTTTAGACCACACATCTCTGAGTGTCAGAGATCATAAAATCTCAAAAAAAAATTTTTCAAAATTTAAAACTTGAAATAGCTCGAGTCCTTAGAGGAAAGATGGGGTTGTGCTTGGGGGAATAGAACAATGCCTTTGAGAAAAGACCTGCAGATTTATCTGAATAACTCCTGTTAGACTAACTGTTCATGTTCTCTATAAAGATAATTTGGAATCCTAACTCCCAATGTGATTGTATTAGAAGGTAGGGGCCTTGGGAAGCTGACTTGCATGGGATTAGTAATTTTATGAAAGAGATCACAGACAGATCACTCCCTGCTTCTACCATGTGAGGACACAGGAGGAGGATGGCCACCTATGAATCAGGAGGTGAACCCTCATCCCCACCACCTTGAACTTAGACTTTTTAAGTTCCAGAAACGTAAGAAATAAGTGCCTATTGTATAAAAGCCACCCAGTCCATGGTAATTTTCTATGCAGCCTAAGGACCTAGGACTTACGTGGATCTCAAATTAGAATGGTCCCACAATAGTGAGAACTTGGCAAAATTTTAGAGCATTTTGTTCCTGGTCCTAGGGAAACAGCATTTCCCAAAGTGTGGTGTATAAAACAGCTTCAAAATACCCAGTTCCTTAATCCTAACATATCCCACCCCTCATTTTAATGTCTCTGAGATAAAGCTGCATTTATATGGTGTCAAATGATATTTGTTAGCCACTAAGTCTCCATTGGGCAAATTTAACTTTACATGGATAAGTCATTTTTATTTGTGATTAAAATTCGTGGAGTTATTTCTGTTATACCTTATATAGTTAAATTTAACTTGGGTCCTCAGTTTTTGCTTATAAAAAATTACTCTCAGTGTTGCATTGAAATGAAACATTTTTACCAAAGAGTGACAGTCACAAGAGAATCCAATTTAAGATGGTAGACATTGCCAAGTCTCTTGAAGTGGGTCATACAGTGTTGAAAGCTGAAAGAACTGATGTGATTTATTTAGGCATCGAACTGACAAAAGGCTTCCTGTGAAATTTCAAGAGAAGCTGTTTAACTTCTAGTAATACCTACTTAAATTAAATGTATAATAGGAAATGCAGATAAAGTTCTCTGAAAGCCTTTCATAATATATAGAATAGTAATATCAATCCTGCAGATGCTCAAGAAGTCAATGCCGTGATGAGCACAGTTTATGAAAAGCAGTGTATCAATCTGGTGCTCTATTGAAACCTTAGGATGATGCAAGTCTTCCTTTTAGGATGTACTATAGCTTTATTACTTTACTAGAGGCCTGAAGCACGAAATCCATGCAAGAGTAGGCCTTCCTTCCCCCGGCTGCCAGCACCAGCTTCCCTCTGGCACCCGGACCCGGGCTGGCTTCCCCCCAGCCACCTGCTGGCACCCGGGACCCAGGCTTCCCTCACTGCCCTGGCTTGGTCAAGCCTAATAATTAGCAAATTCTGCTTTTATTTTTATAGATTAAAAGCTCTTTAACATTCTCTAGTAAAGAAATCTGATTATCTTTGATGTTACCATTATTTCTAAACATATATGAAATTAGAACAATTCACCATCAATGCCACCACACTCACACACTCATACACTCACACACATACCAGCTGCTATCATTTGCCAATGAACATACCTTAAGGCAATTTACTCCAAGGACTAGATTATCATAATTTTATCGAATTTTAAAATGATAAACTCCCATATACAATCAGGGAAAAAAGCTGTGATTCAGAAGACCCTACTCTTACAATTTTCATCTTTGCTCCCCAACCATGAGCAGGCCCCTTCCCCTCCTCTCAGCTGATACCCCCATCTCCTCAGTGAATAGGATGTACAAAATAACCTGCAGGTCCCTTAATGCCCCACCGTTCAGTGCCTGCAGTGAGGTCTGTGGTATGGGGAACAATGTCAGCTTTGGTTAAGCAAAAACTCTTCTCATTTGTAATTCTTTTCATAAAACATAAAACCACAACTTACCCACCCTTCCAGTGACACATTGTGAGAGTGCTATGCCAGCCACCACAAGAAGAACTGTGAAATCAGCTGTACCTCCTGGTCACATGTCACTTTCCTTTCACATGCTGGCCCCGTGCTTTGCATTGGGTAGAGTCACCTGAGGCCACAGAGGGGCTCTTGAATTCTTGATGGTGGTGGTTCTTCTTTTCCTTCCTTGTTGCCCTCATCATCATCATCATCATCATCATCATCATCCTCTTCCTCTTCCTCCTCCTCCTCCTCCTCCTTCTCCTCTTTCTCCTCTCTCACTTCCAATCCAGCTATATTACTTCCTTTAAGGTTTGACTCTGTATTCCCCTGCTTAACACTTTGGATGCTTCTCATAAACCCAGGAATGAAGTCCAATCTTTTTGCATTGTTTATCAAACACTGGGTACTCAAAGCCCAAGTCACTGTGGCAAATGTCATACTTTGGAAATGACCCTGTTGCCCAAGGAGCGTCTTACACTCCCCAGTACTCTTATGTCAGCTAGAGATCTGAATTTCTCTTTACTACTAGCTTCCCTCTTAGTCACATGTCTACTGACCACATGTTTCCTGACCTGGAGATGGACTTTCTCTTCCCACCACCCCATCAAATGCAGCTGTCCTTTTCCTTTTGAATCTGTGAGTCAAGCTAACTGCCTGACATGCTCTGATTTTATAACCATAGGGACTGTGTGTGAAGGTACTTGATTTGGAAAGCAAAAACAAAAACAGTAACTCCAATTTATTAATTTACTCATGTCAAGATAATGATAAAAATTGTGATTTTTAAGAGCCCACTATGATCTAGGCACCTTGAATGCACCATATAAGTTAATCCCTCCAACTATCCTGATGGTAGCTATTATTATCCCCATTTCAAAGATGAAGAGACAGAGGCCCTCAGAAGCTTCATAGCTTTTCCAAAGTCATGTACCTGCTAAGTGTCCAAGTTGGAGTTAGAAAGCACTTCTCTCTGATTCCAAAGCCTATGGTCTTCCCACTTCATGAAGAAATTTCATAACAGGATATCCAGCACCTGCAGAACCAATAAACATAAATTTATTTAGAAATGCTTGTTTTTCAGCTGCAGTGGGATGGAGTAAAAAAGACTCTCTCTGAGCCAACCTTTCTCACAGGTCCCTGAAGTGAATGACAGCCCAGGCCCAGCAATACCACCAACAGGATACATCTGCGGTCATGGGGCCTTGGGACTCACTGTCCCTGCTTCTGAGGGATATCCTCTGAATACCACCCTCGCCCCCCGCCCCAGGCAGTTTTTTCACTGTCATATTCTAGGAGCTGCAGAGCCAGCTGGGGTTAGACAGACTGGAGTTTGAGTCCTGCCTCTACCACATAAACCCTCCAGTGAATTGGATGACCACTGAAGTCCTTCATCTGACCAGGAGATGGGGCTCTCAAGGTCAGAGAAGGAGCCACATGAGGGAAATCACGCATGCGCAAGATCCTTGGAAAGGATCTGAAAGATCCGAACACATGCAAGGTGGTGTTATTGGACCTTTCGAACCAGTGGTCAGTAAAAACTTAAGACAGGAGGATGTCATGTAGACATGTTGTCATCTCAATTGCACGTGTGCTCCCACTGAGCCCCAAGCCCAGCAACAGAAGAGCATTTTCACAGGACTTATTCCTGGAGACCCGCACAGTAATGACTCAGCCCCAACCCCTAAGCAGGAAGGAGGTGCCTCTCCTTGCTCTGGAAGCCCTCACTCTCTGAAATCCGCATCTTAGTTTGTGTAAGTCTTATTGTTTTTATCAAGTGCATAATACTGTTAAAGTGAACAGTTATTGTGCTTACTTTGTGCCAAGCAAATTATACTTTAAGATATTATCTAATTTAATCCTATGGCTACCGTATATCTTACTATTGTACAATAAGACTTAGCCATCAGCACAATGTAAGTGACATGGATTTTAGAGATAGTGGATTAAAAAGCAAAAGCTGGTACTTTTAATGAACCCAGAAATACAAAATAAGTGCTCTCTATTTACCAAGTACTGGGAAAGAAAGATCATACTCACTAGCTTCTTGAACTCCTGCAGGTCAGTGAATTCCCCAAGCCTCAGTTTCCTCATCTGTAAAATAACATAATACAATCTAGTTCACGGAGATGCCAGCTCTATAGGAAACGATGCATTAACACTTCTGAGAGCAATGCCCTGTGATTGACAGCAGCTATCAATTTTGGCCTCTAAATGTGACCTTTTTATCTTACTGGATTCTCACAACAATCTTGAGTAGTATTTTTATTATCATAATCTCCATTTAGGGAGTGAGGGAATAGAATAGACTCATTCGCTCTTCCACCTGTTCTTATGGACATCTCTAGGCACCTAATAGGCAAGTGGAGGTGGCAGCAGGTATTGATCAGTCCTTCCTAAAGAGGTCTTAGAGATGCTGAACTATGTAAGTTTCTCAGAAACTGCAGAGGAGAATGTTGTCCCAGTTGTTTCTAAATCGCCCCTCCAAGGAGTCTTAGAGAAGCACACATGGCCATGTGAATTCGCTCGGACGCTAGGAGCTGCACGGAGATGGCAGATCTGCCAGCCTTGGCTTTGTCTCTTGGAAAGTTCTGCCACTCCTTGCTGTTAACTCATTCGCTTGTCATATTATTCACACATGTGGTATCTCCCCAAGCAACCGTTGCCTTCCTAACTGGCATGGATACATAGGCATAGGAAGCCCAGAAATTCAGAGCAGCTGTGGCAGAGTCTGGCATGCATTTGGGGCCTGCTGGACTCATCAGTGCATGTCAATTCTGGACAAACCAAGAATGGTCTCCTAAGGCTGGCATCCTGGGGCCAGTCTCTCAGTCATGCCAGGAAAGCCAAGCTCCGTGCTGGACTCTGTGTGGGGATGGGTGGGGTGTGTCTTGGTCTGCTGGGCTGCCATAACAAAACACTAGGTGGCTTAACCGACATAAATTTATTTTCTTTTATCTGGAAATTGAAGTCCAAGATCAAGGTCCCAAGCATGTTCATTTTCAAGTGAAAGTGCTCTTTCTGACTTGCAGATGATTGCCCTCCATAATGGAGAGAGACTGAGCAAGCTTGTGATACTCCATCTTACAAGTTACTAATCTCTGCCCTCAGCACCTCATCTATACTTAATTACCTCCCAAAGGTCCCATCTCCAAATACAATCACATCGTGGGGCAGGGCTTCAGCATATGAATTTGGAGGAGGATACAGTTCAGTCCCTGGCAAAGGATAGCATTTGATTGCATTTGAAGTCTGGTCAATTTTGGTTGATGTATTTCAGTAAATCAGTGACAAAGTAGGAAGTATAGAGAAGAGAATTCATAATAGTAAGGGATCTTAAAATCATATTACACAAGAGAAAATAAGACTATAACTCAGCCATAAAGGAACTCATTAGTGTAATATGAGAAACAGTTACAAAAGTACAAATTGTTTGGATACTAACAGAAAGATATAAGGATCTACATTTGATGTCTTATTATAATTTTAGGGTTACACTTTATATGGTTAGAGTGCCAATTGCAAATGATATCATTGGATGATCATTGCAAATGACTGATGTATTTATTTAGTAATTAGCATGTTAAAATTAAACTCTTCTAATCAACCTTTCTAGTAATAGTCAAATGACTTGAGTAGAACTTTTTATTTAGTCTGCACTTACAGGTGAGCAGTCATAAAATACTACTATTCAATACTGACCTTTCATGGCAAATAAATCAAACCCCAAATGAGTCTTTCTATTGGGAGAGGTGGCTTATGCATTTGGCTGGGGTTAAGAACCACTTTGCGGAATTAAGAAAAGCAATAAACCCTTTCCTCAGAAAATACATTAATGGACAAATCTTGCTATACAGTTTCAGAGAGTTAAGAACCTCTGGCTTTGGTAGTGTCATAGTTGGTTCTCAGTGACTACCTATTGAATGACCTGTTGAATGACTGCATGGATAAATATTGAAACCCATTTTATCTTGGGGTAAGGATATTTCTTATACATATCTTCGGGTAAAGAGATTTATATGTATATATTGGGGTAAGGAGATTTATTCACATATCTTGGTAAGGATATTTCATATGTATAGTTGGTAACTTCTTTTCCCTTCTGAAGTGGAGACTGTCTTTTGAGATTTCCAGGTATACCTGTGGCATCAATTGGACTCTGTTGGTCTGTGTTGAGGTTTGCTTCCAGCTTTAGGTCTAGGTCAAGCCTGCTCTTTCTGTCTCATTCTGCAGCCCAAGCTAAAGGGGCAGTGGACAGAAGCATGTCATACCATGTTGATGACAAGTAAGTAGCCCAAAGTCATGGAATGTAGTGTACACTTCAGTTACCTTGAGGTCATAGCAAGAGTGTGGATGATTAATATTATTACAGGGAAAGGAAGAACTGAGACCACTAATTCAATCTGACAAACTCCCTCCCTTCCAATTACTTCACAGGTTTTGAAGGACAAACTGAAGGGGATGGGGGTAAAAAACTCAGGCTAAGAAAACAAAGATGAAGAACTGGAAATAAATGAATAAACAAAGGAAATAAGAGGGAATGAGAGACGGAATCTGAAATAACGAACTTGTGGGAAATTTTGATAAATATTATTGACTAGAGGCCCAATGCATGAAATCCGTGCATGAAGGGGGGTGTCCTTCAGTCCAGCCTACTGCCTCTCCAATTTGGGACCCCTTGAGAGATGTCCAACTGGCATCCCTTTCACAATCCAGTACTGATGGCTCCCAACTGCTCACCTGCCTGCCTTCCTGATAGCCCCTAACCTGGGTGTGTGGAAAGCTTGGCTTCCTTCATTGCACGGGGCAACCCAAGCCTCCCTCCTGCTCTCTCTGTGGCCATAGCCATCTTGGTTGGTTTAATTTGAACTCGTTCCTGTTTTGCTAGTGGGCGTGGCTTGTCATATAGCCGGGTATGGTCAATTTGCATGTTATTCTTTAATTAGACAGGATGCCTGAGATCAGCCTTTTGTCGCTTGAGAATTCCTTGAATTTCTAAGACCTGAATGAGCAGCCAGAAATCCTGGATTTAGCTCACTTCTTATATTAGGGCACTTTAAGTCCTCCCCCTCCCAGTCTTGTTACTCCATTTGTAAAGATAAAGGATTCAGCCTGGAAAACGAAAGGCTCCTGCAGCTTTGACAGTGCTCATATCCTCATCCATCTGGAACTAGATGGGACTCTCCTGGAATCCCCTCTAACACCTGGGGAGAAGGAAAGAAGGAGTGATTAATGGGCCATGCATCTGCCAGCATCTCAATGAGGACAGGTTATAAATTCCATTATGCTTTGCAAAAGGGAGGCCATCCAGTCTGGGAACGCTATGCTGGAATGCCCCCTCCAAGATGGCCCCAGAATCCCCGAGGGTTCAGCACTCTTACCTCCAAAAAGCTGAAGGAACGGGGGAGGACAAGCCTATATCTGATGCCAAATATCTAAAGGCCATTTCGGTTAGTTAATGGAATCCACAGCTTGAAAAGAAAAAGAACCTATTATTGCAAGAAGCATTTCTGGGGAGTTGGCGCCTCTGTTTCCATTCACAGGAGATGCTCTCAGGTCAGCAGAGTATGGAACGGATGGCCGTGGCTAAGGCTTCCAGTAGCCAAGGGGGGCTCTAGGGAAAAGCTTTCAAAGAGTCCGCAGATATGACTCACTGAGTCTGCCAGTGAAAGGTTTGACTAAAATGGAGCAGGATTCCCAGGTCGAGTCAAGCACTGGGAAGGGTGCAAATTCCGCATTAATGGCCACTGACTATGGACACTTCTACAAGGTGCCCTTAGGAGGCCTGGTTTGGCTGAGGAGCTGTGCTAGGGAGAGCCGTTCTGCCTAACCTCTCTAAAGAGTTCGGAAGGCTGGAGAGTTGAACAACATTCTTACCAACACCCAGCAACATGTACCAGGGAAGACACCTGGGCTCTGGCTCTGAATCAGCCCCCCTCCTCTCCACTCCTGGGCTTTAGTTTTCTCACTGTTGAAATAAGGATGCTGGGTCATCACTTACACTTTGAGAATATAGAGAAGCGGCCTTTGCTTTAAGCAGCTAATTATGTGGCTGGAAATTTACTGTAGGCTGCTTTGTGTGTATAGAAACTTTATCATAGAGAAAACTAAGGCTCTGACATGGGCATCTGCTAGGGCCAGTTCAGTTGGGTAAATATGGCTAGACATGGCTAGACACATGGCTTCATCAGAGAAGGAGGAATGAATGAAGCTAGGTTCCTTCTCTTGGAGAGCCTCCAGTTGGTGGGAGGACAGACCTGTACAAAACTAACCATGATGCAAGGTGGCGGGAACAACAGATGCCCTAACCCAGCTGATTGGGAGAGAGATAAATAAGGCAGAGGCAGCAGATACTCCAGGAGGTGGCAGGAGGGAGACTTCCTTTAGGAAAAGAATTCTTGAATTGTCTTATAGGATGATTAGAGGTTGTTTTTAAAAATAAAGTGAGTGGGTCACGCCAGTGTGGCTCAGTGGGTGAACGTTGATCTGTGAACCAGAAGATCAAGGTTGGATTCCTGGTCAGGACATATGCCCAGGTTGTAGGCTCAGTCCCCAGTAAGCAGAATGCAGAAGACAGTTGATCAATGATTCTCTCTCATCACTGATGTTTCCATCTCTCCCCTTCCCTTCCTCTCTGAAATCAATAAAAAAAAATTTTTTTAAATAAAGGGAGTGGGAGTGGCTGAAGAAAAGGATAAGGGAAGGTTTTTCAAGACATAGGTAAAGAATACGGCATGGACATGTGAAAGAAATAGTATAGCATGAAAACCATTGGATTAACTCCATGTCGTTCGAGTGTAAAATAGGACATGCAACAGTGGATAATGTGGGCTCCAACAAATTTTTCTGAAAGCAAATCCATTCTTCATCCATGATACCAATCTGCCTTTTATTTCATTTTGTTTGAAAATATCTTACAAAATATCAGTGTGCAAAATGTTGTAAAAATAAGATAATTTCCACCCATTAACATACAATTCAGTTTAAGAAATCCAAACGTGCTCAACATGCTTGCATAGCCTTGCATTTCCCAGCCGGAGCGTACCCATGGAGGGCAGATTCATCTCTCAAAGTTGGCATCACAGTAACTGAACTCTTGGGAATGGGTCTAAAATTGGAATTTTAATTTATTCATTTATATTGCAAAATCTAACTGTCACATGAACTGGAATATGACTGTCCCTGAAGTCAGTACATTCCTTCCCTGTACCAAGCTGCAGGGTACACCACACTTAGTCTAAAGCCAATTTGTAAGTTAACAGTGAGAATTTCCAGGCAGTCTGACCAGTTTATTCTTTCCCAGTGGCTAGTTCCTCATGAGATGTCAAATTATAGACAGATGTTTTCTCGGTAAATCTGCAGTCAGATGAATCAAAAGTTAATGGAACAAACTTAAGGTGGCCTGATTCATAGGACCCCTTTCCCTTTACCTGCCTTCCTGTCTTTTTTTTTTTTCTTCCTAGGGTAGCAAGATATAATACAGGATACCCAGTTAAATTTAAATTTCAGGTGGTAAATATAAAATAAATTATTCATGTGTGTCCCAAATATTGCATGAGACATACTTATATTAAAAATAATTAATTGCTTACCTAAAATGTAAATGGAACTGGGCATTTTTATTTGCTAAGCCTGAAAATCCTGTAGCTCCTCTTTTTTTTTATAGATATTTATTGAAAATTAACCACATATTACTGAATCAGCCATTTTTCACATTTTCTTGCTCCAAGCACCTTTTTAACTCTTATATTATATTTCCAGGAATAGCTAGCTTTCTGAGTCCTGTCTGACAAAGGTGGCATGGAAAGAATTCAATTCCCCAGGTCCCTCTGAGGCTGAGTCACCTACTCTACCAATGAGTTCACCCTTGCTGAACTTCGATGGGGAAGTTAACAGCTATGGAAGGAAGTCCCACTCAGAATCCCTTTTGTTGGCAAGGGTGGTATCAAAGGCATCCAGCTTTTGATGGTCGGAGTATTGTAATGATCAAGTGTGGAGGTTCCCTCTATAGACCATCATCACAAGGCTGCAGTAAAAACAGACCCATCCTCATCATTTCAGTTCTGCAGCATCATTTGGGGCATGATTTTCTGGATGTTCAGGCTTCAGCATGATTCTCCAGGAGTTACTTTCAACAGTATTAGGAATGGTGACCCCTTCTTCTTTCAACAACTAGTTTTTGCTTCAGCATCCAGAGTTGGGCTTTTATTTACCTACATATAAGAATGCTGTTTGTGATAAGAGCTGTCTAATGAATATCCACAGGTCCTGACCACATCACACTTGGAGACTCATGGAGGAGGCAGACATTAATGACATAAATATGGTTTTATAAATTGTGCTAATTTATAAAATTGTGCTAATTTATTTATCTCTATGAAGAAAAACTATGTGTATAAGAAATGATAATAGAGGAGATATAACATCAATTTCAGGGATTCTATAACCACCTTCAGATGGATAGAACAGAATGTGAGAAATTGTTGACAGGTATTAGATAAGGGTATGCCTGATCTTTTCGTTGTTGTTCATTCATTGTATATAGTAGATTTGTATTGGGGTCAAAAGTGGGAGTAGACAATTCCTCTTCCAACTTTCATCCCCTACCTGCCACCTTAAGGATGGTCTGTAATTAGTGATTCATATCCAAAAAGTAGAGTGTAGAAAAGGGAAACATGGTCAGTTTATAGAGAAGAAATGAGGCAAACATATCCTTTACCAAATGGTCAAAGTTAATGTCACTAGCTGCTCTAGATGAAATAATTGTGTCTCTTCCACTCCCCAAAACAGATCATATGTTGAAACCTAATTCTCAGTGTGGTGGTATCTGGAGGTGAGGCCCTTGAGAGGTAATCAGGTCATTAGGATGGAGTCCTCATGAATAGGATTAGTGCCCTTATGAAAGTCACTCCAGGGAGCGCCCTTATGAGTGAGGAGACAGCGTCTAAGAACCAAAAAGTGGGCCCAAATCATGGGCTGAATTTTCAGTACCTTCATCTTGGACCCCCAGCCTCCTGATTATGAATAGTAGCGTTCTATTGTTTGTAAGCCACCCACTCTATTATATTTTGTGATAGAAGCCCAAGCAGACTGAGATATCTGCAATAGGCCATACTGGCAATAAGTAACTCATGACAGGATAGGATAGGATAGGATAGGATAGGATAGGATAGGAGAGAGGGACAGAGAACCTCTCTGGAATCCTCCCTCCCCCTGCAAATCCATAACCTTAGTCTAATCATGAGACAAATATCAGACAAACTCAGTTTCAAACAAACTATGTTTCCAGGAATAATTTGCTTTCCGAGTCCTGTCTGACAAAGGTAGCATGGAAAGAAAGTACTTCACCTCTGCTATTTCTCAAAACTGTCAATGCACAAAAAATAAGAAGAAAAAACTTAGATACTATTACAGGTCAGGGAGTACTAAGGAGACAAGATGACTAAATGTAACTGAGTATCCTGGAGTGTTTGTGGAACAACAACAACAAAAAAAAGACTTTAATGTAAAAACTCATCAAATTTTAACAAAGTCCAAAGTTTAGTTACTGGTAATGTACCAATATCGTTTTTTTAGTTTGATGAATGTGCCGTAGCAATGGAAGACATCATTAGGGGAAACGAGTTCAGGAGCTCTCAGTTTGCAACTGTTCAATGGTTCTAACTTTATAATAAAAAGTTCATTTTTTAAAAGCAGAACCAGGGAACTCTGATAACTGACTATTGCAGACAGTCATTTAGGGAATAGAGTGGGCTCTAGTGAGGGCACTGAAATAAACAGAGCTTATGCTGGAGGTAGAATTGACAGTTCCCATATGCCCTTCCGACATTACGGGGAAGGCTTTCCAATGACAGGACAGCAAGGCCCATAAACAAAGCCTCACACTGGTAAGTGTCTAAGTGCCCCAGCCACACACACCAGATGTGTGCATGTCCTGAGTCCTGATAGGTTTCCAATTCTCTAATTCCATGAAGAATAAAATCTATTTTTTCCAAGTCCCAGAAGCTCTCCCTCTGAGCTTCTTGTTTAGCTGATATATAAATGTTTGGGTTTTCATTTGCATCAAGTAAATTGTTCCCAATAGTGAGCTGGTGATTCGGCCTGGGTGGGAAGCTCCCTGCTATCCCGAGGCCATGTGCTTGCTAATTTGTCATGCTGTGCTTATGGCCTTAGGAATCCTTTTATTTATTCTGTAGTTAACTGCAGTAGTTTCGTGTTCAATTGTTAAAAGGCTGGGTGGAACTGAAGAATTTGTCTTGTTTCTCAATGCAATGTGATTTTAATGGGTAACTGTAGAAGGAGACCAAAGAGCCATAGACCACTGCATGCTTGGGTAGGGGTGGGGTGAAGACATAGACTTAGTAAGTTTTCCTAAAGCCCAAGGTGACTGCTTTCAAGGAGTTTGAAGGTTATCATAGTGTTTTAGCCATAAAATCCAGCATGGTTTTCAGATGATGATGATGATGATAATGGTCTGGATGACTAGGAACATGGAGATATTTGGAATTATAATCCAGTAACAAAAGATAGTGGTAAGGTACGTAGGTTTTGGCCTTTTTTCTCCCTTCCTTATCTTTATTCTATAAGGTTTGGGTGAGGCTGATTCCACCCGTTGATAATTGAGAGCATTCTGTTCTCCTATCCACAGTGTGATGCAGTGTGTCCTAGGATGGGCTAAGGAGGGTCATACCTAGAAATTCTGTTGAAGATATTGTAAGAGACATTCTTTCCACTGAGGTTGTCAGTTGTCAGAGCACCCATTCATCATCAGAAGGACATGGTGGGGATATTAAACAAATGCTGAGTTTGAGGTTGGATGAAGGAGCCTTGATGATGAAACAATTAGCCGGTTGTAGCCTGACACCTCTGGGTTCTCACATGATCTGGTTAAAGTCTGTCATACGATAAAACCAACAGACCTGAAAGCAGAGTGAGATAGGAAGACAACTTGAGCTCTGATAAACCTGGACCCAGCCATGCCTGAAGCCAAATATGCATCCTTGAATGCCTTTTTGAGTTGTATAATTTAATTAGTTTCATTTTATTGACTTTTAAGCTTTATATCAACTCAAAGAGAAGTAACATCTTCCAAATGCCTGTGAAAGCTATTTTTCACTTTGACATATTGATTACTTTTAGCTGAAAAAAAAGAAAGAAAAAGGAAAACGAGTGAGAAATAGAAGATTCAGGAAAAACTCTTTGTCCTTCCGATATTTGCCTAAAAGCAGGACATCACTGTGTAAAGGTGCCCCTTCTCCCCTCTACCAGGAAGGACAGGAGTTAATCACCAAAGACAACTCTAGACTCTCATCACCCAGAGGTGGCACCAGTGGAATCTACATAGCAAACCTTGCTTAACCAGCCCTTCTCTGCCATTAGCTTCGCCCTGTGTTGGCCTTACTACAATTTGTCAACATTACAAACTCAAAGTTCTTTGTCTTTGTCTGGGGCACTAGACACTTACCTCACAGTGGTAAGTGTCTAAGTGGCCCAGCTACACACACCAGATGTGTGCATGTCCTAAGTCCTGATAGATTTCCAATTCTCTAATTCGTGAAGAATAGAATCTATTTATATTCCCTGCAACTTCATTTTTTTTTTTGCTAAAATGGTTTATAAGCCCAAAATTTTATCACCACTCTGAGTTACTCATCACTCAGTACTCCTGTGTGTATGCACAATATATGTGTTAATAAGCTGTTCATTTTTCTCCTATTAATCTGTCTTTTGTCAGCATAATTTGCAGAGCCCTAGCCAATGAACCTAAAATGAATAAAGATAAAAGGCAACCTTTTCTCCTTTCTACCCACTAAGCAATCCACACTAATCGTGCTAGGTCCTCATGTATGATTTCCCCTTTAATCCTCATAAAAACCTTGTGATGTATCTCATTCACAGGTCAGAAAACTGAAAAATAGAAAAATTAAAAATCTACCCAGATTTGCAAGTGGGTTAAGCAACAGAGCTGGGATTGTATCTGAAGTCAGCCCTACAGCTGCAACCTTCCTCTGCTTTTTCTATAAGCACCAAAACTGTTTTCAGTCTTTGAAGTGCTGTATTTGGGTGGAACTAAACAGATACCCAGTTCTGTGAGTTATAAACCTCTATAGAGTCTCCCAAATCTTTTTTTCCACCTGCATGGCTAACACCAAACCTAAGACAAGACAGCAGCCTGCTAACCAAGGTCACTGCTCCTGGTTTATCTGCCCACTTTGTTTTCTACCATGCCTCCAGGATTCACTCTAATGTCATTTTAATCATAAATGTGTGTAGTATTGTTTTATTTACTTACTTTGTTCTACTGTGAGGTCTTTGAGGACAAGTGTTCTCTGTGCTGGATCCCCAGTGCCTAACAATGTTTGATGCCACTCCCCCAGTTTCCTTTTCTATTTCTAAATACCTTTTGTCGGCTAAATATCCTCAAATGTATGTGTGCAGACCTCACCTCTCCCACGTCTTCCCCAGGGGACTTGGCTCATGGAAACCCATCCTTCCAGGTGCACAGGCCAAACATGTGACATCATTCTCCGGACTCCCCACCTGTTCTTACACACCACTTCCAGTCAATCAGAAAATCTTACGGGTCTCCTTAGACCTTCTGACCAAACTCAATGGTCTCCTTACATCCAAGTCACCACCTGTTCCTCCTCCTGGGTTACTGTATTGGGCTCCCAACCGGTTTCCCTGCTCTGTCCTTGCCCATCTCAACTCCTTTTAACCCTGAACACTTCATGTCTCTGCTCAGAACAAGCAAGTGGCTTCCCTTCTGGCTCAGAGTAAAAGGGAAAGCCCACACCATGGATCACAAAGTCTGTCATCCCCAAATCCCCCTCCCCTCAGCCCCTGGGCTTCCTCAGTGTTCTTCAGACACACCACTTCTCCTGCAGGCAGAACTTTACCCTGTCTTTTCCCTGTGTCTAGAATGTTCTTCTCTTTGACAGTCACATGTCTTATCCTCTTGCCTTCATATTTCAGCCCAAATGGCATTTTCTCAGCGAGGCTCTTCCTGCACACTGCGTCTAAAAATCCCACCTGCTCCGTTAGGCCAGCATGCTCGGTCTGTCTGTTGGTCTGTTTCTTTTCCTCTACTTTATCTCCAGTGCCTATATGTTCTCAAAAAATATTTGTTTCATAAAAAGTACCGGGTGGTAGATATTTAATGAATGAATGCACAAGTAAATCAAGGTTACCTAATCATTGATGACCCTATAATAAAGTTCAAATTTACTAGAGGACAAGGCTTTCCAGAATTTCAACCTTGACTCTTTCCACCTTCATCTCTCAGTTCCCTCCACAGCACCTCCTGCCTGCACTCAAATCCCTGTACCCCAGCCACACTTCAGTGTCTCCTTAAAGCACGTACAAAACTTTCTGTCTCTGCGGCCCACTGTGACATCTTCCTTGGCCTGTCACTTCACCCCTGGTGGGAAAGGTGGCTGACCTTCATAGGACTCCTCCGGCACCTCATTCTCCTCCCTGTAGCACTGACCAGGCTGCATTACTCTGCGATAATGTTCTGCTTCTAAGAGGTCTCTGCAATGAGAAGCGGACATCCCTGGGGGCAAAGGACATGTTTGTCTGGCCACCGTGTCTCCAAAGCCAGCACAGGGTCACAACTGTCTGACTGCAGTGGTACCTCCAGATACAAGTGCCCTAACATACGAGATTTTTGAGATACGAGCCATCGAGCGATTTTTGCTTTGAAATACGAGCAACATTTGAGATAGGAGTCATCGCCCGGATCGGCCGGCTGCACACGACCCACCAGTTTACCTCGACTTGAGCTTCTCATAGTTTCCCACGCCTCAAGGTTATGGAACGAATTAAACTTGTATCTTGAGGTACCACTGTACTTGCCACCAGTCCTTTTTTTTTTTTCTGTGCAAAGAACTGCTTCCTTTTCCTCTAACCTGGAAGGACCCCACCTTGGTCTGATTTCAAGCCTGTGGTTAATCTAATCCTCATTTTGTTCATAGATGAGAGTGGTAACAATAAAAAAAAATGGACATTTCTATCCTTTTAAGCAAAGCACAACTACCAAAGATTAAGTAACTTTAATATAAAATTTTAAATGTAATATGTATGATTCTGTTTTATTTGAAAACCGAGTTGATTAGTCATTACCCACATTAAAGTCACTTTTATTGAATCTATACACAACAGTCATATGAATAACTATGCTTTTATTTAGAAGGATTAAAACACTAAAATATAACAAAAATGTCAAGTTGGCTAAGCAGATTTAACAGAAGTCATGCAAGATGCAAACGATATTAATTGGCTTAGTCAGATCCAGTCTTGAGAAGTGATTAACTTTTCCTCCCACAAAGGATTCCCCTTACCGCTGGCCAGGCCTCTCCTCTCACAGCCTTTGATCTGTGTTCTTCCTTGATTTAGGACATTGGAAACACCAGCTCAGATCACATGGAAGAGGCAGCACAGCGGGGAGCTGGGCACCCAGAGATGACAGTGCTCCGGAGACACGCTGGGGGAGGAAATGGCTTTCTCTGGTGCGACCACTCTGTGGGCCACTGGGTGTTGCATCAATTAAAGAGGGGGTGGCAGAGGATGTCAAGAAAACAGAGTCAGCACTCAGTTTCTTCTCTGGAAACCCTATTAGTTGGTCCATCAATTACCTCCTTTTCCCTTTCAAATCCTTGGCTTTGTCACAGACAGTTCTATGATGGGATGGGAGGGGGTGGTGCACAACAGTGATCACATAGGTTTATGGGAAAGAAGATTCTGAGTGGATTTGTTCCTTTGCCCCTCCCTCTCCAAGGCTTGGGGTCACCCTGTCAGTCTAAGAGACTTGTGCCTATGGCTGGCCCATAATATGTGTTTGAAATTTTCTCCCAGTTGACGTTTCCAATCACTGTTTTCAAATTGCTGATGGGTTGAAATATCTCTTTGTGGTGTTTGCTATTTGTCCTCAGAAATGCATGAAAATCGTTTAGTCATTTTCATAATTGTTGCAAAGACAAGGCCTGGTCTGCAAGAACAGTGCTCTAGTCATAGTTTTGATTTTTCCAAGCTGGCGCTTTGTTGTTTTAATGAAATTGGCATGAAATCAGGATTCAGTAAACTTGTTTTCTCAAAGACATTTTAGCTTTGGGAATTGTTTACCCTATAGTATATGTTCAGGAATATAAAATTAAATTATTGTTTTAAAGCTATAGACAATTGGGCATAAAAAAGAATTCAGTTACTTGTGGTTGTTAGATGCTGACAAACATCTTCCCTGTTCCCTTCATCCTATAGCAGTGGTTCTCAACCTTCCTACTGCCACGACCCTTTAAGACAGCTCCTCATGTAGTGGTAACCCCCAACCATAAAATTATTTCCGTTGCTACTTCATAACTGTAATTTTGCTACTGTTATGAACTGTAATGTAAATATCTGATATGCATGATGTATTTTCGTTGTTACAAATTGAACATAATTAAAGCATAGGGATTAATCACAAAAACAATATGTAATTATATAATGTAAACTATTTATTTCTACTTACAAATAAATGAAATTTTGTCTTGAATCATGGTGTAGCATGGGCAACAGTAAACTACATTGCTACATTTTGCTGCACCAAGGAGCGGTGTGTTGGTTCCTAAGACCATGGAAAATAGGTGTTTTCCAATCATCTTAGGCGACACCTGTGAAAGGATCCTTTGACCCCCAAAGGGGTCGCGACCCACAGGTTGAGAACCGCTGTCCTATAGGAAACAAACTTCTGAAACCAAGAGTAAACCAGAAGTCCCCAAGCTCTCCATTATGGGGCAGCTTCCTTTTTCATTTCCAAATGACATAATCCAAGCACCAATATTGAAAGTACACTGCAAGGCTTGCCGATTTCCCAAGTATTTCTAAGAACCTCTAAGAAGTGACTCCATATTCCATACAGATAGCTGGGTTGGACCATCACTCATCGTAGGCCACTGCCCTCAATGTCTCCTCCATCTCCTGTGGACATTTGGCAGCATTTCTCTTTGCTGCTGTAGCTCTCTCTGTACTCCCACCTACGGAAAGAGTCATCATTTCACTTCGTTTCCTTAAGCACAGCCGAAACAGTGCACTCAACTGTACAAACTTCACTAAGGTTCCAGCTTGATGATAGGAATGACAGTGTGGAAAAAGGAAATCCAGGCCTGGATACCGAACGTCTCTCTCCTTGAGTGCTCAGCATTTCTCTTTATAAGACATCCCTTATCGTCATCTTTTCCCTGGCAGATGCTTTAGTTCCTATTTTGAGATGTTGTCAAAAACACTCCCTTTCTCAAGTCATCTCTCTATGACTATAAGGCCTCAGCCTTCGGTCTCTGAACCTTGCAAGAAGAATGAAAATTAAAATCAATCGACATTATCATAATCACCAAGAGATGTGCTCCGCTTACCATGACCATTATTTGTGTGAGAACCTTGTAGTCCAAACTGAGCACAGAACTTTCCTAGTACTGCACTGGTCTCAACTTTCCCTAGAGTAAGAAATGAAAACTTGCAAGGCTACACCCACAAGGCTTAATTAAGGACACAAAGAGCCTCCTCCCAGAGACAGATTTCATTCTTTTCCCCAGAATGCAGAAAGCACCCACCACCATCTCTGAACTAGCATAATGGCGGTTGGGGGAGAGTGGCATCCTGTATCCAGTGCTGGCATTTTGAGGGCATTCTGATGTGATGAAAAAGCAAACTGATACAGCGGAGTGTTTAGGTTCTGAGGATACAGCGGTTGACAAGACAGACTCAGGTTTCGGTCTAATAAGACCTCTAGACCAGAAACCAAACTGCTGTGAGGAGCCATAATAAGTAGCACCACAGGGCATCCCGTGGGGCCGTGGAGTCTAGGGGGAGCTGCGCTGTTTTCTTATAAAGTGCCAAGTGCACTCGAAGGCTGTGGCTTGGAGGTTAAGTTTCAATTAAACCCCTTGGGTTCTGACACTTGGAAATCCAAGAATTCCCTTACAAAAATAAACAACCACACCACCAGGAAACCACATGCTCTACCTCTGCAAGGTCCCATGGCATCTTGGCTACCAAATAGTTCTTGTGAAAGAGTTTTTCTTGGGAGTTAAGGAAACTTGAGACGATATTTATTTTAAGTTCTATTGATCAGTATGCTATTAGAAATAAAGACAAGGAAATACTTGAAAATAAAGAATAACTGGGCCTTAAAATGATGAAATCGTTTTAATGCAATTTAATACGCTCTGTAGAATGCACTGTTAATTCTGCGTTTTCTAGAAAGCAAACGTTCTAAAAATATTTTTATTATAGTTTTGTTTTTTGATAATCAAAATTGGTGTATATTTTTTGTAGTATAGAAGAATAGCTATGAGCATACATTTGTAGAAGAATAGCTATGAGCATACATTTGTAGGAGAAAGTCTATTTAAACTACAACTCAATACCCAAAACAAACAATCCATTTAAAAAATATATGGGCAGAGGACCTGAATAGACACTTCTCCAAATAAGACATACAGATGGCCAGTAGACTTATGAAAAGATGCTCAGTATCACTAATCACCAATAACTGTAAATTAAAACTCCTTTCACTAAATGAGCTGGTGGTAAAGAAAATTTTGGGGGAAAGTGTTTTATGATAGTTGCACCATATAGATTAAAGAGAAGAGATGAAAAAGAGGCTTTTATTTTATTTTTTGGCATAGAATTCAAAATCGGAAGGCTATTTAGAAGAGGAAAGAAGCACAGGCATAAAGTATGCTGGAGAGACAATATACACAGGTCTTCCAGGTCATGGTCGTACATAGCTCCGCGTTGCGCACACTCTCCAGGCAAGCCAGTTAGGCACTGAGAGGGAACTCATCTGTACCCCCTCATCTAAAGAGGCCTTTCTAATGAGTGACCACTGGGGGTTCCCCCCTCTTTGAAGCGTCAGTAAACGACTGTTGGTGAAAGGCACTCTAAAATAGTCTGTGCACATCTCCGAGGATCCTAAACTTATTCGGGTTTTGTTGGTTCAGCAAGTCACTGCTGCACTGTGAGGGAGATAAATTTCTTTGTCTGCTCCACTTTTATTTTTTCCCCCTCTATTCTCAAGCTGTCAAGTCTTCTATTGACATTTTCACTGTTCTTGACAACTCTTCTTCCTTTTCCAAGTCGCTTATATTTAATCTGCTAAGGGATGGGTTGGGGGGGGAGGGGTATAGCAAATAGCCAAGCTCACTAAATAAAGTGTGTTTAATAAGATTTCATGAGTCTCAGCAGGAGAGCCAGAGGGTTTGTGCCTTTATTCATTAAATTCCATCTACAAATATCCCTTTGGCTTCCCTTGAGCAATGCCTTGCAATAATCCATGGGATCTGACTTTCTCTAGGCAGTAAAGCATATTGCTTGGGGGCTGTAACTTTTGAAACATATATTTTCATTTCTCAGGCTCTTTTCAGATATGTGAGTTTATCGCTAAATTGTGAATGGTCAATATTGTTCACTTCTGAAGATTAATTACTAAACCACCCTGTCGTATAGTGTGGATTTTTCATGTCTCCCAAAGCATCAACACACATAATCTTTTGTTTGGATCCTGCATTTGAGGTAAGCAAGGTTAGATGTTCATCCAGTTCTTAGAAGTAGGGGAAGGAGACTCATAAACTGTTACTCATTTCAAAAACTTTCAAATATCTGACCGAAATTGACTCTCCACTCAGACAAAAGACCGTATTCCAAGCGTTTGTCCAAACCTCAAAGAAGAAGAGTTTTCCAACCTCTTATTGCCATGCCTAACATCCCATATTGGAAAGGGCCAGTGTCCAGGAACCAGGAGACGGCGGATTCTAGTTTGAATTCTACAAGGAACTCCCAAGCAAGCATCTCTGGGTCCCAGGTCCATCTCCTTTCCTCTATAAAATGAGACTAATCACAT
>PVJN01000521.1:0-197463 GCA_004026805.1 Lasiurus borealis
AAAAAAGAGAACCAAATGTAATAATCTGAATAATAAATATTTAATTAAAAAAAGAATATTAACAGAAAAAAATAAAATTCTAAGTTTAGAATAAAAATATCAATTGCAGAAGTTCTGGACAGAGGTAACTAATGGCTTAAAGGATTGAGTTACACTTTAAGCATAAAGGGAATTCAGAGGAATTAGAAAATGCTATGACTTTTTTTGTTGCTACTCTAAAGTAGGGCTTCTTCAAGTGAGATCTGTAGGTAATTGAGGTCAGAATTCTTTGGAATATTTCTTAGATATTCATATTCCATGCACACCTACCAACTTATGGTGAAATGCATTTAATTGAAGTGTGTCCCAAATATTTCTTTGGAGAACAAGGGTTTAGAGTCTTGAAAATAATTGGTTGGGATAAGTAAAGTCCCACTTTTAAAATATAATCTTCCATTCTGAAAACTCCTATTAAAGGGTACCCAGCTGACCTTGGGTTCTTCCAGAATCAGAAGCAAGTAGGGATCCTCAATTTACTTTGGAAAGTGTAGGTCATCACTAAATCCAAAGCACACTTCCAATAAAAATTATATAAATTGTTATTTTTTGAAATTAATAAATATATTAAATACATTAATTTATTGATGAAGAGGATATGAACAATGCTGTCTTATTATGGAGAAGAGTTTTATATTGATAAAAATATGTACTATCCAGTGAACATATTTTTCGTGTGGGTTTAAAACACTCCTAAAAATCTCAGTGAAACACCTATATCTCTCTTTGGGGACTAATGTTATAATAGTGTTGATCTTAAATTTCTTTATAGATCAAATCACTGCTAATAGACTTAGTCAACATTTGCCAAAAAATTCTACAGTGTGAGCATTAGTGCTGAAAAGAGATATGTTGTGTCCAATTCCAGGAGGGTGAAATCATTGACTTGTGTTAGCTTTTTTTCTGTTTGTATCTTCAGAATTCACTGCCACTGCAAGAAATACAGAATCTATCTAACTATATCTTCATATAATTGTGTTTTTTTGCCCTTGGAATAATATTAAAATTAATTGAGCTCTAAGGTCAATTTTTTACCAACATAATTCTAAAACTCAATTTAATTCTTAAAGAGTTGCATTTCATCAGAAGTACTGAGCTCATAATTTTATACTCTTTACTAGAAGATCGGTGCATGAAATTCATGCATGGGGTGGGGGTGTCCTTCAGCCCAATCTGCTCCCTCTCAAATCTGGGACCCCTAGAGGGATGTCCAAATGCCCATTTAGGCACAATCCAGGTAGGATTTGGACATTCCTCTCACAAATCAGGACTGCTGGCTCCCAACTGTTCACCTGCCTATCTTCTTGATTGCCCCTAACCATTTCTGCCTGCCAGCCTGATCACCCCTAACCACTCCTCTGCCGGCCTGATTGATGCCTAACTGCTCCCCTGCCAGCCTGTTTGCCTCTAACTGCCCTACCCTGTAAGCTTGGTCACCCCTAACTGCCCTCCCCTATAGGCCCGGTCACTCCTAACTTCCCCCCTCTGCCAGCCTGGTCACCCCTAACTGCCCTCCCCTGCAGGCCTGATCACCCACAACCGCCCTCCCTTGCAGGCCTGGTCCCTGCCAACTGCTCTCCCCTGCTGGCCATCTTGTGCTGTCCATCTTATGTCCACATGGGGTCAAGATCTTTTGACCACATGGGGCCAGTCTTCTTGTGTGTTGGAGTGATGGTCAATCTGAATATTACCCTTTTATTAGATAAGATAGAGGCCTGGTTCATGGGTGAGGGCCAGCTGGTTTGCCCTGTAGGGTGTCCTGGATCATGCTGGGTGTTCCCTTAGGGCATGGGATGGCCTGGGTGAGCGGCCTGTGGTGCTTTGCAGTCCATCCATGCCCCCCAGCAACCCAAGCAGAGACCCTGGTATCTGGGATTTATCGTCTATAAATGAAACTTTATAGCCTGGAGTGGAGCCAAGGCTTCTGCTCCCATAGCCATTGAAACTTTGTAGCCTTAAGCAGAGGCCTGCTGGCCAGGGTGTGTGGAAAGCTTGGTTTCCTCCATTGCCAAGGGCAATCCAAGCCTCTCTCCTGATCTCTCTGTGGCAGTAGTCATCTTGGTTGGGTTAATTTGCATACTCACTCTGATTGGCTGGTGGATGTGGCTGGTGGGTGTAGTTGAGGTATGGTCAATTTGCATATTGCTCTTTTATTAGATAGGATGTTGTAAGGATAATGATATTTCTAGAAAATAAATCCTGAAGTTATTTAATATTGTTTGCTGCCAATTTAATATGTTAGATATTCAGCAGATAACCACAAAAATAGTTTTAAATTGTCAATTAATTAATTTTTCTAAACAGAGCATGTGCACTGTAAAAGTGTCCTAAATATACAGATTGCTAAGTCCCTGCATTCACATAAAATACAGTTGAGGAGAGAAAAAAACACACATTAAAGTAAAATGAAATACTTCTGCTTGCAAAGAGTGTAGAGATCTTTAAGGGCAGATTAGTGTGTTTAAAACAAGCTGTTAAGAAACAAGTTGTAGTTGAAACTGGTATGGCTCAGTGGATAGAGTGTTGGCCTGTGGACTGAAAGGTCCCAGGTTTGATTCCAGTCAAGGGCATGTATCCTGGTTGCGGGCATATTCCCAGTAGGAGGTGTGCAGAAGGTGGCTGATCGATGTCTCTCTCTCTCATCGATGTTTCTAACTCTATCCCTCTCCCTTTCTCTCTGTAAAAAGCCAATAAAATATATTTTAAAAAAAGAAAGAAACAAGTTATAATAATAAGGATATACATTTTGCTATACATAGGGTTAGTAATTGTTTCTATTTTGAAAGAGTAGAGGGAAACATGCTTCAGGAAGGTGAAATTAAGTAAATAAAATGAGAAAGGTTAAAGCATGATAATCATCACATAGGGGTGAAAGCAAGAGCTTGAAGGGAAAACCTCCTCAGCAGGAAGATTTGCTGAAACATGAGTAATGTCTGAATCGAGCTAAAGCAAGATGACATCACAGAGATGATGTGCTGCCTGGTCACCGAGACAGGCAAAGGAAGGGTGCAGAGCAAATGCTGCTGGTACACCCGTAAGCCTCTCTGAAGGTGATCAGGATTGGACCCACAGTATTCCAGTCTGGGGCAGGCAAGTGTCTGTATCATTGTCTTAGCTTATACATTTAACCAGAGTACTAATGATTTTTAAGATTAATTTTTAGTAAAATTATGTATAGCAAAACCATGCAAGGTACTTAACAAAAGGCAGTAGTCTCTTCCCCATCTTCCTTCCAGGCAGCTCTCTGCAAATCTTTCTTCACACCCCTTTCATCTCACTCTCTTAGCTGATATCAACATTAGTTCATGTTGCCATTTCTCATGTAGATCTTATATGTTCCTATTGAGGAGAGTGTTGATCCAGCTCTTCCCATTCCTAATCTGCTACATCCTCCAATGCAGCTATATTAGTATTTTTCTTGATATCACTGTTCAGTTGTTGTTAAGTGAAATATTAACAGCTGAGCAATGGGATATAACAAAAACAAAAACAGAAACAGCAGCACCAACAACATCAAATGTTTTTTAGCATCGACTCTGTGCAAGATAATTTCACTTTTTGTCTACATTCTTAGTTTTGGAGTTCAAAATGTATTCCTATGTCTGTTCTTAAATTATGTAACTACCAGAGGCCCAATGCATGGAATTTGTGCAAGAGTAGGTCTTCTTACTCCCGACTGCTGGCATTGGCTTCCTTCTGGCATCTGGGACCCAGTCTTCCCTCACAGCCCCGGCTTCTTCCAGAAGGTCGTCGGGAAGGATGTCAGCTTTAATTAGCATATCATGCTTTTATTATTATAGATTTTAACATATATATTGCAATTGGCCTCCCAATTATGTCTCCTTTTAGTATTTATTTATTTATTTATTTATTTATTTCAGTAAAGAAGTACACTTTATTTACTAAATACCTGGTGCACAACATTTGGGCACGGGGGGGGTGGGGAGGGGGGCTCTCACAGCCCGGCCTGCTCTCTCTCACAGTCCGGGACCCCTCAGGGATGTCTGCTTTGGGGATCAGGCCTGAGCCAGCAGTCAGATATCCCTCTTGTAGTCCGGGGCTCTCAAGGTTCCTGACCCCTTGCTCCTTACCATCCACCTGCAGCAGAAGCAGGAGAGTGTCCCCTCACCGCTGCTGCGCTCACCAGCTTGAACTGGCTGAGTGGTGCTCCCCCTGTGGGAGCACACTGACCACCAGGGGGCAGCTCCTGCATTGAGTGTCTGCCCTCTGGTGGTCAGTGCACATCATAGCAAACAGTCATTCCACCATTTGGTTGATTTGCATATTAGCCTTTTATTATATAGAATTTTTTTATTTTTGAATCTTTACCAGAAAATATTTTTTCATTGATTTAAATATGTATATATATATACATATATATATATACATATATATATATATGTATATATATATATATATACACACACACATATATATATATATATATACACACACACACAGATGTGTGTGTGTGTGTATGTGTAATTTATTTCAGAGAGCAAAGAAGAGGGAGAGAGAGATAGAACATCAATAATGAGAAAGAATCATTCATTGGCTGCCTCCTGCTCCTGCATGCTCCCTACTGGAGATCAAGCTCACAACCCAGGCATGTGCTCTTGACTGGAATTGAACACAGGACCCTTCAATCCACAGGCTGATGCTCTATCCACTGAGCCAAACTGGCTAGGACTACATTAATTTCTTAGAGAGAGTGGAAGAGAGAGGGAAAGGCAGAGAGAAATATCAATGTAACAGAAAGACATTAGTTGGTTGCCTCCTGCATGTGCCCTGACCAGGGCCTACGGAGGATCCTACAACAGAGTGGACCAGCACAGCCCAAAAAAGAACATTTGAGGAGCAAAGCTGAGTTTTTTAGCCAGAGATTGGCATCTCCCAAGGACTGACTCATATCTGTTCCAAATGAACTCTTTTATACTGAATTTCATTTTAGTAAATTTTTTTTTGAAAATCTAGTATACCACTAATTTCATCTTAGGTTTAAATATCCCTTCTGGAGTCTCTCCTTGATCAATTCCTATCTGGATGCTATCTGGTTCTGCCGGACAGCATTTTACTGCCAGCTCCACACACAACCATCCTGTTGATTTCTTTGGAGTCTCTTCTCAGTGGCATCCTTCTTATGTCAGAGGTCCCCTAGTTTTCTTCTTCTTGGCTCAATCCCTCATTTTTCCAGAGGAGTGGCATGAATACTAGAGGTGATTTTCAATGGTAACCACTTCAGACATCAGCATATTATGATAAGTAACATCATTTACCCCAGTGATGCTACCATAAATACAGAATGTGCATTAAGCCACACTTGATTTACACAGCTGGAGAAACAAATCTCCAGATGAGATGAGCAAAAATCTGGAGTGAGTCATTTCAGTGGAGCGTTGTAAATTTTCATGGAAATTCCAGAACTAATATATTTAATAGACCTGGTAACCTTGAAATAAGAGGAAGTCAGGTATTCATGAGGAAAGATCCCAGGATGAAACCACAATACGTGCTACAAATATACCTCCTGAAATTCTCTAAAAGATTCTGCCAAATTTACTCAGTCTGAATTGCCACTAGTTAGGCAAATAGCTGAAGGTGATAAAATAAAAACTTCCATTTCGATCTACCACTTCCTTGTATACCCAGTTAGGACACCGGTGTTTAGCTTCCCAGTCCCAGAGTGTATGGGTTCTGGAAATAACTTAAGCAGTTGGTAGAATCCTTAGTAAGAGATCTTATTGAAAATAGAGCCTATAGTTTATCCTCTCTAAGGAAAGTCTAAATAAAAAGCAGCACTGTATGATTAGAAAGGTCAAAAGAGTTAGGTACCCCCATCAAAGACTAAAGAGGCAAGAGTAATGATTTATCTCACAGCCCATTCTGCCTGGGGGAATACACTCAGAGGAATCAAGAGGCAGTGCTGTTCTGGCTGTTTGGGTTTAGGGATTCAGGGTATGCTGGATCCTATGACATACTCTATAAAATGTACCCCAAATCTGGCTTCCTCTTCCCTCATCAGTGCCATAGTCTGCATATAATTCTCCCAAGAAAACTGTGAATTCACTTGATATCAAGCTTTATCAATACGTAGGATAAAAGTAGGTGTTTTTTTTTTATTTTGAGATGTATATTAATCCTTTGATATTCAATTTTTAGCTATTCTTTAAAAATAATTTTATTCTCTGTAGCTTTTATCTGTAGCTTGAATCCAAATTATAGGTATTTTGGAGATTTTTAACTTGTCATTCTCTCTCTTTTAAATTTTTTTTATTGGTTTCAGATAGAAAGGAAGAGGGAGAGAGAGATAGAAACATCAGTGATGAGAGAGAATCATTGATAGGCCGCTTCCTGAACACCCCACACTGGGGATAGAGCCCCCCCCCCACCCAGGGCATATGGCCTGACTGGGAAATGAACCATGACCTGGTTCATAGGTTGACACTCAACCCCTGAGCCACACTGGCCAGGCTCATTCTCTTTTCTTAAGATAGTCCGTGCTGTAGAGGCAGCTACCTCAGCCCACAATCCTTGGCATCCCAACGCACTGTATGTTTTAGAAGCAGCAATGCAGCCTCTAAAGCCTCACTTTCATTTCAAGGAGGCAAAGTAATCAACCGTTTTGTCAGCATACCTCATGGGTCCCAGGTTATCTTTCCCCTCTATTGGATTTTCACTGATTTCCAGTCAAATGAAGTATAGTAACTGTAATAGGTTGAATAGTACCGCCCTGAAATCCACATCCACCCGAGCCCTCAGAATGTGATCTTATTTGGAAACTAGAGGCCCAGTGAACAAAATTCTTGTACCAGGGAGGGGGATTCTTCAGCCTGGCCTATACCCTCTTGCAGACTAGGACACCTCAGGGGATGTCCGCCTGCTGGCTTAAGCCTGATCCCAAGGCTCTCTCAGTCCAGGGCTCTTGCAGTCCAGGACCCCTTGCTCCCTTACTACTTGTCTTCAGTGGAGGTGAGAGAGGCTCCTGCCACCGCCACAGTGCTTGCCAGCCGTGAGCCCAGAGTATGGCTGAACAGCACTCCCCTTGTGGGAGCTCACTGCCCACTAGGGGGCAGCACCTATGTTGAGCATCTATCCCCTGGTGGTCAGTGCGCATTATAGTGACGGATCATTCTGGTCCTTCTGTTGTAACTGTCATTTTGGCTTTTATTATATAGATAAGGCCTTTGTAGATGTTATTTAGATGAGGCCAGAGATTTAGTCATACTGGATTACAGTGGGCCTTAGATCTAATGGTCATGTCCTTATAAGAGAGAAAAAAGGACACACAGAGACAGAGGCCAGATGAAGATGGAGGCAGAGATGAAGTTATGCTGCCACAAGCCAGAGAACTACCAGGGGCCACTTTAAATTTCAGCTTCAATAAATTTAATTAAAAATAACTAAATGTCAGCTCATAATATTATTTCAGAGGAAATTTATTCATATTGATAGATCAAAAAAGAAAATGCTAAGAATGAACTTAAGAGATCACATAAAATGAAAGTTGAATAACTATGGCAATTTATTATTGTCTAGGAAAGTCAGATTAATAGTTGTCACTGGAAGTATCCAAAAGAAACATTAACCAATTCAAATAAAAATCAATTTCTATAGTTTATGCTGTCACCACCATTGATGTTTGAACACAAATGACTGAATGACTTGTCTGTGTTTCTTTTGTAATGTGTGAAAATAAGTCCCCAGTGTAACATACCTACCATTTATCAAAGATTTAGGAATTGGAAGACACACAATATATCATCTTATTTTACTTCATAACTGTGCTGTAGAATAAAGTTCTGGTAAACTTTAGGGAAGGATGGGAATCTGGAAAGGTTTGGCAAACATTTCCAACATATGAGTTTACATAATCTAAAATTAAAAGCACCCTTTTATACTATCTTTATTTGAAGATAACGTATGTTTCAACTTACATTTGTGTATTGCAGATTGTTTTGCTCTTCCTCCATTCTATCAATCTTCTAGTATGTCTTTCTAATGCAGAGATAGGAAAACTAAACATTACATTTTTTATATTTCTTTGTAGCTAAGATTCTGGATGCTAATCAGTTCCCACCAAAAAGATCCAACTTAACCAGATGGGGAAAACCCAAGTGTGAATTGGGCCATTTTCTTGCCATTTTGATTCTATTCTTACAGCAAGGTCAAAGGAGATAGGAAATTTTCCTGCATCGGTAGTCCAGTTTCTCTTCTCCAGGGTTCTGGTTATAAAGAGGCTTTTTCATGTTCCAGAATGCAGGCACCAGTTTTGTGTGTATCCCCTTCATGGTAACAATAAATTCCTGATATCTGGAGTACAACCATGGTAGTATGATCTGCATCTCAATAGTTTTAGTGATGCCTTCAATGGTAGAAGCTCTCTTGGAAGGCAAGTTCTCAGGATTTGGGAGTCATTACTGAAGTCCAAGAATATTGTGGGCACTTATATTCCTCTATGAAATTCCTTTTTAAATAAATGCAGGGAGTGCTTTAGTGTTTTCTATTTCCTACCTAGAACCTTGACTAGTAAAGTATATTTTTAAAAATATATTTTTATTGATTTCAGAGAGAAAAGGAGAGGGAGAAAGAGCTAGAAACACCAGTGATGAGAGAGAACCAATGATTGGCTGGCACTCTCATTCCCAGAAGAGTTTGGCTTTAGCAGAACAATGACTTTCTTACAATTTCAAGAATGGAATGAATGGAGAAGAGAATGAACACTGAAAGTCTCAGGTAGTAAGTTGAAGGGAATCACTGTTTTCTCTGTCACATTTGACCCTTATGCCCCAAAGCTAATCTTTCATGATGCATTCAGATCCCTGCTGCTATTACATTTCATGTGCAATCTGAACATTAACAAATCTAATATATAAAGGATGGCTTAAAATGTCCAAAGAGATATGGAAATCAGAGATGTAAAACTATGGTTAACAATCTATTTTTATAATTAGATTGCATAAGCCTAGATGATGGCTCAGTGGTTGAGTGTCAACCCAAGAACCAAAGGTCACAGTTCAATTCCTAGTAAGGACACATGACAGGGTTGCAGGCCTGATCCCCAGTAGGGAGAAAGCCAATCAATTATTCTCTTTCATCGATGTATCTATTTCTTTCTCCATCTCTGAGATCAATAAAATTATATTTTAAAAAATAATAATTAGACTTCATCATATCCATTATGAAATGCTTTATTTACTTTCTTTTGCTCCAGGGAATATCTATTTCTCAAAAATGATTAGATTTCACTTGATGACGAAGGAAAACACTGTAATTGCTTTCCTTTATAATTGTGTTGTGTTCACCAGTGATAATGTTTATGGTGGTGGTAGTGAATTACTTAAACAAAATATCTACCAATAATCGGGAGTTCATATTTTACAATTATTACTAAGTTCTTCAATAATAAATGGCGGCCAAAAGGCATTTGGAGCCATAAAAAAATGTGCCATTTAATGAAATTAACTCTCTGGCTTGCCAGGGCATTATACACAATGACACGTTGCTTGAAGGAAGTCCATTTTGCTAGGAATCAACAAACACTGGTGGGAAATAAATTTCTCTTTCAGTTTTCAACTGCAGTTGTGTACACTATTGCACCTACAGGCGAAAAACAAATGAGGTAAATGAATTTGTATATACATTCCATGATTTTCCAGCAGTGTTATAATTAAAACTATAAAACATTGCCTTTAGCAAACAGCTTTTGTGGGAATTCTTCCACACAACCTTATGCATGGCAGACACATTTTGTTTGTCTTCATTTCCTCCGATACTGACTGTAACTGTCTGCTGAAAAAAAGGCAAAATGCAATTTTTATATGGAACTGATTGCAAGAAAGACAAATACTTTCAGGATGAGCTCACCCTGATTAGCTTCTGAAAAAATAAAGACACTACAAGGATACAAAAGCAAAGTTTCCTTCATATACTGGAGAAAAAAACATCCCCATGTTTTGAATGGAATCACTGAGGGTCTGTTGGTCACTAGTCAGTCTGAGAATACCATACATAATATATGAGATTGAACAAATTTTAAAATACGTACGTGGGTGGGTTTAGTTGAATCTCTGCATTGTCAATCTCTGTGTAAATATTTTATGCCTTATTATTGATGTGACTGCATCTATCTCAACTTTTACTAAAATACAGAATGCACCCACCTCTTACTCTGACATCCAACCCTTGATGTGATAGTGGAAGCCAGCTTCCCAAAGCTCATGAATATATTCCCTACGAGATCTGAGTCTCCTCTTACCCTGCAAGGACACTGCTCCTTCTCAGTCTCTTCCATTGTCTCTTTCCCTTCTTTCTGACATTTCACTCAGAATTTCCCAGGGCTCATTCTTTGTACTTCTTCACTTCTTCACATACTTTAAGTAATTTTGTCCAGGCCCATGGCTATTCTGTACCCTTATGATCACTAACCCCCAAGTCTCTCCCTTAGTTCTAGACTCTTCTATTTGTTTGCCTTGTTATCATGTGTGTAAAGAATTCCTAGTCTTTATCTCCAGACTCACCCCCTTCCCCCTGAGTGTTTGCCATCACTTTTCCCTAGTAGCTCAGGACAAAAGTCTAAGGTCACATTTTTTTTCTTTCTTTAACTTTATTTTAAAGTCCAAATAGAAGCCATCAACAAGTTCTGCTAAGAATTTTGAACTACATCCAGGATCTAATAACTTCTAATTGTCTCCATCACTGCTACTCTGTTCAAGTTGCCATCATGTCTATGATGATCAGGTGACCACAGCAGTGTCTCCTGCCCAACCTCATTCCTTCCACTCACTGTCCCACCCTTCCCCCAATCCTCATCCTCATGTCTGTTACCCCGGAAGTTTTAAAATGTTTGCAAAACCACATTAAACCAAAAATCCTTACAATGATTGGATAATCAAAAGCCTTTTTCATGGCCCTACAAGACCCTCTATGATGTGAACTATGACTACCTGAGTGACCTCGTCTTCTTTGAATTCCCCCAGCTCATCCAAGCGTAGCCTCTCTGAATGGCTGTTTCTTGAGCACGAAGCTTTCTTCACAGTCTTTACAACTGCTCTCTTCCTCGAAGAGACCATGCCTGATTATTCAATCTTATTTGTGGAGTCTAAGGAACAAAATGAATTGACCAACAAAATAAGACCAAAAACATGGAGGCTTGGAACAGACTGAAATACCTCAGTGTGGGGGTGGGGAGATAAGAAGCCCATGAACATGGGCAATAGGGTAGTGAAGACCTAGGGGATTGGCAGGGGCTGGGAAGAGAGGGATAAAAGGAGGAGGGACCATGGGAGACTTCTGTAACACTATCAATGATAAAACTACATTAAAACAAACAAACAAACAAACAAATAAATAAATAAATAAGTGGTATAGGGAACTCTAGTTTTACTGGCCTTTCTTTATCTTTGTATCTCTTAGAAATTTCTCTTCCAAAGGAATTTTCTATTATATATTTAGTGTATTTGCTTAATTATCTCTCTCCCTCAATAGTATATAAGTTCCATAAGTGCATATACTTTATTTTGTTTGCCACTGTATCTTCATACCTAGATAACAGCCTGATATATAAGAGGTTTTCAAACATTATTTACTAAATAAACATACAATTTTCTTTTTGTCTCTTCTCTAAACAACATCAACACACAATTTAGCCTCCTCTTGAAGAAAGCATCATTATTAATCTTTATTTGATTACTCTGAGCTACTCTTTGCTAAGCCCCACACAGACATATCACTTGACCTTCATTCTTCTTTTGGTCGTCTTCGGTGCACTAAATACTTAAACACTGATTATAATTTTGAGAAAAAAATTGTTTTTAGTCTGAGACTGCAAATTCTGTTTGAATTACACATTGGTGCCAGTAGGTAAAAAGCAAAATAATTTTAATGAGGATAACAGTTCCACAAAGATGGCATAGCTTTAATTATAATAATTTTGTTTCAAAATGATTTTCCTATATTATTTCTCTTTCCTCTTTGTGCTGAACATACACTACGCTATGTTTGTCTTCATTGCAGTTATTGAGTGCAGTAAATAAAGGAAAATCTTTTTTTATAGTTAGAGTTTTAAAATTAAAATGTGTTTTTACTTGTTTTTGTATCACTGTTATAATGCTTAGAGTTGGGTACCTACACAAATACCAAAATAAAGATGATGTGTTTATTTAAGTTTCTAGTCCTCAGAACTAAGAACAGTGCATTTGACTTTGCTTAGTTAATATTTTTGAATGGACATTTGAGTTATTCATAATTTGATGGAATCTTTATCATCACTAAATGTTACAATTCCATTGTATTTATGACACATGCTGTTTACTTAAGGTTTACTTCTTTTTAAAAATATATATTTTATTGATTTTTTACAGAGAGGAAGGGAGAGGGATAGAGAGTTAGAAAAATCAATGGGAGAGAAACATTGATTAACTGCCTCTGGCACACCCTCCTACTAGGATGTGCCTGCAGCCAAGGTACATGCCCCTGACCAGAATCAAACCTGGGACCCTTCAATCTGCAGGCTGATGCTCTATCCACTGAGCCAAACCAGTCAGGGCAAGATTTACTTCTTAATACTAGCTTTCTATTGGCTGATCATTTTCATAATAATATAGATTAGTGCTCAAAGGACATTGGACATTTGGTTTCTCTTTAAACAGTTTAATTCTATCATGTCTTCTTGCCAAGGAGCTGTCAAATATCTAGAAAATTAGCATATTTTTATTACCTAAAAGTAATTTCTATCACTTTTATAGTGTTTTTTGGTTTACACATAATAGTCACAAACATTATTTAACTTGCTCCTTACAGTATCACTTTGGGTTTTGTGCTGTTATCTCCAAAGGACCTCTGAAAAAACAGTGATAAACTAAGCAACTTTTCCAGGTAATACAGCTAAGGAGTGGCAGAATCAAAAGTTTAAGTTCAGTTCACGTGATTTCATATCCCAAACTACCTTTTGGTAAACAGTTTAGGAGAAACACTATTAATCTCTTTTTTCCCTTCATGGTTGTATTTCTTCTCTAGCCAGATTATAATGAGTTATTAATCTTTAAAATGAATTTTTAAGAATTCTCAGTATGATTAAGAGTGAGCTCTCCATCAAATCCTTGTTCATGGGAGTATATAGTTGGAAAATAGTGCCTCGGAGAATTAATAGTTTTTTCTGCAGAAATCTCTAAGTAGAAGTGTGAGTGAAACACCCAATATTTAGATTTGCATCTGATTATAAACTTTCCTGGCAGATGCTTAACTGTGTTTACCCTTATACTCTATCGAGCATCTAATACTCACTCCTATTCATCATTTATTCTAAGTTATGTTGGCTATGGTAATTGATCCACCGATAAATCAGAAGCAAAGAAGAAGTAAAATTATTAAAACGATCCACAGACATGAATGTAAACTACAATTCATATATTTTTTAAATGGCAGAGATGAATTACAAAGCATAGTTTCTCCCATCGGGCAGCAACATGTGAGATCAGGTTCCTTGACATGTCTGAACTTTCATCAGAGGAAATAATTAGAAATTGCTCAGTGTAATATCTTATTTCAAGCAATGTGGAGTGTGCCATATATCAACAGAAACAGACCAAGAGAAAGGCAATGAAGATAAATTATGTTCATAAAATGTTCATAATATTAGTAAAGGAGTAATGATTCTTTTAAGTACAGATGTAAATGCAAAATTCTAATTATGGCCTATCTTTTTCACACGTTGTAAGGTGCTGAGCCTCTATAATCTCTAAATAGTTTTCCACGAAATGCTTCAATACACTAATTGGAATGTTGGAAGTGCAACTGGACAACCAACGGGTCCAGGATGCCTGTCACTACTTGAGCCAATTAAACAGAAACAGGGTTGGGTCATATGTGAGCATTTGTTCCAATGATGGTGGCATAAGCCAGCTGCTTTTATTGGGTAGGACAAAGATTACATGGGAATGTAGAAATTGCAGGCAAGAGGAAATAGGCAAGGGGGGTTGGGGTGAGATTCCATTATTTATGCAATAAGGTTGTTAATCTTTCCGTGATAGTAGGCAATTCTTGAATGAGATTGAACAGCATTCCAAGGTTTACTGCCAGGTCCAAGGTTGACTCCCAGATCCTAGGGGTATGCAACTCCCCGAAGGTTTTTAAGACACTAGGTTCTTAAAGCATTGCATGTTCACAGATACACTCTTAAAGGCCAGGGGAGAGTTCTCCATAAATCCACACTGTTGGTTCTCAGTGCTTTGCTTGAACAACGGAATAACAGGAAATATCTGTTATATGTAGTTCCAGGTGCCTTTCTCATGATGGTGTGCTCCAAAGAGCTCTTTGATGAGTGGTCGGAGAGATACCAGAGAAGGGCACAGCCTAAACTACTCTGCATAACAGATGAGAATATTACCAGTGGGTTGGGAAAGGAAGTTATGAGATAAACAACAGCAGGGGGTTGAGAAAAGAGACATTGAACGAGGTTGTATATGTGATAATACTCCTCCTTCAAATTGCTCTCTGTCATACCAAAGGCCATGGCCAAAGCTGTAGTACTGAAACTGCAAGTAGATCTAACGTTCCAGTAAGATTAGAGTAAAGAAATGTGCAACTGATTAGACAAGAATTTTCTCCTATGGTAACAGCATGAGCCTTTTAATGCTGACATGCTCCAGCACCTCAATTTAAAGCAACATAAAATTTCTGGGGTTTTCTGACCTGGCCAATCTCTTCTTCCATGCCACATACCGAGACCATCCAACTACTGGTGTGCATCCTTGAGGAACAAAGACATTGGGGGACTGTGTGCACTCTCTCTGTGTTCTCAAGTGTAGGCACTTGAACTGAAGGTAATGAGTCTAATCTAAGTCATTTCTCTCCATGATCCTAAAACCTGTTCCTGCCATCAAGTCCTGGCCTACTTTACTCTTAGATTGGAAATTCTCTAGAAAAAATATAAAAATATAAAAATGTGTGTCTCAGTTTTGGTAGGTAGATAAGAAGAAAGGATACAGCTGATAACAGCAAAAATCTCAAGTGGAGCTACAAATAAGGTGAGTAAAGCACATCAATAATATTTCCAAAGTTCATTGTTAAAAGCTCTAAAAATAAAATTATGGGGGAGGCGGTGGGGAGAGCCTGGTTTACAAAACTGCCATAAAAACTATAATAAAACAAGGAGAGAAGGGCGGGGAAAGGAGAATAAGGGATTGAGAAATCAATGGTGCTTTAAATTTTTAGATTTCATTGTAATTCATATCACACTTGCTGTAAATTGCATCACCTACAGCCTGATGATTTCCACCTAAATCCTTCTCTTAAATTCTAGACCCACATAATCAGCTTCCTGCTCTCTATCTCCCCTGGCATGTCTAAGTGGGACCTCATGCTTCACATTTCAAAACTAAATTCTGGATATTTCTCCCCAAACCTTCTGCTCTACATTGCGAATGAAGAATGCACCACTGCAATGCAAAAGTAATGCAAGGTAAACCATTGTTGACATGGAAAGGTATTGCATGCTTTCCTTTCCTTCCCTTCCTTTTTTCTCTTTTTATTTTCCTTTTTTTCACTATTTTTATATGTCATTGAAAAATAGTTTATCCTATATATAGACTCTCCTAAAATATCAAGTGATACCAGTGGCATGTAAACTCTCTGAGGTAAGGAAATTGGTAAGATTTGTTCAGTGACTTAGAATAGTGACTGAGTGCTCCATCAGTATTTAATGAATGCTGATTGTTAGTTGAATCCACATAGTTTTTATAAATATATTTACAAATTGCCTCCTTTTGTCATGGACATGTTGCTTGAGGACTCATGAATATGTAGAATTTTCTAAGATTGCTTAAGTTTGGTATATTACCATTGAAAAACGTTTAAATTACGAAGCAGTGTTATGAATGGAAATTTTACATATTTTGATTAATGTACATTTCTGACTTTGTCAACTTCTTAATTAAGGTATTATTCAAAACCATAAGAATATGCTTTCTGAGAGAAAAGGTAGCATAGAAAATAGGTTGAAAGGAATATTATAGGTTTTAAGATAAGAACATTGACAACTTTTAGAAATACCTTTTATTTATATACTAGAGGCTCAGTTCATGGAATTCATGCACTGGTAGGTCATTAGTGGCTGCTGGCTGGGTACTCCCTTCTTCCCCTGGTGGCTACCATGGGCCGGGCCCTCTCTCCTTTCCCCTGGCTGGGGCCTCCCTCTCTTCTCCATGTTGACCACTCCTCCTGGTCGAACTCCTCGTCGAACTCCTGGACAACTCCTGGTTGAGGGGACAATGTATACTATGCTTTTATTATATAGGATTTTAAAGTCACTAGCAGAACAAATGAGTAAATGTTGATTCAGTTTCTCATCACTTCCTATCTTTTTTTTTTCAAAAGAAGACAAAAAAGTATTTTAAATATTAAGAGCCCTGAATGCTGAGGATTTTTATAAAAGTTAGTAGCTAAACTAGTAAAAGGAAGTTGCAGGAAGTTTGCCCATGGTGAGCAATGATCTTAGGGTAAGAATCAATTGGCATGTTAGGTTTGTCTTTGGTTCCTAATTTAATCAGACTTGCAAAGTCCCTTTTGTCATATAACAATATATTTACAGGTTTCAGAGCTTAGGGCATTGTTGGGGGAGGGAGTAGATATTAGTCCACACAGCACAGATACATAAAAGGTGAAAATCTAATTCAGCCTAGAGCAGGCAGATACATTTTATGTAAATCCAGTAAAAATCTCAGGGAATGATATTCAATTTCATCCTCTCATTCATCGTTTCACTTCTTTCTTTATCAGTAAAATCATTAAATCATAACATGCAAAGAAGGGAGAATATACCTGGAAATATAAAGGGCACGAGAAAAGGAGACACTGTGGCAGGAATGGGAAGTAGGTGGTTGAATGGGTTGTGCACATGTATTGTGTTGAGTGTGTATTATGTGCCTGCTGTCTTTTAGGGATGGTCTCTTTGAGGTTTACAGAGGGCTGTCAGGAGTAGAGCATGTGGACTCTAAAGAAAGATAAAATTCTGCTATTGTGGAACACAATTATTCTTAGTATTACTTTTATATATGTACAAAGTTATAAAAATATAAGGAAATATGTCAAAGTAATCTCCCTCTTCCAAATATGAATTAGAAAAAAAGTGAACAAATGAGAAAGTTTCCAAAAGAACTTCTAGCAAAAGCATTAGATAAGACATTTCTGAGAAACCTGGAGTAGGATTTGCTGATTAAATTTGATACACATAGGAGTTGTATTTTTATATATAACTTAACCTAATGTATGAGAGGCTTAGAACCAAGTATGACTGATTTGGAAATAACAATTACTTTTATAACAATTCATTTGAAGGTATTTGTGGACCAAAGTACTTTTATTTATAAAATCATTATAATATCTCAACATTTAGAATGAATAATTTCCAATAATTATTCTATTAGTTGGCAAATATGTGAGTGTGAACAGTTTGCTAAGGAAAACAATATCCAGCAATCATTTTTACTGTTCTAGAACCTTGCAAACAAAATAAATATAGAATGTCTTTAATTAAGTTTATTAAAAACTCAATTATTGAAATGATTTGTTTTTACCAACACTAATAGAAAATAATACAAAAAATTACATTTTCCTCTATTCAAAATATTAAGTAGTGCCCAGCCAGTGTTGCTCAGTAGTTGAGCCTCAACCTAAGAAGCAGGTCACAGTCCACATGCCTGGTTTGCAGGCTTGATCCCCAAGTGTGGTGCGTGCAGGAGGCAACTGATCAATTATTCTTTATGTCTCATCATTGATGTTTTTATCTCTCTCCTTTCCTCTCTGAACTCAATGAAAATATATATAAAATAATAAGTAGCTTTATTGGGAATATTTCCCTCATGTTTGTAAGTAAATATGTATTAATATAGACATGAGTCATAGGGCTAGACTGTAACACATGTGCTTGTAACAGGAGCAGAGGAAGAAGTCAGAAATTACTTGTAATTTTACTTTGAAAATGTACATGCAGAAAACTTGTTACTTGTACTTCTAATCTTTGTTTATACTGCAAACAGCCAAATAAGTGCAGACAATTCTTTTTGGACTCTTCCTCAAAACAGAGACAACCTATAAATTAGTTATGTTATGTATAGTGATTGCAGGATCAAAAATGTTTAAACTAAAACTCTTCTGCAACATTAACTTAATAATGCCATTTTTGGGTCATTTACTGAGGTGTTCAAATATGATACTTGATATTGCATCCAAAACTACTATTGGTGTAGGAGTTAATGAGTCTATATTTGCCACTGCTGGGAAATTTTTCACAGACTTGGTAAACAGTTGTGGGTGTTAATATTTTCCTTTGGTTACATAAAGCTACTTAAAAATATTGTCTTTGACACATATCATTGCATTCTCATTTTATTTTATTTCCTAGTAATTAGGACTATGTTACCAGTTTATCTAAAAAATCTTTATTATTGTGTTTCCCTTTGTATTGTGCTGCATTATATTGTTGTCTTGCATTATTTTTTCCCTTTTCCCTGATCTTTACTCTTACTTCTCTCTTCAATAACACCCACTTTAATATGCATTTTCATACATAAAGAATATCTTCTCAACTCTATATGTAACCTTATAAAATGCATCATTTTCTTTGTGCTTTCGGCTTTTCTACTATTTTAATTTATTTAAGAATACTGTTCTGTTCAAGATTTTGGCTTTTTTTTCAAATTTGGCATTTTATAGTAATTCTGGTAGTTTTAAAATCCAGTGATATATAATACTAACATGCTATTTCTTAGTTATTTTAATGCTAATTATATTATTTTCTTTTTTCCCTTTATTGATTAAGGTATTACATATGTGTTCCTATCACCCCATTGCTCCCATCCCCCAACTCATGCCCTCACCCCACTGGTTTCTGAGTCCATTGGTTATGCTTATATGCATGCATACAAGTCCTTTGGTTGAACTCTCCCCCTTATCCCACCTTCCCCTACCTTTCATTGTATTTTAAAACGTTTTTATTTATTTTTTTAGAGAGAGAGGAAAGGAGAGGGTTAGAGATATAGAAACATTGATGAGAAAGAAACATTAATTTGCTGCTTCCCTCTTCCCCCAACCAGAGACAGCCTGCAACCTGGGCATGTGCCCTAATCGGGAATCAAACTGGTGACCTCTTAGTTCATGAGTTGATATTGAACACTGAGCCATACCAGCTAGGCTTATTTTCATTATTTTTTTCAACCTTTCCTCTGCTTATTTTTATTCTGTCCTAGAAAATTTTCTGTTATTGATTTTTCCAAAGATTTGGCTTTTTAAATCCTCTTCTAAATATAGGTGTAATTAATTTCTGTTCATATTTGTAATTTCCTTCCTTTTTTTACTCCTCTGGTTTTCTTTGTTCCTCTCTGCTTTCTTGAATTGAAGATTCACTTATTTTCAGTTATTTTAATTTTTTTCTGATAAATGAGCTTAAAGCTGTAAACATACATTTAAGGATTACTTCAGCTATATTTTATGCATTTAATTTGAGTATTTTCCTTTTAATACATTTCTGAATATGGTATAATTTTCCTTTTGATTTTTTTTACCCAATATTGTTTACTTATTGATTAGTTTGCAAAGCATGTACTTATTATTTTAGCTATTATTTTTTATTTCAAGTTTGCATAGTGTTAGAATACAAAGTCTGTGTTCTGTTAAAATTTAAAATTCATGAAGGTTATTTTTTGGACTAAATTATCACTGATTTTTTATGTTATACATATTTTTGAAGTTCTCTGATAAGTGTAAACTTTATATTATATACTCACACATAAAATATACACATGTGTATACTTTTATTAATTGTGATTTTAAAGAATGACATAATTTTATTTAATATTTTTCTTCATAATCTTTCAGCTCTTGAGAGAAATGTACTTAAAAAAACTAAATACATATGTTGATTTATTTATTTCTCCCTATATTTTTTAAGTTACTCTTTATTTCTTTTTGAAGTTCTATTATTATGTATATATCATGATGATCACTACATTTTATTAAGCTTGACATTATTTTACTAGCATAATACTTCGCCTTAATTTTTATATGATGACATATGAAAGTTTTACTTGCTCTTTTTTCGTAATTCAAAATAGCCTAGTACATTTTTTTCTGTTCCTTTAATCTTTTGTTCATCATTTTATATGTCTTTTATAGTATACAATGCTGGAATTGTTTTTAATGTTTTATTCTAATTTGAGAATCTGTATTTTGATAAGTGAATTTAATCCATTTTTTTATTTTCAAGTACATTATATTAAATATCTCTTCTGTCTTATTTCATTTCAATTTACTATATTTTTAAAACCCTTATTAAGTACTATCTTTTCTTCCACTGATTAGGTTAAAATCCCTCTTCTGTTTTAAAGATAATAAAATCAAATTAAGATGTTTGTGTGGTTATCTGTCATTTACTAAGACACACAGTCATGTTCACATTACCTTTCATATTTCTTAAAATTCTCAATATTTTGACCTTCAGACAAAACAAATACATGTTTATAACACTCTCTTTTGGTCTCTTGCCCTGGGCCATGTATTCTTTGGTAGTATTTCCAGAGTCAGGCTAAATAATAGAACCAGAAACTATGCCAATTTGTTATCTTCCCAGCACTGGAAATCTATAAGGTTTCTCTTAACCAAGTCATTTGGGATATATTAAAGTCTCTAAACGAACAAATAAAAAACAAGCAAACTAATAAGTAAGTGATATAATGTCTCTTTGAAATTCATAATTAGAGAAATACCTTGGATTTTAGCAACAAATATCCTATTTCGTAAAAGCCTAATATGCTAAATGTCCCATCGTCCAATCATCTGTTCAACCAATCAAAGTATAATATACTAATGATATGCTAAGGCAACTCAACGACCTCCTATGATGTGCACTGACCACTAAGGGGCAGACACTTGACTGGTCAACCAGTCTCTATGATGTGCACTGACCACCTGGGGGCAGACATTCCAAGCAGTAAGTTAGCTTGCTGCAGGGCTCTGGCTGATCTGGACTGAGTGAGATGGCCAGACATGCCTGGAGTTCTCCCATGGTTCCTTTCCTGCTGGCCAACCTCCTTGTCCCTCTCTGGTCCTGGTCTTGCACTGGTGGGGTCCCTCGGCCTGGCCCTCTTACAATCTGGGACCCTCTCAGGGTATGTTGGAGAACCAGTTTCAGACTGATCCCACTCAACACAGGAGCTGCCTCCTGGTGGTTAGTGCCCTCACTCAGGGAGAGCACCACTCTGCTAGAAGCCAAACTCATGGCTGGGTAGCACAGTGGTGGTGGCAGAAGCCCCTCCTGCCTCCACAGCAGCACTAAGGATGTTAGTCAGAAATCCCCTGATGACTTCCGGTCGGCATGAGGGTGCAGGCAAAGCTGAGGGACCCCTACCCCCTCCCAGTACACAGATTTCATGCACTGAGCCTCTAGTAGAGTTATATTTTCCAGAATATGCAAATAAGATCTCATATGTACTATTAGTGGAAAAAAGCTAGATCCTTAGAATTTGATTCACAAATTTATTTTAATTATATTTTCAATTAAATATTTTATGGTATCTTTAACCAATTACATGTAAAGAAAATGAAAACTGAGACAAAAATGAGACATAGTCCTAGGAAATCTATAACTTAACTGGACATACATAAAGCATGCAGAGATACAAATCTATATATGTGTAGAAAGAAGGCAAACTTTACCTACCATTCAATGGAGAAGGCTATTTCTGTGACATAGTGAAATCATTATCCTACCACTCTCGTACCCACCACTGATCTTTTCATGCAACACGAATCTTCATAATTATCAGAACTACTTGTATTATACAAATGCAGAATAAAGTTATTAACAAGGTCCCGGGTTCAATTCCGGTTGGGGGCATGTACCTTGCTTGCGGGCACATCTCCACTGTGGGGTGTGCAGGAGGTGGCTGATCAATGTCTCTCTCTCATCGATGTTTCTGGCTTTCTATCTCTCTCCCTTCCTCTCTGTAAAAAATCAATAAAAAATATATTAAAAGAAAAAAAAAGAACCAATCACCGTTCTTCTCCGTTCTTCTCTGGGATTGTAAACCTGGGACCGGGTAAAGAAATGAGCCTTTTGGTGGCAGAGACGATAGTAAATGAGGTTCTCAAACTGTCTGTGTCCATGTTCCCCACTATGTAGAGAACAAAACTGGTTGGTCCCTGGTTGTCATTATTTTCATTGTCTCTTTAAAGCAATAAATTCTTTCATGCCCCTAAGCTAGATTGAGTTCAGTTTCTCTTACTGGCAATCAACACTTTCCTGCCTAATATATGCTTAATCTTCACGGAGCAGAAATTTCAAACATCTAATTATGCAACATGTCATACGAGAAACAGATAACATGTAATTATGAAACATTTTACACAAGAAACAGGTGGTTATAGCTAAGGAAAAACAGGAGGTAGAGACATTCTTGTTAGATAATTCGAGTGATAGCCTAACTAAGTGGTCATTTCTTTTATATAAGTGACAATTAATCTATAGGTATAAAACAAATGCCACAAGGAAAGTAGGACGTCAAAAACATGCTTTCAAATCAAGTAATAGGCATGCAAATTCTGCGCTGTGGGTGTATAATGTACTTGAGAGGCTGATAATCCTCAAAAATAACAATTGTTCAAAATACACATTCTCATTTAGAATCATGAATCTAATCTAGCTTCCCATGTAATGGGAGAGAAATTTGGGCATGTTACCCTTTCTGTGCTTTATTATCCTCAATATTTAATGGCAACAATTTGAGCACCTTTTTAGAATGGCTGTGAGACTTAAATGACTAGCTAAGTAGATAGATAGATAGGTAGATTATAGATATGTATCAATTAAAATAGTGACTTGGTAGAGAAAGTGTATACAATATTATTTATTATTTTTGAAAACTGCTAAATGCTGGTTTCTATATTTTTCTTTTATAACAGGAGCTATTTGAATAGCGAATAATTCCCATTCTCTTTGCCTAAGCACACTTAAAATTCCTATAATAGTTATTTCCAGACCTGCATCCTATCACCAATATCTGAGTTTAAACTTTTTCACAAAACAACAGAATAACATTGGCAATAATCACCATTTTATTTTTCCTGTGAAGTTTTCTCCAAGATATTTGTTAATGTTATTTGTAACTTGAGATTTTGTCAGGATGTTTTCTTATATCAATATTTCAGTGGTTTATAGATTTATCCTTCCAAAATATGATTTATAATATATGTACTTCACTTTGTAAAATTGTAAAAGACAGGCTCCATGTGTTTAGTTTTCAGTATATGATTCCAGTGCAATAAGAACTGATGAATATTTAAAACTGAACTGAACAATGATAACAGGTTAGCGTAGTGTTCACATTTCTTAAACCAAATTGAAAATAAATAAATAGACGTGCAAATTCATTTAATACTAGAGGCCCGATGCACAAAATTCATGCAAGGGGCTCAGCCCTCACCCAGCAGTCTGGTCTAATTAGTATATTATGCTTTTATTATTATAGATGTTATTAAGGTTAATATATTTTAAATGCTCTAAACTTAAATAACTTTATAACAATTTTAGAGAGTCATTCTAGGACATTCATTAATATAAATAAGTTTATATAACTTTTTATCTAATAAAATGCCCTTACAATCATACAGAATTGTATTAATTATACAAGGGTTGAAATATAATAGGAATGCTTATCTGTGCACATGTATTTGAATGCATACATCCAAAATACAATTTTATGTCATGCCATATGCACATTTATACATTAAGGACAAGCATTTCTGTGAACTCATTTTAAGAAGTTCAGTACAAATATGGCTAAATTAACGAAAGCATTAATTTTTTTCCAATGGTAGAAAACTAAATAGAAAAAAAGAGCCTTGTGAAAAACAATCTTTGGGAGAGGAAAAGGGAGTAGAATCAAGGGTAATTCAACAAATCTATAAATAATATGTCATGATTAATGCTATCATGTTTAGAGAAGGATAGAAAAACTGGAGCCTTGGTTATCTGGATATTGAATGATATGTCATTTTAAATAGGAGACTTACAGTGAGTTTTGAACATGAAAATATGTGACTAGAGAAAATTTCATAAAAAGACTGAACAGATCTGATCAGTGCTCATAGATTTAAGCATGGATCCCCATTTAAGACATGAGGTCTGTTTGCAGCCCAGTCAAATACGTATGCACATTTTCTCACTTCATTTTCTATGAGTCAAAACCTCAAAAAACCTTAGATCCTTTTTTTTATAACCAAGTATTTGTCAAGTCTCCTTCCTGTTAACCTCATATTCCTAGTTTGTTTCCTTTAAAGTTTTGAAAAAAGGTTTGCTGTATATAATCTGATTATTTTAACTTGAGGTGATATCATCAAGAGAGGAGAACTGAACATTTATTTCTTTCCCTTTTAAAATCATCTCATCTTTAATAAGTTGTAAAACCCTTAATTTATAATATTCTTTCCCAGTTAGATTTTTTGAATTTTCCCAATGTGCTTGACATATCTGTAACAGCCCGTGTAGTAAGAAAGTGGAAGAGGGTCCTCAGACCTGCATTAAACACCACTTGTCAATGTAATATACAGGCTGGGAATGAGAATATTTGATGTGTGTTGGGCAATGAGAATAAGCCCAAATACTAAATTATGTATTTGATGCTGCTGTGCCATAAAGTCCAAACTATCTAGCATGCTTATAAATTTTAAATTCCACTTGAAGGAAAGAAGCGCTCCTAATAACTGGCTTCACAGTGAAATTAAGCTTTAGAAACATCATTCCAAGATGTAACTAACTTTTGACTTGACCCAAGAGGATAATCTTTCTATTTCCTGGGATAAATATTTCTTGAGTATTAAAGATTTAGAGTACTGTATTTCCCCGTGACACAAAAGGCTAGAAAACTGCTAGCCATTCTAGAATATTTTCATAATATTTTCTATTCCTCTTTTCAGCATTAAATTAGAAATTGACATGGGCATTCGGGCATTTAAAATGTAACTGGCAAAGATATGGAGATAGTGAAGAAACATACACAGGAACAAATGGCTGAAAGGGAAAGAGAGAAGATATGACATCAAGGTATCTTAGATCAGAGTCTCCTTCTAACATGTGAATTTTTTAATTAGAAATATGGGGCAGAGGAGAGCTATAAGGGTCAAGAAGGTGACTGTTTAATTTGTGCATCCCTAACAGTCATACTGAAATCTCCTCAAAATGAATTATTATCAGTCCAACTCCAGTATAAAAACAGACTAGATATCCAAGTTCCTTTTTTCGAATGTTTGAGTGTCTTGAAATGCAAATTTCATTTTCCTTTGAAAACATAGTAATGGCATTCTAACGTTAAAAGTGACAATCAGTTTTCTAAGCCAGACAATATAATATCATTTAATCTGCTTTATAGTTTAACAGTGGGACTGAAAAAAAGACTACTGATTCTGAACCTAGTTAAAATTTATAGTTAATTCTATGCAAAATGTTAACCCGATCTTTGAGAAACGTATCTTCCTGCTGACTTTACAGACGTCCCGAAATGGTTGTTCCAGTGAATGATCTATAGATTTATATAATCTATAGATTTGTTTGCTTAAAGTGATTTAGAAGTACAAGTAACTGGGAATGAATCAACTCAAAAGGCAACTCGTTACATTTCCTCCTGCTACAGTGTTTCCTGTCAAGACAATGGCATTTTCAGCTGACACCGCTGAGTAACAGCAAACATAGCCCACAGTTTACAGAGAGATGAACAAACTTCAAGTGATAAATTACCCACCAAGGATCATGCAGCCAGCACAGTGGTAGGACCTGGGATCAGGGCCAGCTACAGAATTGGAGGGACTCGGTGGAAAATGCAAATTTAAGGGTGTTCAAAAAAACAGGAAAAGGGATTTTTCCTTTGTTCCACAGTCTGTCTCTAGCTGTCGAGGTGTTTTTCATTTCAGGGTCCTTTCAGCATGGGGATGGGAGAAATTGTGGGAAAAGGCAGGAGACTCTTAAGGGTGTTTGCAGTCCGGCCCCAAGTGTGAGTGGGGGGTGGGAGGGGGTTGCCTGGATTCACTCCCCCACTCCCCACCCTTCCCTGCCATGGACAGAGGTTGGCAGCAGTTGCTGGGTGAGGGCAGGTGGAAGAGAACCCAGCTAGGGGATGCAAGGAGGTGGGAGGGGGAGGTGGCAGGCAGGGTACGTGTCATCCCATTCTATAAATCCTGAATGCATACATCCTCAACTGTTCCATAAGCTTCACTTACAAAACACAAATTCAAAGATAAAATTATTAAGGATTTCAAAACAGCTACCAAAGAGCATTCACTCCCAAGTCTGGGTCCCTATATGAAGGCTGCATGCACCTGGAGCTGATCTTACCCAGGACACTCATCCAGGTCCTTTTAGTTCAGAATTTCCAATATTTCCCAAAGCCACTGCCTCTCAAGGTTGAAGTTTATTTGTAGAGCGGCCTTCTTCAAGTGCAGCATTTTTATGGCGAGGGCCTCAGATTGAGTTCCTAGGACAGGGAGCCCAGACAAATGGTTCATAGAGTTGGGCTTTTGAATTTACTCCAAAGGCGTCCTCTTCATACAAAAGTGCAGGCAGTTTACAGTCTCACCTCCGGCAACAATTGACCCCTCTTTCCGGAACAGACCTTATACTTTTGATATCATCAAGCTCTCCAGGCACAAAATACATATTCCACTTGGGACTTCAATTGGTGATGAAAGGATCAGAGTAGAACTAACTTTCAGCTTCATGTGTGATGATTTCCTCTCTGTACCAGGGAACCCTTGCCTCATCTGCAATTGAGCACGTACGGCCTGGTTCACTGAAACATATTAGATCCACCAGGCAGCCAGTCTGCGTTATAACTTGCAGTTATATCTGTACTAAGATCCAGGGCACGGATTCGTGCATGGCTGGGGCCCCTTGGCCTGTCAGGAGATCAGGGCCAATTGGGACCCTCTTGCCCAGTCACGATAGGGGCGGATGGGGGCTGGCTGGCCAGGGGCAGACAGTGGGAGGTTGGCCAGTTAGCCCCCAATTGGGGCCTACCAGCCAGAAAGGGGCTGTGAGAGTGTCCAGCCCTCTCGCCCAGTCCCTATTGGCTAGACCCCAGCAGCAGGCTAACCTACTGGTTGGAACATCTGCTTCCTGGTGGTCAGTGCGCATCATAGCGACTGGTTGAGCAGTCAATGCATTTGGTTGGACACAGCATATTACACTTTTATTATATAGGATAGGTAACAGGACATAGGTGTAAATTGAGAAGAGTATGAAATGGAAATACTATTCATATCAATCTAAATAAATGAACCAGGTAAGATACTTTCACAAGAAGATCTTGATAACATTTATATTGCTGTGTTTGTTTTACAAGTTAGCATTTAAATTCATCAGAAATGATTTAAGGTAAGTGCACTTGGTTCCATTAGTGGAAATAGGAGTTTATATATTCTCTAAGAAAGTTTTTGACTTTTGAAATATCAGGTATCTAAATATACTGTCATTTTGCTTACCAATAGCTTTTCAACTACAAAAGCAGTTTGCATTCACCTTTGTTTTTATCATTAGGGTGACAGGCATGTTAATGCTCAAGTCTTGATCTGAATGATGGTTATAGCTTTTTTTTTTTTTAATCTCTCAAAAGTACTCTAAATCTTAGTAAGAAAGGCAGTTAAGGTTGACTATATCTTCCAAATTTGCTGAGATAAAATTTTCTAAATATTTGATGTTCTTAGGTATGTGTGAAAAGTTATAGGACTGCAGTATTTATTTTGGAATAAATTAAGGAGTCAGCTCATTGATGATTGGTTCTAATTATTTTTATTTAATAGGAGTAATATGAAGGTACTCCTGTTTTTTTTTTATCCTTCCATATTTCCCCCCTAATTACCCAATTGATCTTAGATATATAAGAAAGAAGGCTCACTTTTGAATGCCCCCCCCTCAGATCCCACAAAAAAATAGGACAGAGGAAATAATGTATAAATGATTCTGATGTTTTCAGATGTATTATATCAGAATATTTAAAACTAGGGTACCAAAATCAGCATGAGTAAGTAATTCCCTTAATAATTCCTATGAAGTCAACTCAAGTCTAGTATACTCTTTTATTTAAACTCCTGGATCTTTCTTCTCTATTCTTCTTCCAAAGAATATCACATGATCAATTTCTTATATCATTCAGGTCTCATAGCAAATGTTCCTTCTATAGAAGAATTTTTCCTGAACAATCTAGCTAAATGGCACTTTTATTACACAGCATTCCCAGTCAAAAACCATTACCTTGTTAGCTTGCTTTCTTCAAGTTTCACAGCTTTCTGTTGTTTAATGAGCAGAGTTTCCACTCAAACAATGGGGATTTGGTTACCACACCAGAGGAGAAGGAGACTGGCTTCATTGTTTCTTAAGCACAGACCTCCTACAGGTTGCTGTATGCTTCCTATCTCTCCAACCACCTCTTAGCTTCTCTCAGTGTGTAGATCTTAGTTTCTTTGGCTGGAGTTAAGTTCTTCAGTGTGGTAGAGATAATAGTCATGCTCACCCTTTCCTGCAAGATTTCAGGATAGTAATCCCGTGGAAAGACAGCCAGCATTTTTCCCTGGGTACCAGGAACCAGTTTCAGATGTCATAATTATAAGAGTTTCATCAAAAAGTTGGTGAGGCTTGGAGGTGGGGGAGGGCTCAATAAGGGCTGAGCCATTAATGTAATTAGCTATTGGAACAGCTGGAAAAGCATTTACCCCAAACCTAAATAGGATTTCTTAATGCCAAATAGCTTAGGGCATCTTAATCTACATGTTATTGCTTCCTGTTGGCCAAACACCTGAACAGCTGTAGGCTATTCCCCAATCTGATAATGCTTCTATAAACCCTACCCTTTGAAGTGTATGTCTCTATTTTGCCTTGAGACAAATTGTGTTAATAAAAAGCATGGGTCCTGAGTCAAAGGGTAGTCTTTAGCTCCTTTAGCTGAAGTTCTCTGACTCTCAATTCCTTTTGAAACTATCTTTCGTCTTTGGACTCCTTATTGAATCTACGCACAGCCCTTTCTCCAGATTACTAAACCTCTTATTAATGCTGGGACAAGAACACTGGCATTAATGGATGCCCACCCAGGGGCATCAATACCTGGGACCAAAACGCAACATCATACCAGGCCTCTGAGAGGTCCCTGTTTGAGTGTATATGCTTCTCTGAACCAATCACCATAGAAAAATAGGTTGTGATTAGTGTGACAGAATTATAAATTCATTTTTGTGTTCAGGAGAATAAGGTGTGCATTTTTAATTTTCCTTTTAAATTGCAGTTGACATTCAAATCTATTTTGTATTAATTTCATGGGCAAAGCATAGTGGTTAGGTAATAATATACTTTCCAAAGTGATGTCCCAATATTTCAAGTATTACCTGGCACCATACATAGTTATTATAGTATTTTTTACTATATTCCTTATGCTATACAGAACAAAGTATTATTAAAGTTTATTCCCTAGGCTATACATAACAAAGTATTATTAAAGTTTATTAAGAAGAATAAAAATTTACATAAAGGGCAGACAAAAACCAGAGCCACTACAAGAAATTATTATAACTTATTTTTATTTCCACATGACTTTTTACATATATAAAGTTTATATAAAATCCATCATCCAAATAAATGTCTTCTACTTGATTTGTCAAATTCAGTTATGTGTTTGTATTGAAAACTCCTCACTCTTCTTTTGAGATTACCACATATTTTCTTGGTGATCCTTTCCCAGCTACACTTCAAAAGAGAAAAAAGTATTTATATCATTTGAGTATATACCATAATTCCTCCTCCCAAAAAAGGAATTGAATACTTTAATAGAAAAAAAGTTGTAAAACCCAATTTCAGCTAGTAAACATTAATTTTAGAAAAACTTTTATCCAAAGCTATTATGGAGAGTTTTTCACATTATTTTCTATAATATAACTTCCAGAGCAATCACCTCGCCTAAATATGTTTATATTCTTTAAGAAGAAAAAAACATTCTGTGTCCTACCAGACCTCTGTGCTTAATGCAAGTGGTGCCCTTCCCACAAGTAAAGGTGTCCTCACTATTTATAATAGGGGAAGAGAATACTGCTTTATTCTTTTAACTACATCTCTGGCAAGGGATATGCAGTCTCCTTAATTCCTCATAGTCAATTTCAGTCATTACAGTTGACAAGATTTTTCTAAAAGCTTAGAATTCAGGAAGAAAATCATTATAGCTTGTAATTCTGCTGGAGAATTTCTGCTTTCAGAAATCTCTGCCTTGCTACTATGTCACTACCATGTGGCATTGGAGAGCTCTATACATTGCCATGTGACAGAATCCAGAAAAAAATTTATTTCCAAAGTTTAAATATGAAATTCCCTCATTTTAGTTGAAATACAGTCTCCCGAATCTTAGATTCCTGGATAATATCCCAGATAATTCCTAGTGGATAAATCTAGCCTTTTAAAGACTCCCATCCACAAGACTGCAGTCAGGGCTTCTACAAATATACCCAGAGCCAGAGTTTGAATTTGAAAAAGGTGTATTGTTCAGACACATAGGAAATGGTGCCCCTCCAAGAACCACATCCACAGGGTCCAGAGCTCAGTGGCAAATAAAACCGAACAAGCAATGAAGACAAGGGTTCTCCTTCCTCCGATGGGAGCTGGTGCTGTGCCAAGCTGAATTTCCATTTCTTTCTGAGCCCAGACAGTGGTTTTGTTTTGTTATGTTTTGTTTTGTTTTGTTTGCAGTGCACAGTTTACACAGCTGTGCATAGCAGTATGGGTATGGTTCTGCAAAAGTTAACAGTAATATTTTAACATAGTACATTTTCCCGTGATTTGAGAAACTCAGTCAAAAATAAAAGCAGCAGTGTCCTCTGAGCCTACTGCATCATCAGTCTGAGTTAGGTTGTGTTCTGCATCCCTAGTCCAGGTTGTTCTCATCGACTCTAATGATAGCAGGTGAAGAGCATAGCAGGGCTGAAGGTCCTGCAGCTTTAAGGGTCTGCATTCCAGATCCCCCAGGGACTGTCTGAACAAAAGCATGCCCAACTTTGCCTAAATAAGCCACAGGGTAGTCTAAATGTTTCCTTAGGAAAGCACGCGCGTACACACACACACACACACACACACACACACACACACACACACACACATTAGTCTAAGGGAAGCCTATGCAGGAATATAAATCTGTTACAATAAACAGTAAATCTACCTTACTCAATATAACACTTAAATATCTGATCCATAAATTCTTCCTTTCAGGTGCTTCCCCACATTAAGTTCCTGCCTAATTCACAAGTTTCTAATGATTGATTTATCTTTCACTGTCCAGAGGGAACTGACAGAAAGATAAATTCAAGTTTGACACTTAGGAAACAAACTTTTTTTTTCAAAGTTTAAATTACAGTCTTAGTAACTTAAAACAACGCTGGCCCCTTAGACACAGTTCCCAACCAGGGAAATTTCTATATTGACCAAGAAAATCTTATCAGAAACACAGAAAAGCAATATTGGAATGGATTCTAAAATAATCTTGAAAATAACGGAGCTCTCTCTCTCTCTCTCTCTCTCTCTCTCTCTCTCTCTCTCTCTCTCTCTTTCTCTCTCTCTCTCTCTGTCTCTCTCTCTCTTCACTCTCTCCACTTCTCCCTTTACCTCTCCCTCTACTCTCTCTACCTCTACCTATACCTCTCTCTTCCTCTTTCTCACTGTTTCCAATACCATTAGTTATACAATATTCTTGTCTAAATATATTCAGTGTCTATAAATTGAACCAGAGGAAAACATCCAAGGTAATCCTGAATTCAATAAGAAAGAAGAGGATGATCCCAAGACATAGATTTAGTTATTTCTGTAGTTATAATGTGGTCAGAGCCCCATCTCTGATTTATAGATTATATTTTGAGAGCTGATCCCTGTATTTAGGTGTGTGATTTGGAAGTAGTAGAATACAAATGACTTTTTACTAATGTGAATTCTACACAAATCCTTTAGAAGTAAATCTCAATTTTGCCTTTGCCCTGTTTTAATCCATCAGAATTCTAAGATGTCCATGGAGAATGAGATGCTAGATTCTCTAGCAACTTACTTTATGTATGAAGCCTATCTTTAAAAAAAGATACTTAAAAATTTTATTGGGAATTTTGAATTTGCTTACCATATAACCATTTCCTTCTCTTTGAATTGATGAATCCTGCTACCATATTATTGCAACTTTAGTTAGAATTTAATATTTTCAGTGATATATTTTAGACAGAATAATCTGGGCAACTATTAGCTAGTTTTATATTATCAATATCTGGAGGATGATACCAAGTTGCTAGTATTTTAATCTACACTTCATGATTTAAAATGGTAAGTTGCCTCTATTGGTATATCAATAGAAGAGAAAAGCATAAAAAATTTAAGAGCTTCTTGATGATTGAACTAACATGGCTGATGCAATCCATGTAAAATTATTAACTTCACTCTGTGAGGAGAAGTCACTATCTTTCTTTTTAATATTTATAATGCAAATTTAATTATTATTTATTAATATCAAGCAATATTCAAAGAGCACTACCAAATAACATTTCGTAATGTAAACCATTGAGAGTATGCCAGTTTCAATAAATTCAATTGCAAGCAATTTCAATGAATTATTACTGATTTATCCCATTACAATTATTTTCCTTCTCTATAGAATTAGTAAAGTTATTTTTAATTTGTTAAATGAAAATACAGATATAGAGTACAAGCCCTGATTATTTTCTTGTATATTTTCCACATTAACAAATATAAATTTCTTCATAAATTTTTCATCAGCTAAAATTGTCTCACTTGTTAATCTTGTATTTGTTTATATTCTGCTTTTACCAACTGAAGCATAAACTAACAGGTCACTTTTGTGCTCTGTTTAACAAAGAATCTCTACCACCTATTGAAACTTTGGCACATATTAGATGCTTCATGAATATTACTTAATGAAACAGTGAATAATGAAGTAAACTATATTCTGGATACATAAACTCTTCATTCTTAAACATTTATTTGCACCTAGTAGATGCAAGGTAGTCTTACAAAACATGGAGAATTGTATTATACTCAAGGCTCAGTGCATGGGGAGGCAGGAGGGTGTCTCTCAGCCCAGCCTGCACCCTCCCCAATATGGGACCCTTCAAGGGTATGTCCAACTGCCTGTTTAGACCCGATTCAGGTAGGATCAGGCCTAAACGGGCAGTTGGACATCCCTCTCACAATCCAGGACTCCTGGCTCCCAACTGCTCGCCTGCCTGCCTTCCTGATTGCCCCTAACCACTTCTACCTGCCAGCCTGATCCATGCATAACTGCTCCCCTGCCAGCCTGTTTGCCTCTACCTGCCCTCCCCCACAGGCCTGGTCACCCCTAACTGCCCTCCCCTGCAGGCCTGGTTCCCCCAACTGCCCTCCCTAGTAGGCCTGGATGCTGGAAACCAAAAACTGTCTCACTAATAGAAGGATCTGGACAGGAGATCAGAAGTCTGGTCAACCTTAATTGCTCTGAAAGGTCAGAGCTAATCACTCACTGTTTAGTTGAAATATTGTTAGCTGAAGCAGCCTCTACCTGTTTGTTTCATGTAACCTTATGTTCTTGGAATTTCCTGCCTAAAGGTTATGGGTGTATCCCATAGTCTTAATAAAAGGGATAGAAAGGCCAGGGCAGAGGGTAGTCTTCTCACTAGAGGAAGGCTCCCGCCTGGCACCCCCAATATCACCAAATTAATATTTTTCTAGTCTCGCTTGTGTGCAACTTTCTCCAGAACCTGAACCCTGAACTGGGAACCCTGAACTACACGGGATGTGAAAGGGGCTCCCACACCTGGTCTCTCCAAACTGCCTTTCCCTGCTGGCCATCTTGTGTGTCCACATGGGGACAGGATCTTTGACCACATGGGGGCAGACATCTTGTATGTTGGAATGATGGTCAATCTGCATATTACTCTTTTATTAGATAGGATATAGAGGTCTGGTGCATGGGTAGGGGCCAGTTGGTTTGCCCTGAACAGTGTCCTGGATCAGGTTGGGTGTCCCTTGGGGCATGGGGTGGCCTGGCTGAGGGGCCTTTGGTGGTTTGCAGGCCAGCCATGCTCCCTGGTGACCCAAGTAAAGGCCCTGGTATCTGGGATTTATTTATCTTCTACAATTGAAACTTTATAGCCTTGAGCTGAGCCAAGCCTCCTGCTCGCTCCATGGCCACAGCCATTTCTGTTGGGATTTATTTATCTTCTATAATTGAAACTTTGAGGCCTTAAGCAAAGGCCAAGGTAGGCCAGGGAAGGCAAAAAACTTGGTTTTCTCCATCACTGGGGGCAACCCTAGTCCCCTGCTCTCTCAAGCTCTGTGGCTGCCACCATTTTTGTTGGAATTTATTTGTTTTCTATAATTAAAATGTTGCAGCATTGAGTGGAGGTCTGGGGAAACTCAAGCCTCCCTCCTCCTCTCTCCATGGCCACAGCCATCTTGATTGGGGTTAATTTGCATACTCACTCCCGATTGGCTGGTGGATATGGCTGATGGGCATGGCTTGTGGTGTAGCAGAGGTGCAGTCAATTTCCATATTATTCTTTTATTAGATAGGATTTTAAAAAACATGCAGAAAAAAAAAATCAGTCACACAGACTTAGTTTTCCACTGTACCAACTCTTATTTCACTTGGATTAGTGTTTAGATTTCTGATTTCTCCTTACATATAAACATCCACATAATCTCTTCATAATAAATATAGGTCCTTGAACTTTCAAAATCAATAACACAATTAAAGCCTATTTCTTTTTTTTTAAAGAGTGACTTATTTTATTTATATATATATAGAGATAGATAGATATAGATAGATAGATAGATAGATAGATAGATAGATAGATATAGATTGATTTTTTACAGAGAGGAAGGGAGAGGGATAGAGAGTTAGAAACATCAATGAGAGAGAAATATCGATCAGCTGCCCTCTGCAAACCCCCTGTTGAGGATGTGCCCACAACCAAGGTACATGCCCTTGATTGGAATCAAACCTGGGACCTTTCAGTCCACAGGTCGATGCTCTATCCACTGAGCCAAACCAGTTTCAGCAAACTTTTTATTATTTAAATATATTTTATTGATTTTTATTTTTACAGAGAGGAAGGGAGAGGGATAGTTAGAAACATCTATGAGAGACATAATTTGATCATCTACCTCCTGCACACTCCCTACTGTGTTTATTAATTATTATAATAGAACTAAGGCCCAGTGCACAAAATTAATGCACAGAGGGGTGTGTGTATGTGTGTGTGTGTGTCCCTCAGCCCAGCATGCACCCTCTCCAATTTGGGACCCCCTGAAAGATGTCTGACTGTCTATTTAGCCCAGTTGTAAGGAATGCCCCTCTCACAATCCAGGATTGCTGGCTCCAAACTGCTGGCTCCAAACTGCCTAATTGCCCCTAACTGCTTGTGCCTGTCAGCCTGATGACCCCCTAACCACTCCCCTCCAGCCTGATCAACACTTAACTGCCCTCCCCTCCTGATCTGGTCACCCCCCAGCCCTCCCCTGCAGGCCTGGTCTGCCCCAACTTCCCTCCCCTGTAGGCATGGTCCCCCCCAAACTGCCCTCCCTGCAGGCATAGTCCCCACCAACTGTCATCACCAGCAGACCTGGTCACCCCCAACTTCCCTCCTTTGCCAGCCTAGTCACCCCTAACTGCCCACCCCTGCTGGCCTGATCACCTACATCTGCCTTCCCCTGCCAGCTATCTTGTCGTGGCTATCTTGTGTCCACATGGGGGCAGCCATCTTTGACGACATGGGAGTGGCCATCTTATGTGTTGTAGTGATGGCAAATTTGCATATTACCCTTTATTAGATAGAATAGTACTTAGTATACTCTGAAATAAGAAGGGAATATCCATTTATAATTTATTGAGTTCTCCAATGTGTTGAAATGTAAATTTACTTACTTTAAATTTTTGGATACAATTAATCAGTGAAATAACTTCTATGATCCTAAAATATTTACATATAAAAACCTAGCATATTTAAAACAATTTGTTTCATTAGCTGCTCCTCAAATAATGCATATTTATTGAATAGCCAGCAAAACTACCTATTAGTATAACACAGACTTACATCAGTTATAAGTTACTTCACTGAATGTAAATAAGAACTGTCTTTCATTGAGTTTTCTGTTTTGCAGTGGATTACTGAAAAATATGATAAAATTGATATTATTGGATATCGTTATAAATAGGCTTCTCAGGAGATGTAGTTTATTTTCAATGCTCTAAGGGAAAGGGATACATCCATGTTATTTCCCAAGGTCATGTCTACTCTCTGTATGGCAGACACACTTGTAATAACCATAACTCTAAAAAGTGCTGGATCAAGGTTTTAGCAGGTCACAATTCCATCATCCAAAGTCAATGGCTGCTGTCGAAAGATTTGCAACTACAGCATAGACATTGAAATTTGTTACAATTGTCTAACAGCTCCCATTTCAACTTCTGCCATGGGAAAGAATTAATGCCATGCCATTTAAAAAGAAATGCTTTGTCTTGTATTCCCTTCCTTGATGATTAGTGGTGTTTTAATCAAGTGAGTAAAAAGACGAGCTATTCAAACTACTGAATACTGAAAAGGCCACACAGTATTGCAGCACACTCCCATAATTTACGTCTCCCATTACATACTCTAAAATGATCATTTTCCCTTCTCAAAGGCAAAACACTAACTGTTTGACATAAGGTCACCACACTCACGGAATTCAGATTCAGTCTCGCTCAAAGTTGACAATGCTATGTTATCTGAATAAAATTACTCCGAAGAATGTAGTATAGCAAAATTATACAAGAGCATACCAAATTCATTTTACAACCCTGTATCATTAGGGATGTGAAATTGAAAGTATCGTGTGTTTATAAATTATACAAAAATTTATTTTTTAAATCTTATATGACACATGTATAATGACTAGAATATTTTAACATCCGCATGAAAAATCATACAAGAAATTCTCACATATATCTTCCCATTAATTTTAGATTTTTGCAACAAGGCATTGGAAATTGTCCTTAAATCCCATTCTTAGGATGATGGATCATGCTATTTCTTATCTCCACTGACTTTTCTAGATAGTAGCATTCAAAGCATATTCATACAATAGTAGAGTACAATTTACTGTAATTGTTGTTAATTTTCATGTCCATGGTCTAATTTTTATTTTTATATTATTGGTTTAGTTGATATATATATATCGAGAGAGAGAGAGAGAGAGATCCACTTGCTATTCCACTTATTTATGTATTCCTTGTTAGATTCATGTTTGTGTTCTGACCTAGGGATTGAACTTGCAACCTTGGTGTATCCAGACAATGTTCTAACCAACTGAGCTACCCAACCGGGGCTCCATGGTCTCATTTCTTAAAGACACACTATTCAGACCATAAAAATTACCTTTTTACCTCTAGCCAATTTGGTTCAGTGAATCAAGTGTCAATCTAGGGACTGAATAGTCTCAGGTTCAACTCCAGTCAAGGGCATGCACCTTGGTTTGATCCCCATCTCTGGTACAAGTGCCTTTGAGAGGCAATCAATCAATGTGTCTATCTCACATCTATATTTCTCTCTCTGTGTTTCTTGCCCTCCCTTCCACACTCTCTAAAAAATAAAAAAAGTAAAAATCAATTGAAAAATATCCTCAGGTGATGATTAACAACAACTTTATTTATTGTTAATTCATTTTTTAAAAAAATTTAGTATTGAAATTACTATATATGTCTCCCTTCCCCCCCTTTGAACTCTTCTAACCCACTTCTAATCATGTAATTTTGGTTTAAAATTATTTAATGTACATGTGCTATTGTGTTAAGTAAGAAAAACTATCTTTTAAATATGATGATTGCTTTTCAAAGAGGGGTTTTGAGAGCAATTCCTCTAAATTCGATTAAATAACTTGCTATGCAAATACTGTTAAGAATCCTCAGAAGCAAGAGGTTAAGATAAAACAGATTATTGTAAGCTAAAACAGCAATTATATTTAAATCTGTATTCAGAATGGTTCTGTAGTTTCAACCTCAGTGACTGGGTTACATGGCTAATGTGTACCAGGATAAGAAGAAAAGAGGGGGAATACTGTAAGTTGGTGGGGTGGAGATAAAATCTCTTCTACAATTAGCATCTTGAATAGTTAATGAATAAAAGAAAAAGCCAATTCTTTTATCAAAATATATTTTTATTAATTTCTGAGAGGAAAGAAGAGGGAGAGAGAGAGAGAAAATCAATGATGAGAGAGAGAAAGCAAAACACATCTTTAGAAACATAAATTTGGAACAGACTGCTAAGGTGCTTGGACTAGTGACCAAATAAATAGTGGGACTGCTGTCCTGGAATAATAGAGAGAGAAGCAAGTGAAAAATATTCACAGAGCACCTATAACCAGGGTATAGTAAGTTCTTAGTTCATGAGAACTACATTATTACCCTTTGATTCCCCCAGAATTTCAGGATGTTAGAAGTAAAAAGGAAGGGAATTTGAAGTACATTCCGTACTTCAAATCAAAGAGATACAATTTTGCTGATGAAAGTGTTGATTCTGTCTAGATCATCTAGAGACAACTGAGAAAGGTTATAGATAAAGATAATATTTAGTATCTATATAGATTTTAAATAATCATAATCATTTTACTTGATTTATTAAATGTTACAATTGACTAAACCTCCTTGAACATATGGACTACATCTCAGTCCCCTTTATTTTATTTATTTACTGGAGGCCTGGTGCACTGGTGGGGGCTCTCAGCCTGTCCTGCTGGGATTGGGCTGAAGCTGGCTTTCTGACATCCCCCGAGGGGTCCCAGATTGCAAGAGGGCACAGGCCAGGTAGAGGGACCTCACTGGTGCACAATCATGGCCAGGGAGGGACCACGGGAGGGCTCCAGGGCATGTCCAGCCCCTCTCACCCAGTCCTAATTAGCAGGATCCCAGAAGTCCTACTAATCAGAACATCTGCCCCCTGGTGGTCAGTGTGCATCATAGCAATTGGTTGGTCCAACAGTTGAATGAACAGTTGGACACTTAACATATTAGGCTTTTATATATATAGATTTAAAAATATATTTTAATTGATTTCAGAGAAGAAGAGAGAGAAACATCAATGATGTGTGAAAATCATTGATTGGCTACCTTCTGTGTGCCTCACATTGGGGATCGAGTCTGTAATCTTGGCATGTACCCTGACCTGGAATTGGACTGTGACCTCCTGATTCACGGGTTGATGCTCAACCACTGAGCCATGCTGACCAGGTGTCCCATTCCTCTTTAAAAAAGAACATTGTACAGTAGATATGACCTGGAATTTGCAAGTAGTTTGTTGACAGGTTTGCCTTTCCCTTTTGAAAGAAAATATACTACTAAGGGAGAATATGTCTGCATATTTCACCCTTCAGGGGATGTCAAGGTACACATACTTTGAAATTTTGGCTTCTCTTTATCAGCTCAGTATCTGATATAAAAAGTTATTATATTTTATGACTTTCTGCATTGGATCAGCTATTTTTTATGTAATTTAGCAAACTTTCACTTCTGCTTTTACATCCACTCACATGATTATTGAGCACATGTCTGTCACCAAGAAGCTAAGCCATTCACTAACTCACATACTTTCACATGAATCAGGAGAGAGAAGAAATCTAGTGAAAGACTGGATAAATTCAGGACATCTTTCAATTAAAATAAAGCCAATTATGAAAAATCACATCCACTCTTAAACTTCCCTAGGAGTAGATTTTTGTTTTTCATAGAATAAGAGATACAGCAATGGCTAGAGCTTTTCAAAACACTGGAAAAATAGCACAGAATATCAAGAATCAATAGTAATAGTTTATTCATAAGGCAAACAGTATAAATAGTTGAGTCTGACACTTTCTGTACATCACAAATTTCATATTCACTGAGGACTGGCAGATTAATTACACAGACACTTGAGTCAGCATATTCCCCTTTCATGAAAAACTGTCAAAGAGACAAACATGTCTTAAATGCCCTCTCTTTGTTGATTACTTTTAAAATAGCTGTTAATAAAATGTCAATATAAATGCATTATTAATTTATAGTTTATGTATTTTTGTGAATATGCTTCTCAAAATATTATTCTTGGCTACATATTTTCATATTTATTTTTGTACATGTCAGGGAAAGGCATTGCACTGAAGTGTATTTTCAACCCATTTCCAAATATTTATTAACCTACTGGATTTACTTCATTCAATTTACTCTTTTGCAAAAAATAGGCCACAGGTTAAATGAAGTTGTAAACATCTTGAAGTACAGATGATATTAGGAAAGTAAATGAAACAGGAAACACATACTTGCAAGTAAAATATAAGGAGTCTAAAGGATTAAAATATGAACACTGAAATTATTTATACCATTGTCTTGGGTAAGCCTCAGAGTCACATCTTAGAAGCATGGAGTTCTTATTACCATCATACCTGCATCTAAGATTAGCCTGGCTTTCTGTCGCCTGCAGACATATCATCCTCCAAACCTGAAAGCACTTAGGGCACTAAGTAACTGCCTTTGCTGATCATAAGAAAATATGGAAATCTACTTAGCACTTAAGTGATATCTGCATCTTACTGCAGGGTTACAGGAGAAATAAGCATCTAGTTACACCCAGTAAACTATGCCTTATGATTGATTCTCAAGGCAGCTGGCTCTATTACATTTGCTTAAACTGTACTTTATTTTAAACAAAGGGCTGTTTATATTGCTCCCCTTGTCACCTACACTGGTAGTTTATAAGGTGCCATCTTATTTCATTTACTTGAGTGACTATTTGTACATATACTCCTTGACTTCAGGTATTTTAATTTTGTTGTCAGGATACCGGTGTGTGTATGCAGAGAAATGCTGACAAGTCACCACCCTCATCTATTGCTCAGAGAGATGTTGATGGGTCCTAAACTCACACATGAAAACAAACATCTAGAAGAGTTCATTTCTTTTAGCTTGATCCCTGAACATCTGTCTTACCGGCAGGTGAAACAAGCAGCAGAAGGGTGTCAGATTCACAATCCCCTTACACATCATATGTGCTTATTCCATTGCTGTGTCATCAAGTAGACAAAAATCAATGCTATTACTTTATCAAGTGCACACTCTGTGCCAGATAGTTCTATAAATGCTGTATATGAATCAGTGCATTTAATCCTTGACACCAGAATACAAAGGAAATCCTAGTATTACCCAGATTTCACAGGTGAGATAACTGAAGCACATCTACATAAGAAAAAAAAGTAACATACTAATTGACCATACCTTCATGATGCCCACCAGCCAATCAGGAATGAGTATGCAAATTAACCCAACAAAGATGGAGGGTTACTTTGCATATGCAGGTGCCAAGTGGCTGAGGACTGGGTGGGATGCTTGTGATGACACGGACATTCCACACCACTCCAGCTGGTCAGGTCTTTGGGCAGCATCAGAAGGCAGAAAGGCAGCTCTGGCCAGAGCAAAGTCTGTGCTGGCAGCCAGGGGAACAAAGGACCATTTTTGCACAAATCTTCATTCATGCATTGGGCCACTAGTAATCGACAAATTTCCTTAACATCACACAGTTGGTAGGTAGTAGAGCTACAATTCATGACTAAAGAGTTTGACTCTAGAACCTATACAATATAATACCATGCTATACTATTTCTCAACATAAGTTGACATCTGAAAGTGCAGAATGACTTAATTTTGAAGGGATGAAAGCTCAACTTAAAGAAATGTGTGAGCATTTTCCACCAAATCAATTATTAAAAACTTAAAACATAAAATTCAGAGAGAAAAAAGTCAGAAAAATCTCTTAAAAGAATGTAAAAATTAATAATACATACTGCAATTATAATTGACATCGATAGTTTTATTTAAAAATACAATGCCAAGTTGACATAAGAGAATTATAAAAAGTAGTAGACAATAATTCAAGGAAACTATTTTAAATGAAAATTGAAAGTCACAATGTCTTCACATGTTTACTGGAATAATCTTTCAAAAGAAATGTACTTATCAAGTTACATTATTTGTTCTAGATAACAAAATATAAGATTAGTAAATTCATCAAATGAAGTTAATACCATCTTAATCCCAAATTTGGTAATAACATAAAAATAGTAAATGCTGTATCAATTTCATACATGTATATAACAAAAAACAACATCTGAACAGAAAAACTAACTATAATTAAACATGATTCAATAATATCAAGATTAGGTTTGATCAAAGAATGCATGTAAAGGTGGCATAATAAAATATATGAATTACTAGGTAAGTAAAAATTAGAGTATAAATTTTGGATGTGTCCAAACTGTTAAATTGCTCAACTCAAGTTTTTAAATTAAATTTAATGGTAATAGAAAATTCTTCTTCTTTAATAAAATATTTTAAATCAAATTTTAAAAATTGTCTTTATATACAGTAAAAGTGATTTCTACGTCACCATTATTATTTATTATTTACTGACTTAGAATGGTTCAAATCAGTTTTTATTTTATTTTATTGTGGTATGTAAGTGATATGCATTCAGTAGGAATCATACTTTGTTTTTAACTTTTTGATATTTCACTAGAGATAAGTAGTATAATACTCTCTGAGATCTGGGCAGCTACAGGGAGCCCAACCTCCCAGTCAACCCCTCAGGCACAAGGACAAGAAACCAATACTGTACAGTATAGTACTAAATGCAATTTTCAACTTACAATACCTTCACTTAATATGGGTTTATTGGGACTTAACTTCATTAAATAGAGGAGCTTCAGTAGTACAATTTGGAAATTTTGGTATGCTCAACGATGTAAGTCAGCAAATAAAATCAAGAGTAATAAGAGTGGAAGAGGAGGAATAATTATATTATGTAAAGATGAGATTATTTTATCCCTGGGAAATTCAAAAAGCATCTTACTAAATTAACCTGAATTTAATAACACGGTGGGTAATTTTATCAAATCAATATGCCAACATCTACTATGTATAGGCAAGCAAAGATGTGAGAAATTTACATCATAATGCAATGGTTAGAGAAAGCTTTTTTTTCAGAGTACCCTACAACTGAACTTTGAAAAATAAAATAAATGAGCTAGTGGAACCAAAACAGGACAGCATGGGAATGCAAGTGGAATAGCTTTTGACTGGATGTTTCTCTCTCTTTCTTTTAGTATTCTCTGTTCTTACACATAAAACATGTTACCAAATTCTGTATGTGATTCCTATCCCAACACTGCTAAACTACAGTATAAACCAGATTACTTGGAATTAATAAATATATTTATTTTTAATTAAGTATTAGAGACTGAGTGTGTGAAATTTGTGCACTTGGGGAGGGGGGTCCCACAGCCCACAGGTACCCTCTTACAGTTCAGAAACTTGCACGGAATGTCCAACTGATGGCTTAGGCCTGCTCCTCGCAGGCTGTCAGACATCCTTAGCACTGCCACAGAGGCAGGAGAGGCTCTAGCCAGCCATCAGCCTGGCTTCTGGAATGGTGCTCCCCCCCGTGGGAGTGCACTGACCACGAGAGAGCAGCTCCTGCATTGAGTGTCTGCCCCCTGGTGGTCAGTGTGTGTCATAGTTACCAGTCATTCTGCTGTTTGGTCAATTTGCATATTAACCTTTCGTTATATAGGATTTTAAGACTATAAATTTCTCCATATGTCAGTTCAAATAAGGTTTTACATTTACTTTTGTTATAGTTCTGAATAAATGAATGATAATCATAGTTATGAGTGGACAAGGGCAACCCATTTATTTTTAGAAGGCTACTGCCATTTAATTCTGTTACTAATCGGTACAATTTGTTAATTTTATTTCATGTCTAAGATGGAGTTAAGAGTGAATGCAGATTGGGAGTTTGGGGGGCAACGGGGAGAAAAGCATACATTTGCAATACCTTAATCAATAAAGGAGAGAAAAACAAAGAGTCAATGCATGGAAGATATCTAAACATTCCTTGATTATCTTTTCCTATTTCATTAATGTGAATCGTATTATAGTCCTCCTTCCCCAAAGTTCTGGGTCCACAGTTCTGAAGAACAGATTTGGATAAATAGTGGACTATTCCATGTGAACCATCTAGTAAAGCTTCATTTGCATTTATAATTAGTAGTAGTAATTTGGCGCAGGGGGGGAGGGTATTGTTTTATAGGCGACTTCTTTTCATTTAGAATTGGAACATCTCATTGAACTAACCATCACAGAAGTGGATATTTATTTGATTGCATTGTGCATGGATACCAACCTTTTTTTCTTAAATTGTATTGTGCATGGAACTGAAAACCCACCAGGAATGGAGGCATTCTAAGAACATGCTTGTCTTGTCTTTGTGCTGTGTGCTCATGGCATCTCAGCTGATCTTCAGGTCTAGTTATGATTACTGTTTCTTCCTAACATTGGCTCTCCATGACTGCACATGGTCCCCACTCTACTCCAATTCTCCTAACGCATCTCTAAGGCTAATTTTCTTATTATTTTGATATTTGCTAGGTCAAATTTAAAAACTAGAGAGGATATGATTAGAAATATCATGAGAATATTATATTTCAAGATGTTTTTGTATTACGTCCCATTATAGGACTGTCTTATTGATCAGCCACCTTTGAATTAGTTTGTAGTCTAATTAGATGGTCAGAGAGAAGAGGATTATTGAGGGAAAAGGGACAATAATTGCTATATTAAAAGTTGAGTTTGTCTACTTATTCAGTTATTTGTCCAAGAACATTTATTAATTACCTACTGTGTATCAGACATTATTCCAGGCTCTGTGATACAGCTATGGTCAAAACAGACAGAATCCTGTTCTAATATTATAATTAAGAGAGGAGAGACACACAGCAACTATTCAGTATTTCAGGTTATAGGTCTTCTGGAAAAAAATAAAGTAGGATACAGGTATGAAAAGTGATAGGTTATCACTATTGTTAGGTTAATAAGAGAAGGATTTTTCTAATAAATTGACATTTGAAAAGATACACTCAGGATGAGATGAAAGAAGTTCTATAACTGCCTGGGTGAATGGTTTTCTGTGAGGTGGGCATACTTGGGAAGTTTAAGGACATTGATGTTGTAGCAGAGAATGGCAAGAAAATGCTAAAAAATGAGATCTGAAAGGTAGCCAGGCCTTTAAGCCATGACTATGACTTTGAGTATTACTTTTTGTTTTTTGACAGAGACCCATTTTAGCAAAGAAGTGGCATTAATTCACTTATATTTTTCTTTATAAAACTTACACTGGCCTTGGGCATATTTATTGGAGTCGCAAGAACAAGAGCGAGGAATTTTTTCTCAGAGTAGTTGTGGGTGATGCAGGCATCATGACCGACCTATGTCTGTTTCCATTACAAGGAGAGTATGGATGATCCAATCCAACATACACAGTGAACAACCTACCATACTTAATGTTTATAGAGTGAGTAACAGTTTCTAATTTTTATAAATATATACTGTAGGAGGATATTACCAATATCAGGAGACTTTCCTATTTGTGAAGAGCCAGCCTTCTGTGATCTTTATGAAGTTCAAAAATTACCTATGCTATTTTCTGTTGGCTCCTTTTACAAAGAGGTCTCTGTGCACTGAAAGTCCGACCTATTCATTTCATCCTCATTAAGAAATCAATTTTTAGAGCAAATGTTACAAATGAATATTTAATTTACTTGCAATTAAGAATGTATATTTACAGGACATTTCTTACTAATTAGCTCAAACCAGAATGGCTAAACATAGAAAAAATTTGACCTTCTGCTATAACCATTCACCAGTCTTTGCATTTTCAAAAGCCCCAGAACTTGATTCAACCTGATCATGTCTCCCTCTGTAAACACATCTCTTCCTAATGAGGTTCCACTCCCCAGGTGGTATGCAAGTGATTCCGTTCCTTGCATTTCTCTGCAAAGTCAAACAACTAAATCGCCAATTGACATTGAGGAAGGTTCTTACCCAGAAGCCATCCTGATAAGCTGCCATTTATTTTTAAGTGTCTGCCACGTATTACTCAAAATAAGCAAAAATTAGTGCTTTTCAAAAAAAATATGAGATCTTCAGTACACATATAAATACAATATATTTAGATATATACCTGAGCTCTAGTCCTACGGATCACACATTAGAGGAAAAACTGCGCCCTATTTTAATGAGGCCTTTTTCACTTTTTCCCCTGGGGCTTTTTAAAAAATATTTATTAAAAGCCAAGGTTGAGACCAAATAGTTGCACACTATGTTGTGAAATCTTTATTAAGCTAACAAACTGATTTCTGAATGCCTGTGTTCGCTAAAGCCAGGTGAATAAATAATGGGTCACAACATGTTTTTAGAAACTTAAGAAAATCCCCTTTATTCTTCCTGATCTTAATTCACCAAAGAAGAAATTATAAACATGGTCTTCCCATGTTGCATGTCACCAGATAAGACTTCAGCCACCTAGTTCCAAACGTGGGCTGTGATGGTTCACTGCAACCCTCTAGAAATAAATAACCTGCCATTTAAGCCACTAGCATTGCTTGCATTTTTGTTAAAATTGAAGTCCTTTTGTTAAATATGGAGTCATGAAAAAATTGCTCATGAAATTCTTCTTCCTCTGTTACACATGCCATGTGTAAGGGAATCAATAGGGCCATAGTTTTGTTACTATTATACATTCATCTTTTGAAAAGATGGGCAGAGGACTGGTACCTAATACTGTTAGAGCTAGTAAGTAATGCTTCATTGCAGATTGATGCCATAATGTACTTAAATGGCAACAGCTGCATTCTTAAATGTGAATTAAGGACCTTCTTAATTTAGAGAACTCTCCATTGTTCCTGTGCAGCACTGAACTGGACCACTCATATTGCAAATACGTTTCTCTGAATAAATCATGTCTCTGTGATGATCATTTGCATGTTTGTCAATGCATGATAATACAGAGAAGACTATGCCTGAACACACTGCATGGACGGGACCACCATGATCTCTTCCAACCTTATGATTATTGAAGAGACTTAGTAATATTATTTCTGGGTGTGAAAAACCTTGTATTTCTGCTGGCAATTATTTTTTATGAGAATCAACAATCATTTACATCATTCATGTATTTAAATTCTGCAGGGCATATATATTTTCAACTATATGAAAGAACCACATAAAAGGGACCTTTTTTTAGAAAGTTACATAAGCATTTTATGATATATGTTTTCTTGGAGGACACTAAAATAAAATTTTAGGAAGAAGTAAGAAGTTCAGTCAAATTTTTATTTTTGAAGACTCAAGAGCAAATTGTTAATTATTTTCTGATAGATTCTAGTTTTATATACTTTTATAATGTCACAATATGCCAAGTGCTATCTGCCTGGTGTTGGTGGTGGTTGTGGTATATATATGTGCGTGTGTGTTTGTATCAAATAAATTGACTCACTGATGTTTCTTTGCTCTTAGATTTTATCTTTAGAACTAGGGGCCTGGTGTATGAAATTCATGCATGGGTGGGATTATCCCTCAACCCAGCCTGCACTCTTTCCTATCTGGGACCCCTCGAGGGATGTCCAAATGCCTATTCAGGTCCGATCCCAGTAGAATTGGACCTAAACAGGCAGTCAGACATCCCTCTCACAATCCAGGACTGCTAGCTCCCAACTGCTCTCTTGCATGCCTTTCTGCTTGTCCCTAATCCCTTCTGCCTGCCAGCCTGATCACTCCTATCCACCACCCCACCAGCCTGATTGATGCCTAACTGCTCCTCTGGCAGCCTGATTATCCCTAACTGCCCTCCCCTGCAGGCCTGGTCCCTCCTAACTGCCTTTTCCTACTGGCCATCTTATGTCCACATGGGAGCAGCCATTTTGACCACATGGGGACAACCATCTTTATGTTGGAATGATAGTCAATTTGCATATTACTCTTTTATTAGATAGGTAGAAGATATGATGATTACAGTATAACAACTGGAATTGCAGTCACATTTCACAACTTACCTAATAATTTTATGTACTATTATATTCTGTTTTCTATCATATTTTGACAATTAAATGTCCTCTTATTCATGTATTATTTTGTTAGTAAAAAGACATGTGGTTTCATTTAGCAGTCTCCTAGTTGAGGGTACTATGCATCTGTCACACAGCTTATTTTGTTGTTGTTACTGTTCAGATTATTACAGATGTTCTTCTTTTTTCCCCCATACTTCCCCTCCTCCCAGTTCCCACCACACTCCAGACCTTCCTTCCCCTCGCCACCCCCACTGACCTCATTCATAGGTGTAAACTCTTTGTCCAAACTCTTCCTGAATCCCACATATCCCCTTCCCCCTAAGAATTCTCAGTCTGCTCCCTTTCCATATCCCTGATTCTATTACATTCACCAGCTTGTTCTGTTCATCAGGTTTTTTTATTCATTTGATTTTTAGATTCACTTATTGATAGATCTGTATTTGTTGTCACCTTGTTGTTCATAATTTTTTTTATCTTTTCCTTTTTCTTTTTCTTCCTCTTCTTAGAGAATACCCTTCAGCATTTCATATAATACTTGTTTGGTGGTGATGAAATCCTTTAGCTTTTTCTTGTCTGTGAAGCTCTTTATCTGACCTTCAATTAATTCTACGTGATAGTTTTGCTAGGCAGATAAATCTTGGCTATAGGTTTTTTTTATTCATCGCTTTGTATATTTCTTGCCACTCCCATCTGACAATACTATGGGTACTCCCTTGTAGGTAACTAACTGTTTTTCTCTTATTACCTTTAAGATTCTATCTTTGTCTTTTGCCCTTGGCATTTTAATTATGATGTGTCTTGGTGTGGTTCTCTTTGAATTCCTCTTGTGTGGGTTTCTCTGTGCTTCCTGGACTTGTAAGTCTATTTCTTTCACTAGGTAGGGGAAGTTTTCTGATATTATTTCTTCAAATAGGTTGTCAGTATCTTGCTCTCTCTTCTTCTGGCACCACCATAATTCTGATGTTGGTATGTTTGAAGTTATCCCAGAGGCTTCTTTCACTATTTTCATATTTTTTAATTCATTTTCCTTTTTGCTTTTCCAATTGGGTGTTTTTTGTTTCTTCATATTTCAAATGTTTGGCTTGATTCTTGGGATCCTCTAGTCTGCTGTTGAATCTCTGTATATTATTCTTTATTTCAGTCAGTGTATGTTTAATTTCTTATTGGTCCTTTTCTGTATCCTTGAAGGTCTCACTAAACTTCTAGGAAGTTTCTAAAAGATTTTTGAGTGACCTTATAACTGTGGTTTTGTATTCTATATCCAGTATTTTACTTCCATCCATTTCTTTCATTTGTGATGTGTTTCTTTGTCTGAATTTTGGCTGCTTCCTTGTGTTTCTTTCTATGCACTGGGTAGCTGCTAAGTCTCCTTGAGTTGATAGAGTAGCCTTGCGTGGTAGGTGACCTATAGTGCCCAGTGGTTCAATCTCCCTAGTCACCTGAGGTGGATGTTCTTGGTGCAACCCTTTGTAGGCTGTTTGCACAGTCTTGTTGTAGTTAACCCTTAATTGTATTGGTATCACTGGGAGGAATTGACCTCCAGGCCAATTGGCTGCGATGACTAGCTGTGTCTACACTGGGAGATCTATTGTTTAGGAGATACCCTTATGGTGCAGAACTTGCTTCAGTGGGCTTTGGTGTTCACTGAGTCTGACCCTTAAATGTGTCTTTTATGAATGTGAAGAGTTATAATCTGGTGTGATCTCACATTGACCACTGGGTACATTAGCTCTTGGATCTCCAAGGAGGTGCAAGGTCAGCCACTATCTGGGGCCACACAGCAGGAGCTTCAGAGACATCTGCAGATTCCTCCTCTTTGTAAAGGATTTGGAAGTGCCCAGATGAGACCCAGCTATGAAGCAAGGCCAGCTGCTGCTTCTTTTGGAAGCTCTGGTGCTCTCTGACCCAGCTGCAGTTTGACAGGTTTTAGGCAGAGAAAAGACAGGGCGTTCATATGCAAAAGCTGCTGCTCACAGCTTTGGTGGGGTTGTCAATTAGGTGGGGGCAGGCTCTCTGAGAATCACCAGAGTGGAGCAAACAGCAATGGCTGCCAGTCAGCCCTGCACCAAAGAGGTCCATGGGTCTCCAAGTCTCATACCTCTGTATCCTGTGCCCCCACCCAGGAACAATGATGGCTGTGAGCACCTCTGAGATAAAGCTGCCTCACATTCCTATCCCGATGCCAGATAGTCCAGTTTCTTTCCATATGTGTTTGGTTCCCCCAGAGTCTTGACCAGAACTGGAGTTCAGAACTAGTGGGAGCTTGTATCTCCCTCCTGATTAAAAGAGCAGTACATCCAGGTGCCAGCAATTCCACGCTCTGCACCTCTTACCAATCTCAATATGCTTTCTTCACCTCTCTACTTGTGGAACTTTCAGTCAGCCAGCTTTCCCACAGTTCTGGGTGATACTTGTTCTGCCCTTTAGTTGTAATTTTAATGTGGTTGTGAGAGGCAGCAAATATAGATGTTTACCTATACTGCCATCCTTCTGTCACACAGCTTTGATGAGCAGCAAAAAGAGTCTGTGGTTCTTTATTTTAATTAATACACAATGGAGACTAGAAAGATTAATGGTTCTTTTAAAGAAATCTTGGTTTTTCTTGGTTCCATAGTAGTCAATTTTCAAACTTCTATGAACATGGTGATGTTATCTTTGAATTGCCCTTGTAATTTTTGGAATTATTGTTATTATTAATATTATTATCATCATCATTTCAAATGTTTTTATTCACTTCAGGAAGAAGATAAAAGAGGGAGAAAGAGAGAGAAACATCAATGATGAGAGAGATGAAGATCAGCGGCCTCCTGCACTTCCCCTACTGGGGATCAAGTCTGAAACCCAGCCATGTGCCCTGACTAAAAATTGAACCATGACCTTCTGGTTCATGTGTCTCTGCTCAGCCACTGAGACACACCAGCTGGGCTTGAATTATTTTAATTCCTTGCACAATATTACCACACATTTCTTCATGTAGTGTGATTTCATACCTGAAATAGGATCTCATACTTATTCACTGCCCAATTTCAAAATCTGTTCATATTTTCTAATCTCTATGCTACCAATGAGATCTTCATATATAATGTGAACTTTTAATGATATTATTGAGGCCTAATTGAGACATAAAAAGCTGTGCATATTTAATACTACATATACTAATTGATGAGGTAAAGGATGAGTATATACCTATGAAACCATCACCACTATTAAGGACATAAACAGATCCAACACCTCCCAAAGTTTCCTTCAGCTCCCATTATTGCTATTGTTATTGTCATTTGGTAAAAGCAGTTAACATACAATCTTAGCAAATTTGAAATACGCAATATAGTTTTGATAGGTGCAGGCATTATGCTATTTAATAGTTCTCTTAAATATGGAACCTTAAAAATATTTTTGTCAGAAGATTTTAAACATTTTTAGGAAATAATTTTTTACAGTACAGATAAGGAAAATGAGTTATATTGCTATCAAAGTTTGTGAAAATTAAATATCTAACTGTTCTACTTTCCTGTCTTAATGATATATCAGGGCATTTATGGGGGCAAAATCTGTTTTTTTACTTAATGCTCATTTTGTATTAAAATTGCTTTATACATACAATATAATACTCTGAAATATAATGTAGTCAGGACAACAATTCTATAAACAAGATGACCACGGACAGTTTGGTTTGGATATGTTTAAACAGCAGCAGCAGGAAGAGCAAGGCCAACCAGCATTTATTGAGGGGTTGCTAGTAATGGAGGCTAGTGCATTTTAAACATTAAAAGTGAGTGCTCAGCCCTATGAAATGAAGGTGGATTATATCTCCGTTTCACAGGAGCAGTTATTTGGAAAGAGAGAAGGTAAGTGATATGGCCTCACCGGCTCAGCAAGTAGGAACACACAATCTGCACCAGAAGCCATTCTCACCCTCTAACCTTTATAGAATGTTCTTTTTCAATTGACTTTAAACTTCTGGTTGTCATGTTATTTAATACAGCAGGCATATACAGACTCAAAATTATTAATGCTTTTTTTTAAATAAAAAAAGTAATAAAAAAGGTGAAAAACATTATGGAGCAGAAACATGCTAACCTTACAAACAGCCAGCTATAATGTGGGAGCCACATATTAGACTGAGAGTTGAAAAACTTAATTTAAATACTGACTATAACCCTTATTAAAAGACATCTTAAATTTTCTAAAAATACTGTGTATGTTTTTCAGTAAAGAAGGGGTCATAATTGCCACTTTATAATTTTTGTAAATATACTATTCAATGTATGCTTTTTGTGCAAGCCTTTTATAAAAAAAATGTGATCTTTTTATGAACGTAGACACTGTCTTATGTTATCGGTGTCTTATCTAAGACTGATACTAGGTAATTGACTTAAATATCCTTGCTATCCTATTACACGTGATGTATCAGCACTTAAGGGATATATCTGTTGGGTTAGACATGTGATCTGGGTGATTTTGTTAGAGTAGCTACATGTTCTGCCTTCATCTCCCTCCCTATGTTCCCTGATATTAGTGAAATGTGTTTAGAAGAACTGTAACAAATTTTAGTGAAAATTTAGTTAAAACCTTCTTTGGTACATTAAAAACTGGGGGGCGGGGGGGGGGGCGCGGGCGCGGTATTTGTCCATATTTGATTAGTGGAAGACTGAGGTTTTAGCCCTGGTGCGGACAACCAGACTAAGGGTCCTCTCTACTTGCTCTCTTCCTGGTTGGAGCATTGTCAGGAAGACATTAATTGGCCTTAACAAGAGTTACTTGACAGGCCATCCACATAAATTGCAAAATAAAGTAATTATTATTTATGAATTGAAAAGTGGCTTGGGATCATTGAAAATATATAGCATTTCTTCTACGGATTAACCTGTGCATGTAATATTTATTAATTGGTATGGCAGAATCATTCATTGCTTTTGAAACATATTCTATAAATGCATTCAGAAAGTCTATTTGTTAAGGCAATGTTTCAGATGCTTAACTACTTGAAGAGAGGATAACAATACATGGTACTAGTTCAACATGAACTTTCACCACCAATTACCTGTGCAAACATAAGAATTATAATTAATTCTTTTAAATGGATCCAACTTTCTGCATCTGTACATAATTTCTTAATAGCCAATTATATATCAGGCTCATTTTCAACATTCTTCATGTCAATAATAATTTAATCCTACAATTGCCCAACATAGAAAGTATTTTTACCTCTGTTTTATGGATGAAAAAATTTAGGAAAAGACAGTTTAATTTATTCTCAATCACATGGCCAATACATATGTGTCATCTATAGGAGAGGTTTTAATGATCACATTATATCCTACCCTTCCTACTTCTACAGTCCTATAATTAAAGATTGATTGAGATAATGCAAACAAAGCACCTAACATAACACATATATCATTTTCAGGGTTGTAAAGGATTATATATTATTACATACTAAGGCAATTATACTAAATCTGACATCATTGAAAGCCATATGAAAAATATATATAATCAATATATTCTATTGTCTTAGTTTTATTATGACAGTGTCAAAATCTATGCTTATAGGATGAATCAAATAAACAAAATGTAGTCTTTTGTCCCAATCAACATCTTTATTATCTCTGCTGCTTTTACTGTTACTATTTCACTGTTCATTAACAGTTTCAGGAGTGAGTGAGCTAAGTCCGGATAACTTGGTGAAAGCTAATCATATAATTTAGCATCACTTATAAAAGACATGGGCTTTAAACAAGAAGATAGACGTGAGACATATTGCTTTAATAAAGATTCCTATTACTTGTGCTACCTGTTTTCCCCATAGCCATGGCCATATATAACAGAATCTCTGTCTCTCCCCATTCTACTTCATTATTCTCAGCCAACTATGTGACTAGAACCTGTCAAAAAAGATCATATGATTTTGATATTTTCATGAATAGAAAATTCAAATTGAGAAGATACAAAAATCACTAAACTGATGCAAGCATTTTAGAAGCTCAGACTTTCATAGTTTCAATGACATATTTTTATTTGTATTGGCCACAAATACTACAAAATATTAATTCCCCCTAGTTTGTGTTGAATTAAAAAAGCTCCAGCATCAACCTATGAGCCAGGAGGTCACAGTTCAATTCCCACTCTACTTGTGGGCTCAATCCCCAACTTGGGGTATGCAGGAGGCAACTCATCAATGATTCTCATCATTGATGTGTCTAACTCTCTTTCCCCCTCCCCTCCTCTCTGAAATAAATAAAAATTATTTTAAAATGCCATAATGCCAAAATCATGGGCTGCAAATATACATCTTCATTTGTCTGATGATTTGGGCATACAGTATTCCAAGTGAATACTGGTACTGTTTTAGGATTTCAGTGTTCTGTTTATTGAAGATCACTCTGTTTGAAATGGAGAAAAAAGCTGAGTTAAATCCATCTTTTTTAAGATTATTCTCCACTTTAAATATTTGCCAAAGATGGCTCATATTATGAACAGCAAAGCCATTCTCATCTTTTTATGTGCATTTGCAAATAAATGAATAAATAAATAAAGTTTTATAATATCATCAACAGAAGCTCCCCATGGTTTTTATAGAAAATGCATTAACTGAATTTAGATTTTCAATTAATTCTGGAATAGAACTTTGCAGGAAGACACAACAGATTTTTTAAATTGCATGATATTTGTATAAAGTTATTATTTCTTTTTTATGTTGGTTTCTGGGGTAAGCTTGTTATAATATAGTTTTGCAAATTATAGTTAAAAACAATTACTGCATTTTGAAATGGTTTTAGAAGAAGAGAAGAATCATGGTGCAGTTTAACTCTCTTCCCCTATAGGGATCTAATTTTTGTGGTATACTAGAAAAATCACAAATAAAGCAGAAAATAGGTATCAACTTGGGCATCTAAATCTTGGGATCAATATGCTCAGATGTGCCTACAGAAATATGACTGAGTCCAGACTTTATTTTCTTTTACCCAAGTAGTTACGTGGAAAAAGATTTCAGCCCTGATGTCTTTGTCCATTTACAAGTGAAAGAGAGTGACTGCATGGGTCTTTCTGCTAGGAAGTCATGCTTGGATATGCCTCCCAGAAAGGAGAGATGTTTAAGAATGTTGGAGAAGTGACCAGAAGGTAAACGTGAAAAAAATTAAGTGGGAGGAATTATAATGCCTGTTTTCAAGACTTACTGCAATCCTATATTAAACAGGAGTTCTATGGGCTTAATTGAAGACAAATAAAAGAAAGAAAATAGAGTGCAGAATAGATCCTCAGTTATGTGATTAATATTTTTTAAAAAATGTGTTCAAGTGATTTAATGAGAACAAAAAATTTTGAACATATGTTATAGAAAATGTTAATATATTCATAAATATGAAACTTAACCATATTACATATCAAACAGAAAAAATAAATTGAGATTAATTATAGATCTAAATATTAAGGCTCTAAGAGATAAGCTTCTAGGAGGATAAAAGAAAATATCTTCATAATCTGCGTTAGGAAATATTTTTTTTTGATAGAACGTGGAAGCAAGGGGCTTCTACTTTGACTATTTAACTAAATCCTATAATAAAAAAGAAACAATTGAATAAAACAGTCAATAGATATAAATGGACACCACACACACACACACACACACACACGCACACACACACAAAATACAAATGACTCAAAAGCACATGCAGGAATGCTCAACATGGTTTGTCATCAGAGAAATGCAAATTAAAACCACAATGAGATACTCCTTTTCACCCACAAAAAAGAAATGGTTAAAATTTAAATACCTGACAGCAACTTAGTGTTTTTGTATGTGGAGTAACTGGAACTCCCATACATTACTGGTAAATGACAAATTGCAAAATCACTTGAGAAATCATTCTGGCAGTTTTTCATATAATTAAAGATGCATCTGCCCTATGACCTACCAATTTCATATCTAGATAGTCACAAAAAATTAAAACATATCCAAGAAAAAGCTTAGACAAGATATGGAATTGGTAGGTAATAATCATCAATGTCCCAAACTGAATTACTCAAATGTTTGTGGGGAAAGAACGGATAAACACATCATGTTAAGCCCATGCAATGTAACTATACTCAGTATCTTCTTAACTCCAGTTGCTATAACAAAATATGGTAGACTGAGTGTCTTAAACAATGGACATTTATTTCTCATAGTTCCAGAGGTGGGAACTAAGTCTAAGATAAAGAATGAAAAAGATTTAGGTCTCAGTTCAGGCCTTCCTCCAAATTTGCAGATGGCCAAATTCTTTCTGTGTCCAACAAACAGAGGAAGTTCTTCTGTCTCCTCCTGTTCTTCTGAGGGCACTAATCCCATCATGGGGTTCCTCATTACCTCATCGAATTACTTCTAAAAGGCCCCGCCTCTAGTAACATAATATTGGGGGTTACAGCTTCAAAGTATGAATTTTGGAGGGACATGTTTGGTCCATAACACTCAGCAATAAAACATATATGTTACTAAAATGTGCAACAGCACGGATAAATGTCAGAAACATTATTCTAAGTAAACAGAAACATGTACAAAGAATATATACTTGCCCAGTAATTGAGCATCAAGTTATGAACCAGGAGGTCATGGTTCAATTCCTGGTTGTGGGTTAAATTCTCAGTGTGAGTTGTGCAGCAGGTACCCAATCAATGATTATTTTTCATCATTGATATTTCTATCTCAGTCTCTCCTTTTCTCTTTGAAATTGATAAAAAAATATATATATTCAAAAAGAATATATACTCTATGCTTTAGTTTCTATGAATTTTCTAAGACAGGCAAAAGTAATCTGTATTGAAGAAATTTAAATAGTAGTTGTCATTCTGTTGGGGGTCTGGGAAGGTCAGGGGCAAAAAAGAACTTTCTAGGATGATGAAAATGTTCCATATGTTGAAAAGAATATAAATTTTGAGTCTGTTGTCAAACCCATTGAACTGTACTCTTAAGACCCAGGTATTTCATTTTATGTAAGTTACAATTTAATTAAAAATAAAAATATCTATGTTTATAGACAATGAAATAATTTTAAAAAAATAAAAGCACTAACATTCTTGATCTAATCCATTACCCATGGTAACCATGATTTTACCCTCAAAATACACCATTTCTCATCATTTGTACTATTATTACTCCACTAATATAATATCTTTCTTAAACTACTTCATTAACTTATTATTTACTTTACTATTTCAATTTTTATTCCTTTACTTTTATTTTATTCCTCAAGTAATGGCAAAAGTAAACAAAGCCAGATACTAGTGGTAACACTGTGAGATAGATTTATTCAGTAATAACTATTACAGTAGGGTAAAGGCTGCAGCCTGGACTGTGTAGAGGTGCCTGGGCATTTTGAAGGAAAAGTGAGGCAATAGAGAAAATGATCAGCAGTGCTTGAACAGAATCAGGGAAGAGAAACTTTACAAAAAGTGAGAAGGGCGATGTGATTAGGCCATCTGGGATTGCCCTAATGGCGCTTATTTGAAGTTGGGCCATTACCTTCCCACAGAGACTGGGAGAAGCTCTATCTTCAGGCGTTGGCTGGAGAAAACATAAAATTTGTTGGCAGATGTAAGCCTTCCCAGGGAGATAATGAAGGGGCTGTAGTCATGTTTCTAGGAACTCAGCTTTGAGCTGTTAGAGACTGTGCTCTTAGTGTTTGTCTGTCTGTGAGAGTGAGAAGGTGGATGGGTCATTTGTGCTGAATCTGTAGATTTTGTAGGCCAGGACACCGCAAAAGGGTCTGATTAGAGTTTGGTTAAGAAGGGGACAGTCAGTCTTTGTCAGCAGCTAGAGAAAAAACATGTTTTAAAGTTAAGTTTTTAGCATCTTTAAAAAAATTTTTTTTCAGTGGCTTTCTATAACAGTAAAAAGAAGAATTCAACCTTCTTCATGTGATATGTAAGGATTTAATGATCTTCCCTAGTCTGTCCATTCTAAATCATTCTTAGCACTCTCCTCTGATTATTCTGTTTCAGCCAGCCGATATTCATTGAATAAACAAAATATTGCACTATCGTAAGTCTTTTGTTCTTGCTTCTTTTTTTTTTCCTGCAACTTTCTAATTCACTGAAGCAATGACCTTCTTATTCACATCCTTTCAGAATATTCAAATATCACCTTCCATAGTCTGTTTGATTTTATGCACAGAACTTTTCATTTTCTGGAAGTATTTTATATTTTATTCATAGGTTTATTATTTAGTCCTTTTCCCCCTCACAATAATATATATCTTAAGGACATATATGTGTCTCTCTTTTTCACAGTTCTATTCTCTTTAATTAGAAGTGTGCTTAGTAATCAGTAGATACTCAGTAGATATATACTAAACAAAGAAAGAATTCACTAATTTTCTTGATGTGGTTTTATACTTTTCCCTGAAAATATTATTGTTGCTACATTACAGTTTAATTTCACTTATGTTATGAGGACACTCACTTTCTAGTTACTCAGAAAAACGGACCATTATTGGAGAAGTTGTCTTAAACTTACTTCCAAAGAATGAACTGGCAATTTAAAGACATTGTGCATAGGAAATATTGAATCTGATAAAATCTAATAAAGAATTAATTTATTAAATCTAATAAAAATTAAATTTTTCATTAACAACACTGATTAAGAAAATAAGTAGTGATCTCAACATAGAAGAATGGCAGGTGATGAAGATCTTTTAATTGACCCTTATTCAACAGTGTAATTTAGTGAATTTATAATTCCTTTCTATTGAGTCCAATTTATACTACTACCTGTTTAGGATTATTTTTTCTTATCTGATAGTTTCTGGTTTGGTAAATTAATAGAGCTTGTCTACCTACAGGAAGCTCATTTTGGACCTTTGATCATCTTGAAATAAAGTAGCACTTAAAAGAAATAAAAAATTGCCATTTGATGGTGATAAAATGACTTCTGTACATTGCATTTCTGTAAGATTAAAGATTTGATATCTGTCCCAAGGAAAAGGATGCCTGCTGAATGATCGTTAATCTCCAGGAAAACAACTGCACTTTGATTGTTACTCTTAAATTAAAACTTAAGGGCAGCACAGGGGACAAGGCAACTGGTCACAAGTCTCTCAAATTTCAAGTACCAGATTGTGCTCTGATAAAGATTTATCTTCCAGTGTGTCTTATAGGCTTTCATATAGTTCTGAGGCCCCAAATCCTAGGAAGCTAGGATGGATCACCTGGAATTCTCATCTCTTCCTCAGTCTCTCTCCCCTCCCTATTTTTTTTCTTTGAAAAAGATTAAGTCTGATAACCAAATACTACAAAGTTGGCTAAATGGCTTCCTTGTTCATTTCCATCTAATCTCACAAATAACCTTTGATATTCTATATCTCACCACCAAAATAGTGAGGTAAGGTTATTTCAAGCAAGATGTAACCAATTAATGTGTAGAATAAATGCATATTTACTCCAATGCCAAAAAAGAACTGCTCTTGAAAGCATAGCCTGGGCAGTGGTAATGACCCCTTGTGTGACCCAGCAAACCTATGTAGGAGAACGAACCAGAGAGAGAGACATTTATCCCAATATGCGCAAATGTGTAGGAGAAATCAAGAGAAGTCTGAGTCATCTTTAATGTATAACAGTAACAATGTCTATTCCCTAGGCCTTCAGGGCTAAATATATAGTTTATAAAATATCAATCAAGACTTATAAAATTCCTTCAATTTAAAAATACCTTAAAATCATAAAAAATATATAGATCAGGTGATTGAAAAAATGTTTTTGCAATTTCTGAATCTTTCACTTTTCACTTCTTTGCATCATACAAATAATCCATGCATTTAATCTAAAAGAATACCTGAGAAAGTTCAGTAGAAGGATGATGATAATCAACCTTTTTACAGGCATCAGATAATCGGGCAAATAAGATTGTCAAAGTAAGTTGTCTGGGTTCTCAGTAAAAACATAACCAATTAGAGATTATGTCACTATCTATCAGAAATTTATCATAAGAAATTGATTTATATGTTTATGGAACTTGAGAAGTACCCGAATTTTCATTTGGCAACTTGGAGTCCCACGAGAGTCGATGGTTTAGATCTGATCTAAGTCCAAAGGCCTCTGAGAATCAGAAAAACAGACACATACATTCCAGACTGAAGGCTGATAGGCTCAAGATCCAAGAAGAGACCATCTTTCATTGTGAGCCAGAGAGCAGAAAAAGACCAATCAATGTTATCAGCTCAAAGATAGTCAAGCAGAGAAAGTTAATTCTTCCTTGCTTTCTTTTTGTTCTAGTCATACCTTCATTGGACAGAATGAGGACCACCCACATTGAGGAAGTCAATCTGCTTTAGGCAGTCAACCTATTCAAATGCTATGCTCATACAGAAACTCCCCCACACTAGAACAAAGATAACCAAATATCTGGGCATGGCATGGCCAGTAAAGTTAACATATAATATTAACTCTCATCCTCAGGCATCTTTGAAAACAAAACTTTGTAGGAAGCCTTACTGACTTTATTAAAAAATTCTTCAATTTCTGATTTCATTACTACGTTTTTTCTTACATTTTCCTTTCTTTCTTTTACTTCCAACGCGGTATATTTTCATCTTATGATTTGTATTGCTTACAAAGAATATATTGAATACAACAAAAAGAAATGAAAACGGAGTCCTAGGGTTAGGAAAATTCATTCTTGCCTTGTATCAGTTAACTTGAATACTTAGGGAAGTTCTTTCCAGTATCATTTAGTAACTTAAAATTTTTCTTGATAGCATGAAAGTTTATGACTGACTCATAGAGAGGAATTTACACATTGGAAAATTGTCCTTTACTATTTGCCCTTAAGGCTGGTATTTAAAGCCTTCTGTAATCTGCTTTTTGTTATGTTTTCTTCCTTATTTCCTAGATTCTTCCAAGAATCTCCATGCCTCTCTGATTGGTTACCTTACTGCCTTTCACCTTTGACCCTGGTCCTGGCTTCCTTGGCACGTTTTCCTGAACCTGGGCTTGCACACCACAGAGTCATAATGAGAAAGACTTTTGAAATGAGATGCAAAAAAGTGGATTTGTGTTTCAGCACCACCATTACCATCTGCTTAATCTTGTGCATAAACATCTGTCAAGAAGGTATAGTATACATTATATATATTTTAGTCTTTTAATAAGCATAGATTTAGTGTATAGTCAAAACTTCTATATCATAACCACAAACCAGTTCTGAGTCTATAGAGGCAAAAAAAAAAATTCAGTACTATCCAATGTTACAAAATCATTTTCATGTTTATATGTCTATCATGTTCTTCTGTGTTTATTGTGAATCTTACTCTATATTTTAAAGGAGTAGACCAGGGTAATATTTTGAATTATTTTAAAGTCCCTTAAATGCCACCAAAAATTGTTAATTTGATTAATAAAGAGAGTTAATATTTGGTGATGACAATAAAAACACTATTTGGGGGAAAACATACTTTTTAAATTCAGTCCAATATTTGATTGACATGAAAAAATTCAAAATAGGTTCAATAATAAATGAAAAAAGATGACGAACAAATTAAATTCATCTGGAAAAATAAATGTGTCTGGATTTATTGTCCAATCAGAAACCCCAGAATAGCATCTATATCTACTTCTATATATAGTACTATTCCTACCATGTTAATAGGATTGAATACATGTAGTAATAAAATATTCAGTTTATGTGAGAGTGTAAAATAATGTTCATGGAGCATAATCATTTGACTCTATATCTTAAAAGTTTACAGAATATTGAGTGTATTATATCTCTGAAATATATTTCAAAAGTCACTGGTGCCTTGAATTTTAAAATGGGCTTGTATAAATTCATGAATGAGTCATCTAAAAAATAAAGTTGCTAGAAAAAATTAAAAAAGAATAAAATTACTATATGAAACACTTCAACTACAAAGCAGCTATTTCTACAATACGATAACCAGAACTCCACTACTGTGAAAAGCTACAGTACTAATGATGGTACAGAACTCAAGTATCTTCTATGATAAAAGCCTATGTGGTCATCACACCCTCATGCTGTGACGCCCTCACGCTGTAAGGAACAATCATCAGAAGGCTGCATGCACAGCAGGTGTCCGTGGGTGGGCGGGGGTTTGGTGCTACATGTGCAGCACAGAGGCAGGACCCCCAGCTCTGGCCTCTTTGGGGCAATCCATCAAGGATCTCTGGATAGGTGGGTGGGGCCTACCTCTTTGGAGTGATTGATTGTGAGGCTCCTGCACTGTGAAAGGGCACAGGCCAGGCTGAGGGATCCCCCCACCCAGTACATGAATTTCTTGCACTGGGGCTCTAGTATGCAGATAAAATGGATTCTGGCAAAATGTAAGGCCACAAAGTCACCATTAATATTAAATATATGTAAACATTTTTATTAAAAATGTATATTTCTTGTAGTGCTATTAAAATGCTTAGAAACTTAAAATTTAGAAAAAAAAAACAGCTTTCATCTTCATAACTACTATTGCCAATATCTCAACCCATGTCAGATAAACATGAAAGGGGACCTTTTTATTGTAAATATTTATTCAGACAGTAGAAAAGATGATTTATTCTAAATGAAATACAGAAAATCACTTGTTTACAATTATGTAATTGATGTAAAAACATCCATTGTATGCAATTATGAAGATCATAAATTAAAATCACTTTCAAATCATTAAATTGAAAGAGTAACCCTTAATATAAGTCTGGCTTCAAATGTGATATTAGCAGATAACAAAATTCATTATTGAGAGAGAATATTATTTTCTAAAATTAAATAATATGAATTATGAATTACATTGTGTTGGTTTATGTAAATGAATTTACACTCACAAGAAAATAACAAGGAACATAAAGTTCTTCTCCTCCAAAATAGTGAGGTAAGGTTATTTCAAGCAATAACAATGAATGGGTATCATCGGTCTTTCAAAGTTTTGCTCACCTGACACTGGAAATTCTCTCTCATTCTATTTACATTCATTTAGTTACTACTTTGGGAAATGTAAGACAATAAACTCTCTCTCTCTCTCTCTCTCTCTCTCTCTCTCTCTCTCTCTCAATATATATATTTATCTCTGCCTCCAGGAACTGATGACCATGGCCAAAATTATAAGCTTAGAATTTTTATCTCCATCCCTCATCCTCTTAAGAAAGGAAAAGGGCTGAAAATGGAATTAATGTTTGATCATAACTATGTAAGGAAGCCTCCATAAAACCCTCAAAATACTTAACCTGTGGGATCTGAAGCAATCTCCAGGTACCTCATATCATAATTTATTTAAATTGCAGGACACTCAGCTGGTGTCACAGAGAATTGCCAATGGGAGAAGGCTCTCCCACATCTGGTGACCAGAAGTGTCAAAGGGGAAGTGTTCCATGTGGAAGTAAAGGAGAAAGACACCGGAGGAGGGCTAATCTTTTTTCTAACTCAGGAGGAGTGGACTACTGGGTTCTTTTCTTTTTTTCTTTAATTAAATCTTTATTATTCAGACTATTACATTTGTTTCTCTTTTTTCCCCTCCATAGCTCCCCTCCACCCGGCTCCCACCTTTCCCTCTACCCTATCCTACCTCCTGTTGACCTCATCCATAGGTGTATGATTTTTGTCCAGTCTCTCCCTGTATACCCTCACCCCTTTCCCCCTGAGAATTATCAGTCCACTCCTTTTCTGTGCTCTTGATTCTATTCACCAGTTTATTCTGTTCATAACATTTTTAATTCATTTAATTTTTAGATTCACTTGTTGATAGATATGTATTTGTTGTTCATAATTTTTTATCTTTTACCTTTTTCTTCTTCTTCTTCTAAAAGAGTACTTTTCAGCATTTCATATAATACTGGTTTGGAGTTGATGAACTCCTTTAGCCTTTTTTTTGTCTGTGAAGCTCTTTATCTGCCCTTCAATTCTGAACAATAGCTTTGCTGGATAGAGTATTCTTGATTGTAGATTCTTGCTATTCATCACGTTGAATATTTCTTGCCACCCCTGTCTGGCCTGCATTGTTTCTGTTGAGAAATCAGCAAACACAACTAGATATGGAAAAGGACCAACTAGAGATGGAAAAGAACCAACTAGAAATTAAACATACACTGACTGAAATAAAAAATATTATACAGAGACCTAACAGCAGACTAGAGGAAGGTAAGAATCAAGTCAAAAATTTGAAATATAAAGAATCAGAAAACACTCAACTGGAAAAGCAATAAGAGAAAAGAATAAAAAAAATGTGAAGATAATGTAAGGAACCTCTGGATCAGCTTCAAGCGTACCAACATCAGAATTGTGGAGGTGCCAGAAGAGAGAGAGCAAGATACTGAAAACCTATTTGAAGAAATAATGACTGAAAACTTCCCACATCTGTTAAAAGAAATAGACTTACAGGTCCAGGAAGCACACAGAACCCCATTTAAAAGGAATCCAAAGAGGACTACACCAAGACACATCATCATTAAAATACCAAGAGCAAAAGACAAAGAGAGAATATTAAAAGCAGCAAGAGAAAAACAGTTCATTACCTACAAGGGAGCACCCATACTGAGTTCTTTTCAACACAAGGCAACCTGTTCAATTTCGGTTGCTATTGTAAAAAATTACCCTACACTTAGTGGCATACAGCATACAAATTTATCATCTTTCAGTTCTGCAGGTTAGAAATCTAATATAGATCTCACTGGGCTTAAAGTCAAGGTGTTGGCAGGGCTGCATTTCTTTCTGCGGGTGATGGATAAGATCTATTTCCCTGTCTTTTCCACCTCCCAGAGGGCACTCGCAGTCCTTGACTCGCGATCCTATTTCATGCCCTTTCAAAGGCAGCAGCATCGGCTCAGGTGCTGCTCACATATCACTTGGATTGCCTCTTGGCCTCCTTTCTTTAATTTTACTAGTAACCATCCTTTGTGATTAAATTGGGCTCCAACAAATAATCCAGGATAATCTCTCTGATTTAAGGTCAGTTGAGTAGCAACCTGAAATCCATCAACAATCTTATTTGCCATTTTGCATATAATGTAATATGTTTATAAATTCTAGCATAGGCCATGGCCATCATTGGAGGCTCATTATTTTATAAATTACAAGGAAAATGGTTAGTTCTCTCTCTCTCTCTCTCTCTCTCTCTCTCTCTCTCTCTCTGTGTGTGTGTGTGTGTGTGTGTGTGTTATTTCTTCTGTTGATATCCTTTACGTTGAAATTTTTTATTGATTTGTTTTGAAATCCCTATATGATTTCTTCATATAAAATCACCTTAAATGCTTATATCTAGTATAAAATTAATTCCTGCCAAATAAAATAGAATCTGAACAACTTGAAATAGTATCTAGTGTTCGTGAAACAGAAGTACTTTTCCAAACTAAGCATTTACAGTGTATGTTCTTGTGTGTTTAATTCAATTTAACTCATGTGCTCAGAACAGTAATGCTTAGAATTAAATCATCTCTCATTTACCATGTGATTAGCTGTATTTGTACATTAATTTTTAAGCACATGAGCCACATAATGTCTCCCTTTTTAAATCCTTACTCTATTTAGGATAATTGGTTAGTTGGCTGACTTCACTGAGTATTTTTTTTAGTACAAAATGTTTATTTGGTTCTCTTGCTATAGCAGCCAGCAATAAGATGACCCCAATTATCTGCATTTCCTGGAATTTCCACCTTTGGGTAGTTTCTGCACACATTTTACAAGGGTTGGTCTGTATTATCAACAGAATGGAAGACATGATGATATGTCATTTTTGAGACTAGATAATAAATGCCACTTTAGCTTCTGTCATCCTTTCATACTCTTTCTCAGATTGCTTGCTCGGAGGGAAATTCGCTGCCATATCATGAGGACACTCAGGCATCACTGTGGAGAGACCCACCTGGAAGGAAATGAAGGCTTCCAGCCAAAAGTCAGCTAGAACTGAAGACCCTGACCAGCCAGCCATGTGTGGGCGCCTTTTTGTAAGCAGGTTCTCAAACTTCAGTTAAACTTCAGATGATGCAACCCAGCTGAAAGACTGAGTGACTGCAACCTCAGGAGATCCTCTCAGAAAGGACCACTCAGCTACCCTGCACCAGGATTGCTGGCCTCTGACACTTTGGGATATTAAACAAGTATTCTTTTAACTTGTTGAGCACAGAAAGAATTTGTTATGCATTAGATAACTATTAAGATCACTGTAGTCCCAAACGCAAACAGTCATGGAGTTTGCATTTTCATCTTTAATAAGAAGATAATAAGTGCAGACAGCACTGAATTTGAAGATAAGTAGTTGAAATACCTTTTAAATTAGAATATATTTATTTTAATTTTAGCCTACACTGCTTGCTTTATTAGAGCAGTATTTTTGGAGTATTAAAGAAAGAACTTAAATCAAAAGATAATTGACTAAGTGGTTTGCATTTTTAAAGGGTTTTTAGTTAGTTTGTTTGTTTTTTGTTTTTGTTTTTATCAATATTTGACCTCCTAATAGTTCCTAGCATGGGAGAACAGGCCTCTCTCAACTCCATACAATATCAGCTTTCACCCACCCCATAGGTCAGGCTATGGAAGTCATGTTGGTAGTTCTAAGCACAACTGCACGATGACATTTTTTTTTTATTTCTGTATTATCCTGGTCCTAGTACTGTGATATCAGTCTCTCCTAGTTTGCCTTCATTGATGGTAAGTCCTATTCCCACTTCTGCTGGGACTCAGACAATTTTTAATTGTCTTCTGAATTCTATTGATTTATCATTTGTTAATAATTCAGATCTTTGTAGTATCAGAATGAAATCCCGGCTCATGCATTTATTGGCTATTAAAGAGCCTTTTCCATTTAACAGCCCTTTCCTACAGATTTTTTTTTCCTTAATGATCTTTATATTCATAATATCCAACTACTAAACTTCATCTTCAAAGACTAGCAAATATAGATGGAGAATGCTATGTTGGACAATAGTAATTGGGCCCTCCACATATTAGTTTGAAATTTTAAAAAATCTAACACAGTCATAGGCCACTTAACAATGGGTATATGTTCTGAGAAATTTGCCCTTAGGTAATATTGTCATGTGAAGATTATAGAATGTACTTACACAAAACTAGATGGTACTTAGGCTAGATGGCATATCACCATCACAAATGCAGTTCTACTTGATGGAAACATCATTATATGGCATGTGACTATGTATTTGGAATGCATAGGGACTTTTTAAAAAATGCCATGAAATAACTATTATGAAAATAGAGAAAAGTTATACCAAACAAGGGTTGGAGAAATCTGAATGTATCCTACTGCAAATCTTACCTACGTCACCATTTTGGCTGGAAATGGTAAACTGGTAAAAATTCAGGGCCTTCACAGATTTTTAACTTGTTCAGGTACTTGATAAGATTGACTTGTACACATGACAAATGAAGAAAGAGGAAGCCAGAGAAATAAAAACAGAAAGAGTATGGCCTGCTGCTCTGAAGATCTTGGTTTCACATAGAATTTCTTAAATCTTTTAAGTCTAAAGGTTTAAATGACAAAAAAGAAAATGATCTAGTGACCATAGTTCAAAGACATTTCACAGATCCCAATTTCTATATTTATTTGTCATTTTTCTATATTTCTCCCGACCTGTTTAATTTTCATATGAACATTAAATCACACTAATTGTGATAGCTTTCCTCATTTACCCAACATGTTGTTTCACTTCCTGGATAAGCATTCATCTCTTGTCATCATGCATTAGTAGAATAAGTGCTGTAAGAAATGAGTAATCTGTTATATTAAAAAGAGATATACTTGATTAGCTTGAGATTCTTTTTGTTTGCATGTGAAAGAGGTTAATCAACTGAAACACAGGTTTGTGTTTTGTTTTATTTTTCCCCCTCTCTGGTTGATAGCTCATTAGCAGGGCCATTTTGGTACAGATTAGAATTCTGTTGGCGATATTCCTAGTTAAGACATTTCCCATACAGTGCCGTTAAACTAGTATTTGCTATTCTCTCTTTGTATTACTGTTTTAAGGCACTTGAGGTTTGGGTATATGCACTTTCTTTGATTAAGAAATCAGATCATTAATTCAAGTTTAAAGTCCCATCATCATCTGGTATGCATTCCCTTTGTTTTTATAAAGAAATTTTATGTTTTTTATTCTTAACATTAAATGGTATGAGAAATACTTAAATTGAAGTTTAGGTTCCTGTTTTGTTAAATGAAAATCTTACATTGGTATAGTCGATTTGATATATTAGCATTATAGCCAATTTCAGGACTAATATAGGGTTCTAGGTATTTTTACTTTAAGTATTTTTGTCATAAACATCTTTGCCACACCATTTTCACTGCAGGTATTTCTGCCACAAACATTTCCACAGCACAAGTAATTGACCATGAGGCAATTTTGTTGTAAAAGATAAAATAACTGGTTGACCATTTGGTTTGCATTTAGCAAACTTAATGTGCTTAAACCTTGGTAATTCTATTTCTCCATTGACAAAGTTCTGGCAGTACACCCACTTTTATATTATACTAGAAGCCCGGTGCATGAAATTCATTCATGGCAGGGGGAAGGAGGGGGGAAGGATGTCCTTCAGCCTAGCCTGCTCCCTCTCCAATCTGGGACCCCCTACCTGGATCGAGCCTAAACAGGCAGTTGGGCATCCCTCTCACAATCCATGACTGCTGGCTCCCAACTGCTCACCTGCCTGCCTTCCTGATTGTCCCTAACCGCTTCTGCCTGCCAGCCTGATCACCCACAACAACTCCCCTCCCAGACTGATTGATGCCTAACTGCTCCTCTGCCAGAATGTTTTCCCCTAAACTGCCCTCCCCTGTGGGCCCGATCACCCCTAACTGCCTTTCTTGCAGGCTTGGGTCCCCCCCACACACACAAGTACCCTTCCCTGCAAACCTGGTCACCCCCAACTTTCCTCCTCTGCTGGCCTGATCACCCATAACTGCCCTCTCCTTTGGCATGATAACCCCCAACTACCCTTCCCTGCTGGCCTGATTGCCCACAACTGCCCTCCCTTGCAGGCCTGGTCCCTGCCAAATGCCCTCCCCTGCTAGTCTTCTTGTGGTGGCCATCCTGTGTCCACATGGGGGCAGTATCTTTTGACCACATGGGCATAGTAATCTTGTGTGTTTGAATGATGATCAATATGCATATTATTCTCTTATTAGATAGGATAGAGGCCTGGTGCACGGGTGGATGCCAGCTGGTTTGCCCTGAAGGGTGTCCCGGATCAGGGTGGGTGTTCCCTTGGGGCGTGGGGTGGCTTGGGCGAGAGACCTGTGGTGGTTTGCAGGCTGGCCATGCACCCCCGGTGACCCAAGTGGAGGCCCTGTTATCTGGGATTTATTTATCTTCTACAGTTGAAACTTTGTAGCCTGGAGCAGAGCCAAGCCTTCTGCTAGCACAGCCATTGAAACTTTGTTGCCTTAAGTAGAGGCCTAGGCAGGCCAGGGTGTCAGAAAGTTTGGCTTCCTCTATCACCGGGGGCAACCCACACCTCCCTCCTGCTCTCTCTGTGGCCATAGTCATCTTGGTTGGGTTAATTTGCATACCCACTCTGATTTGTTGATGGGCATGGCTGATGGGCATGGCTGGTAGGTATAGCAGAGGTATGGTCAATTTTCATATTACTCTTTTATTAGATAGGATAAATCTTAGCCTTTCTTTTGGTCTATACAGCAATGAATAGACTATATGTGGTAATCTTACAACAGTGGATGATAACAACTACAAAAAAGTCAGATTACAATTCTTCACATAAACCCAGACTTCATACTATGCTAAAAAATAAAAAGATAATCTTTTTCAAGTCCTTTCTGAGTGCAGTCATCCCTCACATCCTTTAAAACCAAAAGTTTTCCAAACTATGGTACATATGGAAAAAGTGGCTAGTAATTAACAACATGCTTCCAGAGCTGGAAACTGATACCAGTTTTAATAAAGGAAAAAAGAAAAAGCTGTAGTCAGAAGGGAACAGTGTGATGTCAAATAAGGAGATCAATCAATAAGCAAATAAAGTATTATATTACGAACCAAAGACTATGTATATTTATTTTTCACAATAAAGTATTTTAATTATACTAAATTTTAGGTTTTATTACATCCCTTTAAATGTCTTTCATTTTTTTTTAATCATTTACTGAAAAAGTGACTTATGGATAAGTAGTTCTGCATTGAAAATATTTGTGGAAAAGATGTGTATGGCAAACGTGCTTACAATAAAAATACCAGACACATGATTATGTATCTCCTAACACAAATAGCACTTATAGCTATACTAGAGGCCTGGTGCACGAAATTCATGCACTGGGGACGGTGTTCCTCAGCCCAACCTGCACCCTCTTCAATTTGGGACCCCTCAGGGGATTTCTGACTGCAGGTTTAAGCCCAATCCTGCAGTCAGAAAATTTTACTAACCCTGCTTTACCATAAGGGCTTGACAATTGAATCCTTGGGACCAGACACCAAGATTTTTCTTTGAAGAATGGAAGGAAAAATTACCTTGACGTTAAGTTGCCCTGAAATTAAAATGAGATAATGACTTAGAAAAGTATAAAAGCACCATATAAAGACAACTGTCTTTTTCATGTACTGAAAAGACAATAAAGTGGTAAAATGCAAAACACTATTTTTATTCTCCCCTTTCCTTCCTTTACAGCCTTTATTTGAACTTTGAAATTTATAAAAATTTCACTCCAATTTTCATTTCTTTACATTCGATATTATTTTGTATTGGTTTCAGGTTTACTAGTTACCAAATAGTGGTCAGACAATCATATACTTTACAAAGCATTCCCCGATATTTCCAGTACCCACCTGGCATCATATGTCATTACAACACTATTGACTATATTCCCTATTTAAGTGACAATGAGTTTACAGGTTCCTTCCTGTCTTTCTTTTGTGATGTTTGCCTTTCCTTTTCTTTCTCACTTCTTCCCTCACTTTCTTTATATAGCATCTCAATTGGCCATCAAAGCTCAGTGAAGGCACTGGGACACACTGATTAGCACTGGGAGCTTCTCTGAATTATATCAATCAGTCTGGTGCCTTGCAGTGCAGCCCCCCTCCACTGAGGTGGGACTGCCCCTCAACTCCCACCTCAGGGCTGTAGGTCCCTACTCATCTGCCCTGGTGTCCTTCCATGCCCCTTGATCCCTGGCCAGGCCCACCCACATCTTGGGGCCACTGCAGAACCTCTCTCTCTGCAGGCAAAAGAGATCCCTGCCTGCTGTTCCCCTGTCCTGGCCCAAGCCCCCTCTGGTGCATCGCCTGGCGAGCTTTTTGTCTTTGGTCTATGGCATTGGTGACAGTACACTTCTAGCAAGCCTGGTACCCAGAGGGGCACAGGGTCAGTTCTTTGCCCAGAATGCTAGAGGTTGCAGTACCATTTGCAGATGTTTCCCAGAGCCCGCTGGCGAAGGCAGTGCCTGTGTGGGGTGTCCTCATAGAGAGATAGTGAGGCATTGCTGGGCGCCCCTTGGAACACCCACCTTCTGGCCAGCTGCTTTGCCAAAGCTGTGGCACTCACCCTGGAGCCATCTCTCAAGCAGCCCCAAATTTTGGCCTTGTGCCTCTTCTTCCACATTCGGCCTTCATCCATCCCTCTCTCCTGCGGAGCTTGGGCTCCAGGCTGGAAAGAAAAGAACCAAGACCAAAAGAGACAAAGCCCAAAGGAAGTGAGTTTGGAACCCCCACATCCTATTTTCTGGATTTCCTCCCTCACTTCCTCTGCCTCATCTTGAATGGGCACCTGTGGCCCAGCCACATGGCTACCAGTGACCTGGTAGAGTCCGTCTCTGTGAAGCTGTGAATCTGTGGCTAGAGCCCCTGTCTGGGTCTCAGCAACCCCATGCCTACAATGTTCCTGGGGCCCCATGGGAGTGGCTAGTCAGGCCGCTGCCCCTCCTGGGGCCTGTGATGGACCCAGACCCTGTGGGAGGTGTCTGCTGCTATCCACCCTGCCTCCCAGGGCCTGGATGGACTGGTATCTTGCCAGCAGTACCTGGCACTGCCTGCCAGGCCTCCCTCCCGGCTGATGGACCTGGACCCCCAGGGGCGGTAGTGCTGCCTGCCCCGCCTGCATATGCAAATTTACCTGCCATCTTTGATGGTTAATTTGCATACTCACTCTGATTGACTGGTGGGCATGTCTTGGCATAGCAGAGTGATGGTTAATTTACATGTTTCTCTTTTATTAGTGTAGATGGTGCCTATTTGGACAACTTATGTTCAAGAATATAAATACATTTTGGAACAATTTTGCAGAAACACAGTGCAAAATCCTAAAGATCTAGATCAACCCTTTAGTCAGGGGATGGATTATCTGAAGAGAACTTGGGCTTTGTTTTTTATATGTATGCTACATTTATTCAAAGGATGCAGAGAACATTCAGTGTACCTTGGAGAAACAGAATCCTCATACTCCTGTAAAATTCTCCCCTGATGTCACAGTTAACAGTTGATCAATCCAGCCTATTTTGTTTGAAGTACATTTGTCCCTTTTATCTGCTGATGATTGGTTTCAAGAATCCCATGGATATCAAAGTCTAAGGATGATCAAGTCTTTTATATAAAACTAGAGGCCTAATGCACGGAATTTTGTGCAGGAGTAGGCCTTCCTTACCCTGGCTGCTGGGACCAGCTTCCCTCTGGCACCTGGGACCCAGGCTTCCCACACAGCTCCAGCTTCATCCAGAATGACATCTGGTTAATTAGCATATTGTGCCTTCATTATTATAGATGATATAGTATTTTCATATACCCTAAACATATCTTCCCATATACTTTAAATCATCGCTAGATTATTTATGATACTAATGCAATGTTAGTAGTTGTTATATTGTTTAGGGCAGTGGTGGGCAAACTGCAGTTCATCAGCCACATGCAGCTCGAGAGCCACGGTTTGCCACTCTATTGGCTAATGAGTTTGCCGACCACTGGGATAGGGGCTTAATCACAAGGAACAACAACCTGTAATTATTGGAATCGAGGTTCTAGGTCAGTAGTTGGCAAACTCATTAGTCAACAGAGCAGCAATCCACGGCTCTCGAGCTGCAGTTTGCCAACCACTGGTTTAGGGCCTATGATAAGAAAAAAATGTCTATCCATGTTCAGTACAGAGATAATCATTACAGGCCTAACTATGGTACATAGAACATGTCAGCAACAGTGCACTTCAAAATAAATATTTTAAATCCAAGGTTTATTAAATTCACAAATGTACTAATAGACCTTGCAGATGTGGAGAACTGACTATATTTGTTTGTTTTTTGGTAAAGTGCTGGGGTGTGTGTAGGAATACATGGGCCGTAAGACCAATAAAGGCACATTAGAAGAGATGTCTCTGCACAGAGTTCTCTAAATCATATCATTCACCTGCAAAGGATTCTCATGAATAATTAGTAATAATAATGATAAGAATAAATTCTGAAAGGTGTATTCACACATATGAATTGTTCAGTTTTGCTTACACTGTGGGTTCAAGAATGTTTTGGGGTCTAGGAGAGTCTTAGAGGTATACACCTGAGTTTGATGCTATTGTAGGATGTGGTATTTGAACTCCAGAACATTTGAAATCATAGGGTAAGAGTCATATTAAATGATATCCGTGGAAAAGGAGAAAGAACTAAACACATTATGAAATTTTTTCATAGGAGCTAAGCTAGTTTTGTTACAACTCCATTATCACCCCACTGGTATCTCATTAACATCAATGTGCATCCCAATCATTAACATTTTAAGAAGGAGAATTTTTTCCTGTTAAATGAGAGGTTTCAAAAGACAAACAAAAACTTCAGGCAACAAAAACCACCCAGGGCCTCCATAAAATCAACCCAGTGAATATCTCAGCATTTTGATAAGTCCTGTTCCTATTTAGAAAAGGGCTCTCTTTCTATTATGGGGAGGAGCTTTGCCTTGCTCCTTCTGTTCTCTGGAATTTTCTTAGATGTGGGGTTCCAGAGGAAGGGTTCTTACCAGTTCAGCCAGCTATTGATAGTTGCTGATTTTTTTATACTAGGTCATAGTCAAAAACATTAGTCAACACATTAGTGAAAATTCAATGAAATGTTATTCATTTGAACTTGACAGGATATTTATGAATCATAGGTACAGCATAAAATGATGGCTGCAGTTTATATGGCCTTCTCTAGTGATGATGACCTAAAATAAAAATAAGGACATGCTATTTGACAAAGGGAATTTGTGTAAATTTCAGATAATAAAGAATTTCCCTGGATAGTCTCTGTTTGCATACACAGTTCCAGTCTCTACACTCTTCCAGATCCTGTGAAGCTGACCTTGGTGGACTGCATCGACTGGGTCCCTTACTGGGAAATAAGATACACTGGTAATCCCTGCATCTGGGGGAATAAACATAAAAATTATTAGTAAGATGACATTGGCTAAAGAGCATTTAATGAAAAGGCATTAGGAGATACATTCTGATAACCTAGGCATTTAGTCATTATGGTGGCAATGGTACCACAAGCACTGTATGGTCAGTAGGCGGCCATTTTCAACCATATCCCAGGCAATAGATGGAGTTTCATGTATTTTACATGAGAAGTTCCATGGTAAACTAAGTTCAGAAAAGCTGCACCAAGTTTAAAAGAATTCATTACTGTAATATGATTGAAAATACCATGTTATCATTTTCAAAACAAGTTTTAAAATATTCTTATATCAATGTAGCATGACCTGAATGTCTGTTAATTTTTATGTACCATATTGAAGATATTTTATAAACTTGTCGCAAGTGTATTTACCTTACTCATGAAGAAACCAGCAAGATTGTAAAACTGATTCTAATATTATTTTTTGAAATGGCAATTAATGAGCAATGAAAATTAAACATGAGAATAAAATTATTACATCATATAATGAAACTAGTTAATAACCTATAAAATAATGGAATCATAACCATAACCTTTGAGGTTATTTCTGTCATAAAGACACCGTTTGCATAACTTTTAGACAATAGTCTTTTAGCTAGCTTCTAATTCCATGCAGTGTGGGTTCTAATCAAGAGTAAATGGCAAAGTCAAACACGGATGCATTCTCATAAAAGGTGAATAAGCCAGGTAGCCCTGTTAAACAATGCCTAACTATGATATTGAAGGTACATGCTCTCCTCCCTTTGCCTTATCTCAAGTTCTAAAGTGTTTTTGTTTGTTTGTTTTCCTCTTAGCCTTACTAAATGGCAATCACTACTAGTATTTTGCTGGAGGATCAAATTTCTCCCTTGCTCATGGGAGTGAGAGTGAAGTTCTGGAGCTACTGCTGAAATAAGAATTTTCAAAAGCCCCCAAGGAAGAATGAGAATCCTCGCCCCTTAAGCCAGTCCTGGGAGAGTTACACCAGAGTTTCCAGTAGAGCCAAAGCAAGGCCAGTGTCCAGAGTTTCCCTTCTACTTTGCAGTCGGGTGTAGTTCAGCATCCAAGCTAATGAAAGTCCATCAGTACATTGTGTGGAGTCCCACGTGGCTATGAACCACGTGGGTCCAGGGGAAGTCATCCCCTGCAACAGGAGTCACAGAGCCTGGTGGCCAGAGAGAGAAGAAAGAGTGGCTCCTTTGCTTAGAAGTTTACATATTCAGATTATGCAAGCTTGCCATGGCCACTCTCATCCTGGCCACTAATTTGTTCTCAGGTGTGACAGACAGACAAACACCTCCCAGTCACTCAGACCTTACTGGATATGTGCCTAAACTGCCTTTGTCCAGTCTTTTCCCCGCATCAACCAGCAGAGAACAGACCTGGAGAGGGTTAAATGCAACTTTCTGGCAAGGCTGCATAATGTCATGCCTATATTATCTACTGTCTCCTTCATTCCTTTCCTGTTAACTAATGACCAGGTTATTATAATGGCATCACCTATTTTTTGTTGTGGGGCAACCAGTTGCAAATGATCACGGAGGCTGCTCAATTGGTAATAAGCAAGCAAGGATTTATTGAGCTGGCCGGCAACTGCTCTGTCTTCTCCATGCAGGGAGTCCAGAGGGCAGCAGCGACCCTTTATGTAGGACCACTTTTAAGTCCATTTACCACATCCTGTTTTTCCAGAGCGAATAACCTAAGACAAAACAATTTTTCCCAAGCAACGTCAGAGTTGACAACTATGTTATTCACAGGGTCATCCTGTTCTTCAGAAAGCTTACAGTGTTCTGTGAAAGAAGGCCTATGTGCTGTGAAGGAGCCATGAGACCGTATCTCAAAGCCTGGCCTGATGTCAGCACTGACAACTGTTCTGGGGGATAGTCCACGGCATGCTTAAAAATGGGGCATGCTTAAAAATTCCCACTCTCTACCATTTTTATTTTTATATTTAATCAAATGTGATTTGCCTTATGTTTCATTTCTCTGCAATCAATGAAATCTGAAAAAAAAACTTATAAAATAAACTCATGAATATTCACTATAAAGTAATAAACATGCTTAGGGCAATAGTAGTGGCTTCCCAAACTTTGTGTCAGCCAATGGGCTTCATTCTGAATACTTTACAATTCTCATAATAAAAATTTTCCTGCACACACTTAGAGAAGATTTTTTTAAATCATCAAAATCCTTTTGACTAGTAAGGTAAAAAAAAAATGGTGATTTTCTGAAATCACCAATTCAGAACCTCAAAACCTGTGATTTTGAATCCGAATGAACCATTGAAAAATAGACTGCCTCTTAGGTGTTGAAAACACCATTAGAAATTGCTTTTATACAGCATTTTAGACTTTCATTTGCTCACTAGGAAGCAAAATGTCAGAAAATAATGCATCAGTATTAAATATATTGAAGTTGCAAGATGGAAAGTAGGGTTCAGATCAAAGGTCCCTCAGAGACAAAACTTATAAACAAATGATTGTGACATTGAAGGGTGCATTGCAGCCTATTTTAGAATTCCTATTCACAGCCAGTGGAGCATACTGAATGGTTTTGTGTTTCTAATTATTTTTTAAAAAATCTCCTATAAAAGAATTGGGTACTTGCATAAACAAAGCTATTGATAAATTTATAGAAGTGTACTTTTTGTTAATATGAAGGTAGATCATAAATAAATTACTATCAATTTAGATTAACCCCAAAGATAACTTCTCAATCCTGGAGGTTTATAGATGTAAATGAAATACTAAATTCATACATTAGAGGATGGCACAATTTGAAAAGTAAGGCTTTACAGCTTCAGTGACAAAGTTACTACTTACAGAGTATAAAATCAATGATTATCAAATTATTGATTTGGCAGAGATCCAGAATTTAGCTAGGTGAATATTTTAGAGAAAAAAAAATCTTGACTCTTGATTGGCAAGAGTCAAATATGCTATTTTTCTAGATGGTTATTTTTTTAACATATTTACATTTTGTTATTGGGCTCTGATGGGTTAACCTAAAGCCTGAGTATTTAGGATGTGTAAAAAGTCCGGTGAGGATAAATAGGATGTGGCTGGAAGATGTGTTTTGTCCATAAATCAGAATGAGTAGCCATGTTGGACATTAGAGAATTCTAGGCAATAGGCCAAAGAGTGTGATTGGTTCCCAGGAAATAATTCAATGTCTTAATGGAGGAGGTGCATTAGAAGTAAGAATAGCACTGTTTTAATAATAATATATTTCCAATACTCTTAGGAAACAGCAAATGATATTTAAATTTGCCCTCCCATTTTTTATTTCAGTGTTTTTCTCCTCATTAAAATATTAACAAATGGTCCTGCTGGGTGACTCGGTTGGAGTGTCCTCTCATGTACAAAAAGTTTGATTCCCGATCAGGGCACATATATATCTAGGTGTGGTTCACTCCAAACGTGGGGCACAACCAGGAGGCAACCTATTAATCTCTCTCTCTTTCTCTCTCTCTCTTTCAAAATCAATTACATTATTAACAAATGTTTCTCATTTATTAACTTTTATCATTTTGCTTAATAGAGAGATATTAAGGAAAATCTTAGAGTTGTCATAAACTCTCAAGAAATTACTAGTCATTTTATTCTCAAAATAACATTAGTATTCAAATACCTCACTAATTTAAAAATAAACCTCTAGGACAAATAAGTTAAAGAAATAGTAAAAATAAATAGATAAATAAAATTAAGTAACTAAGAATTAAAATAAACTTTTATATCCCTAACTATGTTTTCTTAATAAATCTTTATTGTTCAGTTTATTGCAGATGGTCCTCTCCCTCCCCCGAACACCCCATACCCTTACCCCCACCACTGTCCTCATCCATAGGTGTAAGATTTTTGTCCAATCTCTTCCTGCACCCTCCTCCTCCTTTACCTCAAGAATTGTTGGTCCATTCCTTTTCTATGCCCCTAATTCTATTATATTAACCAGTTTATTCTGTTAATCGTATTTTTTATTCACTTGATTTTTAGATTCACTTACTGATAGGTATGTATTTGTTATCACTTTGTTGTTCATAATTTTTATCTTTACCTTTTTATTCTTCTTCTTCTTCTTAAAGAAAACCCTTCAGCATTTCATATAACACTAATTTGGTGGTGATGAACTCCTTTAGCTTTCTTTTATCTGACCTTCAATTCTGAATGATAGCTTTGCTGGGTAGAGTACTCTTGGTTGTAGGTTCTTGCTATTCATTACGTTGAATATTTCCTGCCACTCCCTCTGGCCTGCATAGTTTCCATTGAGAAATCAGGTGACAGTTGTATGTGCACTCCCTTGTAGGTAACTAACTGTTTTTCTCTTGCTGCTTTCAAGATTCTCTCTTTGTCTTTTGCCCTTAGCATTTTAATTATGATATGTCTTGGTGTGGTCCTCTTGGATTCTTTTTGTTTGGTGTTCTGTGCACTTCCTGGACTTGTAAGTCCATTTCTTTCACCAGGTAGGGAAAGTTTTCAGTCATTATTTCTTCAAATAGGTTTTCAGTATCTTGCTCTCTTTCTCTTCTGGCACCCCCATAATTCTGATGTTGGCACACTTGAAGTTGTCCCAGAGGTTCCTTACACTATTTTCACATTTTTGGACTCTTTTTTTCTTTTTGTTTTTCTGTTAGGGTGTTTTTTGCTTCCTCATATTTCAAATCTTTGATTTGATTCTTAGGGTCCTCTAGTCTGCTGTTGGATTTCTGTATATTATTCTTTATTTCAGACAGTGCATGCTTAATTTCTGACTGGTCCTTTTCCATTTTTTTTTCTTTTGGCATTTTCATTAAGATCCTTGAAGGTTTCACTAAGTTTCTCAGAGGTCTCAATAAATTTGTTGGCAGTTTGTAGAAGGTTCTTGAGTAACCTTATAAATGTGGTTTTGAACTCTACGTCCAGTCATTTTCTTTCCTCCATTTCTTTCATTCGTGACATGTTTCTTGGTCTCCACGTTTTCACTGCTTCCTGGTGTTGATGGAGTGGCTTTGTGTGCTAGTTGTCCTTAGGGTTCAGTAACTCTGCCTCCCCAATTGCCTGAGAGATCAATCAAAGAACTCATATGCATATGTGTATCACCCATGGACACAGACAATAATGTGGGGAAGGCTTGGGATGGGGCAGGAACTGGTTAGAGGAGGGTAGAGGAAGGGGACACTTGTAATACTGTCAACAATGAAATATAAATAAAGCAATTAATTAATTTTTAAAAATTTACTCAATTTAGTATTCACTGACAGTAGAATCCATTGGCCGGAGAATATCAGCAAGAGACTTAATATCAATGACTTCTACTCTGATCTGATGCTTTTCACGGGGAATTATGCTAATTATGATTATCATATATTTGCTCTGTTTAAGGCCAATCTTAATTTTCTGTTTCTCATCTCTGTGCATTTTGCAAAAATCGCAAGCTCTTGCTTAAAACTAGGGCTGGTTTCCCCACAGAAATAGTGCCAATCTTGATTTAAAGAATACAAATTGTTATAACTAAGTTATTGCAAACCTTCAACCTGATTAACTAGCAAGAGAAAATGTGTCATGTCTTAAGGAAAATGATTTGATCAGAACTTTTTCTTTCTTTAATTTCTACCTGCATTACATATGTGTTCATAGAGGAGAATTGAATATGCTATGGGAATTAAGCTTTGCTATTAAAAAAAAAAAGCATGATTGAAATCAAGATGGTGGCATAGGTAAATACCTGAACTGCTGCCTCACACAATAATTTCAAAACTACAACTAAAGGACAAAACAGACATCATCCATAACCACAGGAAGGCTGGCTGAGTGGAAATTCTACAACTAGAAGGAAAGAGAAAAGCACACTGAGACTCACAGGAGCTCCGGAAGGCAAAGATACATAGAGGCGTATGTGCGGAGAGGGCTGGCATCTGAGTATGCAGCTGGATTTCTCAATTGGAATGGAGACAAAAGCTCCCAACTTCTCTGAACTCCTGTTCCAGGTGAGACCCTAGGGACTCAGACTCATATGGGGAGAAACTGGACTGTCTGGTAGCAGGCGAAACTTGAGGGCAGCTTTCTCTCAGAGGTGCTTGCAGTGATTACCATGGGACACTGAGACCTAGGAGCCTTTTAGGGCAGGGCTGATGGGAAGCCATTGCTGTTTGCTCTGCCCTGAGATCCCACCCCATGAAGCCCTTGCTGTATGCTCCGCCTTGAGACTCTGCCCCATCCAAGCTGAGTGCAAAGGCTTTTGCATATGAATGGCCTGTTCTTTTGAATTCTAAACTTACCTAACAAACTGCATCTGATTCAGTGAGACCCAGAACATACAAAAGAAGGCCCAAGGTCCCAGAGCAGCTTGCATTGCTTTACAGCTGAGCCTTATCTGGCACCCCTAAAATCCAAACAAAGAAGGGGAATCTGCAGATCTTTCCATAGCTCCTGCTGGCTGGCCTCAGGCAGAAGCTAAATTAGCACCTCCTTAGATATCCAAGACCCAGAGTACCCAGGGGTCAGAGTGTAATCATCCAAATTACAACTCCTCAGATCCATAAGGAACATACTCAGGGGTCAGACTCAGTGAGCACCAAAGCCCCACTGAAGTAAGCCTTGTCTCATAAGGGTGTCTCTAGCACAGAAGTTCTCCCAATGTAGACAGGGCTGATCCTTACAGTCAACTGTCCTGGAAGTCAAATCCTCCCAGTGATACCAACAACAACTAAGGCTTTACTACAATAAGACTGTGCACACAGCCCACAAAGGAGTTCACCAAGAGTGTCCACCTCAGATAACTAGGGAGGCTCAGCCACTGGGCCCTATAAGACACCTGGCACACAAAGCCACTCTATCAACTCAAGGAAGCAGTGAAAATGCAGAGACAAAGAAACATCATAAATTAAAGAAATAGAGGAAAGCAAATGATTGGATATAGAGTTCAAAACCACAGTTATAAGGTTTTTCAAGAATTTTCTAGAAACCGCTGATAAATTTAGCAAGACCCTTGAGGATATGAAAAAGGACCAACTATAAATTAAGCATACACTGACTGAAATAAAAAATAATATACAGAAATCCAACAGCATACTAGAGGATCGTAAGAATCAAGTCAAAGATCTGAAATACAAAGAAGCAAAAAACACCCAAGCAGAAAAGCAAAAAGAAAAAAGAATCCAAAAATATGAAGCAGTGTAAGGAGCCTCTTGGACAATTTTAAGTGTACCAACATCTAAATTATGGGAGTGCCAGAGGAAGAGAGAGACCAAGATATTGAAAACCTATTTGAAGAAATAATGACAGAAAACTTTCCCCACTCGGTGAAAGAAATAGACTTACAAGTCCAGGAAGCCCACAGAACCCCAAACAAAAGGAACCCAAAGAAGATCATAATTAAAATGCCAAGAGCAAAAGACAAAGAGAGAATATTAAAAGCAGCAAGAGAAAAACAGTTAATTACCTACAAGGGAGCCCCCATATGAATGTCAGCTGATTGCTCAATAGAAATTATGCAGACCAGATGGGAGTGGCAAGAAATATTCAAAGGGATGAATAGCTAGAATCTACAACCAAGATTGCTCTACCCATCAAAGCTAATCATTCAGAATTGAAAGTCAGATAAAGAGCTTCATAGACAAGAAAAAGCTAAAGGAGTTCATCACTACCAAACCAGTATTACATGAAATGCTGAAGGGTATTCTCTAAGAAAAGGAAGAAGAAGAAAAAGGTAAAGATAAAAAAAATTATGAACAACAAAGTGACAACAAATATAGATCTATCAACAAGTGAATCTAAAAATCAAGTGAATAAAAAATCCGATGAACAGAATAAACTGGTGAATATAATAGAACCAGGGGCACAGAAAGGGAGTGGACTGACAATTCTCGGGGGGGGCGGAGGGTGAGAGGGTTGTGGGAAGAGACTGGACACAAATTGTACACCTATGGATGAGGACAGTAGGCGGGGGTAGGTAAGGGCAGAGGGTGGGGTGGGAACTGGGTAGAGGGGACCTGTGGGGGAAGGGAGAGGAACAATTGTAATAATCTGAACATGAAAGAATTTATTTAAGAAATTAAATAATGCATGATTAAAAATTCAAGTAAACCATAGAACTTAAAACTTCAGACACATGCGGCTCAACAAGAACAGAAAATAAAAAAATGCTTCAAAGGAATCAGAAAATGAATTTGTAAAGCATAAATACTCACCTACGGACGTGTCTTTAGTATAGCAGTAAACTAGGAGCCTGAAATGCAATCTGGCTTCCTGCAAAGGAGCTCTTGAACGCTCCTGAAGTGATTAATTTTCATACATGAAAGAGAGCAAATAGAACATAATGTTCAGCCTCGGGGAGATGCCATCACTTTCTGCACTTTTTAAATTAACCTTTGTAGGACACTGACACAAAAATGTATCAGTGAGGGAGATCTCATCTTTCAGAAGAATGTAGGATGACACAAAAAGGAAAGCCCAGCTGAAGTGAGTGCTTCTCCGACGGGGAATTACTCTTTTAACTTGAGTTCTGTTAGCCCAGCGTCAGAGCACAGCCAGGCCCTGCACGAGCTCTGGTGTTGTGAGTTGTGCTGAGTCCTAAATTCTCCCATTGGGCGACACCAGGGAAGGTACCTCTCAAATCCTGCCCACTGCACTCACTGTTGGGAACTTAGTCCAAGTTCCTCCTTTATCTTCCGTTCATAGAGACCCAGGCCAATTCTTGGTGGTGGTGCAGGCGGAGAAGCCATGAGAAGTTGTGGGTGTATAGGAATGAGCAGAAGACACCTAGCCATTAGTCAAGACAGGCAACAAAGTCCATAGAGGCAGGCAGGCCTACACCAGCTGGTGAATACGTATCTTTCTCACATGGTAGCACTGGTCTCTGTACCCGCAGTCCTTGTCTGAGCAGCTGCACTCCACCCCAGACTCACATTCTAGCGCAGTGGTTCTCAACCTTCCTATTGCTGCGACCCTTTAAGACAGCTCCTCATGTGGTGGTGACCCCCAACCATAAAATTATTTTCATTGCTATTCATAGCTGTAATTTTGCTACTGTTGTGAACTGTAATGTAAATATCTGATATGCAGGATGTATTTTCGTTATTATAAATTGAACATAATTAAAGCATAGTGATTAATCACAAAAACAACATATAATTATATATTATGAAATACTTCTTTCTAATTACAAATAAATGAAATTTTGTCTTGAATCGTGGTGTAGCATGGGTAACAGTCTTAATATGACAACAATAAACTACATTGCTACAATTTGCTACACCGAGGAGCGGTGTGTTGGTTCCTAAGACCATGGGAAATAGGTGTTTTCCAATAGTCTTAAGCGACCCCTGTGAAAGGGTTGTTCAACTCCCAGAGGGGTCGCGACCCACAGGTTGAGAACCACTCTTCTAGCGGTACCTGAGCTCTCCAGCCCAGCAGCTTCTGTCTTCCCTGCCCAGTTGCTTTCTTTAGCAGATTTCTTCACACACTCCATCCAACTAGCTGCTCTCTCTCCATACTCCAGCCAACGAGCTGGTCAGTAACCCACTTTTACACTATTTAGACAAAGAAGGCTTTGTGCCAATAATTACATCGTCATATTGGCTACTGAAGGACACAGTGTATCCTGTGTCCTTGCACACGCTCATGGTATCTTGGACTAATTAGGATCCCCAGGTTCAGAATCCTTGAACATTACACTCAGGCTCATGCCCAGAGAGGCCTTTGGTCATTCTGGTGTATTGAAAACAAGGTCTCTGTGCTCCCACCGGCCTTGACCATTCAGGGACCTGGCATGGTTCCTACACCTAGAAATGTAAATTGTAGCTGCCAAGTAATGCTGACGTCTTTTTTAAACACCCAGAACAGACTGCAGTTGGGTCTGATTTCCCCTCTTGTCCTTTTTTTCTTATCTACCTACTTCCTAAAGAAAAACAACAACTATCACTTTACTTAAAATATATTAAATACCAAACAAACAAAAGCATTATACACATGGTGTTTTGCAAAGTTAACCAGCCCTAAGATTGTCTAAGTAACTGCAGCCTAAGTGGAAACCAATAAGGACTATTTTCATGGCCTAATATAGTTTTATTATTGAATTTAAAATAGAAAGCCTGTAAAACATCTATGTATATATAAAGGCCTAAACAACTGTTATGACCGAAAGACCAGTTGACCAGTCACTATGACACACACTGACCACCAGGGGGCAGACGCTCAACAGAGGAACTGCTCCCTGGTTGTCAGTGGGCTCCCTATGGCCCGCTCCTCCTCGCTGGCCAGCCCCCATCAGTCCCTGGTGCTAAACCATTCTTAGAGACCTGCTTCTGGGTTGGGATTTTGTATGTAATAGAGCTGCTCCCTCGCTGCAATCTTTTGAAAATCAGCCCTCGACACAAGACGCAAGGGTTTGTCATGCTTCCACCCTCTCTCTTCCCTGGGGGTCACCCGCCAGCCACAGTAGCAGTGCGGTGGTAAGGGAAAGAGGTGGGGAGGAGATGGGGAACTGCGCTGTGGTGGAGTGATGTCTGTTCCTTCAGCGCTCAGCCCTGTGACCATTGCCTCCTCTCCGGACCCCATTGGGGCCTTCCGGCCAGGCTGGAACTGGGCATGGGTGGCAGCAGACGCGGCCCCTTTTCCAGGGGAGCCCAGGGTCATCTCCCTCCTCGGGGTCAAAGGCCAACCTCCCAGGGTCCCTCCCCCTATCTGGCCAACCTCCGGCAGTACCTCTCCCCATGCGCCAATTTGTGCACCAGACCTCCAGCTAATAATATTGTTCATTTTGTAGTAAGATGTCACTGCAGTTATAGTTAATTCTTTTGGACATCTATTCCCATATAGAAATTTAATATAACCTCTTGCTCTAACTTATTGGGTTTTTGATTTTTCTTTTTTTGTTCCTGAGTCCCAAGACTTTATTCCCTTACCTCTAAACGTATTAAATAAGTATTTTCAGTACAGTGAGTAATTATTGCCCTTTTGCTTCTTCTCAAAGTTTTAATTCATCCCCTGTGTGATCTTAGATATTGAAGAGCATTCTTGCTCATAGTTGTTTAAAAAACAACAACAACAAAAAAAAACAAGGAATGCTTTAATAGCCCCCATTTTATAAAGTTTTGTCTTTCTCATATTTCAAACTGTATGGCTAACAACTCTCTATATTCCAGCTTATTCCTCTATAGAATAAATGTAATCACTTCCCCACAGTTTGATCTCAGGTTCACATGAAGGTTCATACCTTATCTAGCACAGTGCCAAGCACAAGATAAAGATTTTATAAAAATGCATATTATTATTTTTTACATCAGGTTTTGGAGGATTATTTGAGGTCTGTATCTCTAACCAAAGTGTAAAGTAACATCTGGTGCTCTAATAAATGTGCTGATATACTTGTTTTAACTAACCAAACCTTATTTTAAGTCAAATTTTTAAAATGTATTGTAAATTGGATTCTTTTAAAAAGGTATCATATGCATTTTTCCTTTCTAATAAATAACAAACTATATAATAAAATAATTAAAATTGTTCTTGATGATTAGTTTTGTTTTGTTTTTAAACATGGAGTCAAAACTATGGGTATCTCTTACTATTAGCTTGGTATATGCCATGCCTTATACTGAACACTTTGCTCAGATTGTCTTTTATGATCCTCCTCAAAGACATATAACTTAGGAATTGATAATACATTTTTAGGCACCATAACTAAAAGTCAGAAAGGTTAAAAAAAATTGCAGAAGCAGAGAGAAAGTGAATAGTAGAGCTATATTTTAGACAAATCTAAATTTGTCTAATTTGAAAACATACAGGTTTAATTATTATAAGTAACAGTTAAAATTGGAAAAAATAGTAAATACTATATCTTTTGTGACAGTTTACAAAAACTGTTTTCATGCTTACAAATTTTTTGTGAACAGACAAATGGAATTAGGCATACTTCATCTGCATAACGGGAAAACTACAGTTAAAAGAGAGTATGTGGTTATGTCTTTATGAATTTATACAATCATTGGTGAATATAGTCTTACATTTCCCCCATATATTTTGTGGTCTACATGAGAGACAGAATGTGTGAGCATATATATGTGGACCCAAGTTTTTCACTGACATGAATGAGCACTGCAGTTCTGAATTAAATTGATTCTTTCTTGGTGCCTAAACGTGGTATAAAAACTACTTGTAAACATGGACTATGTTAATATAAATAAATATGTTATATGTTATATGTTATGTATTATATATATATATATATATATATATATATATATATATATATATATATTATATATTATATATAGTATTTGGGTTAAGAAAGTCCTTTGTTCCAATGTAGTGACAGCAGTATTTTTTGCTCTTGGTGTGATTTTCTTAATATATATATATACATATACATATATATATGTATATATATATGTATATGTATATATATATACTATGATCTGTTTCATAAGTAGAAACTCAACAATGGGGCCACAGCAGCCAGGCAGTATGGTTTTCAATATGACACAGGCAATGAAGACAAATTAAGACCAGTGTGACTGTAATAAAGTGTTTGTGGCTTGTTATTGAGACTTTTGCAGGCGCTAAAGATATCCAGCTTCAGAATGATTTCTGTTGGCAGAAGGATTTCTGCTTTTAAGTATTTGAAAATCTGAAACCTGGAAGAGGAATTGGAATGTATACTGAGTGGCCAGATTACTATGATCTCTAAATGCATAGTAATCTGGCTACTCAGTGTATATCCTATATAATAAAAGGATAATATGCAAATTGTCCCCTCAACTAGGAGTTCGACCAGCAGACAGGCCAGCCAACTGACTATGTCACCTCCCCCTTGCCAGGCTGGCCTGACTCCACCCATTCAAGAATGTATGCACTGGGCCTCTAATCCTTTAATCCTATCTAATAAAATAGTAATATCCAAATTGACCATATCTCTGCTGCACCCACAAGCTACCAGTTAATCAGAATGAGTGGCCAAATTAAACCAATCAAGATAGCTATGTGCCACAGAAAGAGCAGGAGGGAGGCTCGGGTTGCCCCTGGCAATTGGGGAAGCCAAGCTTTGCACACACTCTGGCCAGTCCAGGCCTCCACTTAAGGCAACAAAGTTTCAATGGCTGTGGGAGCAGAAGGCTTGGCTCTGCTCCAGGCTACAAAGTTTCAATTGTAGAAGATAAAAATATCCCAGATACCAGGGCCTCCACTTGGGTCACTGGAGGGGCATGGCTGGCCTGAAAACCACCACAGGCCCCCTACCCTGATCCAAGACACCCTTCAGGGCAAAGGAGCTGGTCCCCACCCTTGCACCAGGCCTTTATTCTATCTAATAAAAGAGTAATATGCAGATTGATCATCACTCCAACACACAGGATAACTGCCCCCATGAGGTCAAAAGATCCTGCCCTCATGTGGACACAAGATAGCCACCACAAGATGGTCAGCAGGCGAGGGCAGTTGGGGGGACAAGGCCCACAGGGGAGGGCAGTTAGGAGCAAACAGGCTGGCAGGGGAGCAGTTAGGCATCAATCATGCTGGCAGGGAAGTGGTGAAGGGGTGATCAGGCTGGCAGGCAGAAGCAGTTAGGGGTAATCAGGAAGGCAGGCAGATGAGCAGTTGGGGAGCCAGCAGTCCTGGATTGTGAGAGGGATATCCGACTGCCCATTTGGGCCTGATCTTACTAAATAAGCAGTCAGACATCCCTCAAGGGATCCCAGATTGGTGAGGGAGGAGGCTGGGCTGAAGGCCAGAGGACACTCTGCCCCTTTCCCCCATGCACAAATTTCATGCACTGGGCCTCGAGTGTATACATGCGTACACACACACACACACACACACACACACACACACACACACACACACTGAGTGTTCAGATTATTATGCGTTCAGAGAACATAATAATCTGGCCACTCATTGTATATTCCAGAGCTACAGGAATGAGTTAGAACAATGGCTGGAGACAGATTTATAAGAAAAGGTACACAGCAGAGTTATTCAGCAGTGTCATGAGCTGCTTAAATGATTGGGAAAGCCTCATCTCTGAAATGTTTTGTCTCCTCAATAAAACACGTTGTAAGTTATATAAAATTCAATACCATTTAAAATGTATGCTTTGGTAACAGCTTTGATATTTTTTTCCATCCTGAACATCAGATATGAGCTCATTACTTAAAACTCTGCCTTCCTTACAGGAATGGAAGGTAGATACAGCACATTAATGAAATTTAGAGCAAATCCCCAATTCTCACCTGAACAATTAAATTCCAACCTTTTCCCTTATCAAAATCTTCCTGGAGTTGTTAACATGGATGCCTACCAAGTTGATTGACATTTCAGAGCTTCCTCATTTATCTGGTTTGGAGGAGGGCAGCGGGAAAAACTAACACCTGAAATTTGTAGATGATGTTTTGAATGGGTTAGTTTGTTTGAACATTGACTCTCCGTTGCATAGAGTCTTCCTTTTCTCTATTAATGGATATTTTCCAAGATTCATTGAAATTATTTTACTTGTTTTCCCTCTTTGAAAACAACTCTCATTTATTTCCACTTTCCCTTCTTTGAATACTCTTCCAGTTTTCCATGCCATTGTTCCTCAGCAGGTCACGCCATGTGCAATTTAATAAGGAAATTGTCAATTCTTGCTTGTGTCTTGAGTGGAATTATACCTATGCCATTGGCTCAAAAAGAGTGGTCCCAGGACCAGATGCTTTGCTAAGGCCTCCAGCCTGTTAGAAAGGAAGAGCTTCAAGTCTCACCTCAGAGCTTAACTGAATTAGGATCTACATTTTAACAAGATTCCAAAATGATATCATTCCACACGATAGTTTGAGAAACAATTCTCTTTGCCTATCCTCAGGTGCTTTCATGACTTACAAAGCTTCAATTTCCACTGTATGCTGATTTGATTGTTAGTTCATTAATTCTTTCATTAGAAAATATTTTTTGAGGATCTATTGTGTGCAAAGCACTATTCTTGATGTTAGACACACAGCACTTAAAGCAGTGGTTCTCAACCTTTCTAATGCCGTGACCTTTTAATACAGTTCCTCTTGTTGTGGTGACCCTAACCATAAAATTATTTTTGTTGCTTCTTCAGAACTGTAATTTTGCTACTGTTATGAATCGTAATGTAAATATCTGTGTTTTCTGATGGTCTTAGGCGACCCTGTGGGTCGTGACTGACAGGTTGAGAACCATTGCTGTAGAGCCTAAGAACATCGGAAAACAGATATTTACATTATGATTCATTAACAGTAGCAAAATTACAATTCTGAAGTAGCAACAAAAATAATTTTATGGTTGAGAGTAACCACCACATGAGGAACTGTATTAAAGGGTCGTGGTATTAGAAAGTTTGAGAACCACTGAAAGGTATAAACATGATATTGGCCCTCCAGTAGCTTATATTACAACAATGAACAAACGAACAAGCAGATAATTTTAGATAAGTGCTATACAAATATTTTCCTCATCTGTGACTTATATATTTATTCTCTGAATTTTATTTTCTGAAGAACTTCAAAAGTTATTAATTTTGGAAAAGCCCAGCTTAGAAAATTCTTCTTTTATGAATTGTGCCATAATGTTGTAGCTAAGAAATCTTGCCTAATTCAAGTTACAAATTTTATTTCTTTTAGAAATTGGATAGTTTTATATTTTAGGTCTTAGGTTTTATATGTAAACCTATGATTTCTTTTGAGTTATTTTTGTTTATGGTGTGAAGATTGCATGGAGTTGTGTTTTGTTTCATATATGAATATCCTATCAATTCAATAACATTTGCCAAAAAATCCTTTCTATGCTGAATTAATTCTATTGAACTTTTGTCAGATATTAGTTGTCTATAAATTTGTGGGTTTGTATTGAGATTCTATTCTGTCCCTTTGATCTATTTCACTACTTTTGTGCCAATATGTTATTCTATCGATCACTGCAGCTTTATAATAACCATGCTGCTATTCATGAAATCAGGAATCAGAAAGTTAGCTCTTTTAGGTCCTTAAAATTTCAAAATGTTCAATCAATTTGAAATTAGCACAAAACAAAATTACAAATAAACAAAAATCAACTTCTCTGAGTGCACCCATTTTCTTTTGCCTTTGGATTTGCACTTGCTACTCTAATTCCTGCATTTTGTGTGTGTGTGTGTGTGTGTGTGTGTGTGTGTGTGTGTGTGTGTGTGTATTATGACCACCTAATGTTTGTAGGCAATTTAGCCCTACAGTGCATCATATGGGATATGGAATTCGAAGGCCTGTTCTAATACCTTTGCTATTTGCAATTACCAAGATAAATGTCTCCAATTCTCACAGGAACACAAGGATTGGACAGTTGAGCATTGGGAAAAAGTCATGTGGTCCGATGAATCACGTTTCCAGTTGCATCATGCAGATGGCAGAGTGAGAATTTCACAAAAACAGCATGAAAGCATGTACCCCACATGCATGAATACAACCCTTCAAGCTGGTGGGGGCAGTGTTATGGTTTGGGACATGTTTTCCTGTCACGATTTGGGCCCTTTTAATTCATGTGGAACAATTTCTGAACACAATGTACCTAAGTATCATTGCTGATCAAGTTCATCCTATCATGTTAATGGTGTATTCTAATGGAGATGGCTTCTTCCAACAAGACAATGCGCCATGCCACGGTGCTAGTGTTGTGCAGGAGTGGTTTCAAGAACATGAGGGAGACTTCACCTTGATTAGGTGGCCCCCACAATAACCAGATCTCAATCCAACTGAGCATTTGTGGGACGAAGTTAAAAGAGCCATCAGGCAGCTGGTTCCACAACCATCAAATCTCACAGAACTGAACAGTGCTATTCATCAGACATGGTGTCAGATTCCTTCATCACCTTTCAACCTCTCATGGAGTCAATGCCAAGAAGAATCACCACAGTATGGAAGGCAAAAGGTGGCCCAATGAAGTACTGATGGGGTGGTCATAATAAGCTGGCCACTCAGTGTGTGTGTGTGTGTGTGTGTGTGTGTGTGTGTGTGTGTGTGTGTGTTATTGATTTAAGAGAGGAAGGGAGAGGGAGAGAGAGATAAAACAATCAGTGATGAGAGAGATAATCATTAATTGGATTACTCCTGCATGCTCCTTTTGGGGATTAAGCCCACAACCTGGGCATGTGCTCTTGATTGGAATTGACCCTGAAACCCTTCAGTACACAGGCTAATGTCCTATCCACTGTGCCAAACCAGTCAGGTCTTGCATTGTGCTTTATCTCTTCTTTAGTGTCTTGCTCTATTTACACTTCAGCCAAGAACTTTTGTTCAGGGAAATTCCTCTACCCCTACCCACTCCTCAAACTGATTAAATATGCCAGGCAGTCTGCCAATGAAGAGACACATCCTGGTGATTCATAAATCCCTGATTACACAAATTTCCTAAAATGCAGACACTATGTATTGTTTGTTTCCCTTTGACATTACCCAGTCCTAAATCATAATGGGTATTCTATTAAAATTATATTAATAAAAATAGAATTGGTTAACCCATTTTGTAATATCTCCAATAAGACTGGGTTTGGGCTTGAAAAAAAATGTATCTTTACCTATGGAATTCATAGAATCTTTGCAGTTAGAAAAGGAAGGGAGAATTTAATAACTAAGGGTCTCTTTATGAAGGTGAAATGGTTAAAGCTCAGAAAATATATTGAACTAGACTTGGCCCTGAATTTATTGTGTAGTACTAGAGGCCCAATGCACAAATCTGTGCATTGGTTGAGTCTGATCCGCCTGCCCTGATGGGGATTTGGGAGGCTAATTGGGGGCAGGGAAAGCCAAGGAGAGAGGCTGCAGGTGGTTGGCTACTGGCCCTGCCCTCTGGTCAAACTCCTGGTTGAGGGGACGATTTACATATTAGCCTTTTGTTATATAGGACTAGGGGCCTAGTGTATGAATTTGTGCACCTTAAAAGAAACTGTGAGCCTTGATGCTGCACAGGGACAGATCTCAGCCCGTCCTCCATGCCCCCATCTGGCCTCTCTAACCATAACCCCTGGTCTCCTGTCTGCCAGCAGCCCTGGTGTTGGTCCCACTCACACCCACTGATGGTGCAGAAGAATTGGGGCTAGAACCAGCAACAGGTTCAAGTAGGGCCAGCACTGTCAGTGGGTGTGAGTGGCTGCTGCTGCCCCGATCACCTCTCAGGAGCAGGAGTAGGTGAAGAAGCCCTGAGGGGAGATCAGGGCCAGAAGCCACTACTTGCACCCACTGATGGAGCCTTGTGATTGGGATTGGTACTGGGCACCAGCCCCAGGTGCAAGTGGCAGCTCTGGAACTGGCAATGGGTGCCAGCGGGGCCAGTGCCAGCAGTGGGTGTGAGCGCCAGTGGGACCATGAGTGTGGGAGCAAAGTATTTTCAGTAACCAACATAGGCTCACCCCAATGACTGTGACCGGTGCTCCGCCTTGATCTGGTGACCCCACTCACCTGCTCCAGCATTCCTCCATGGCCAACACCTGCCATCTTCTGCACATGCCCCCTGGTGGTCAGCGCATGTCATAGCAACCAGTTTTTTGGTTGTTCAGTTGTTCTGCTGTTCAGTCCATTTGCATTGTAACCTTTTATTATATAGGATTGTTCTTTCCATTGCTTTAAATTATTATTCAGTAAATCATTCATTTATCCATTCATTTATATATTCATATACTAAATCAGTGTAGTGCTACTTTATTAATTATTCAATAAGTCATTATAGCTCAATAAGTAGGAGCATTGTCTTTAGTATGTACCTCATAGAGACTGTAGAGGTCTCTAAAGGGCATTAAATAATTTGCTATAAGTTAATCATCTAGAATATCAGATATTTCATAAGCAAAATACACTGTTGTGTAGTTATTTAATACTTAGGAACAGTCATCACCTTTCATAACTTTCAAACTATTTCCCCCATTCCTTCCATTTATCTTATTTTGAGATATAAAAATGTAGGCACCTAGAAGATTCACAAAACATGGGCATAAGACCTAAAGGGAAGAATTTTCAGCTGAATTAGTTCACATTTTCTGTATGCTCTACATGCAGACCCATACAATCAAATGGGAAAGAATATTAATACAAAAGCTCATTTAGCCTCATTCTCTACAAAAACCTATGAATATTAAAATTATGACTTCAGAGCTGAAAATCAGCACATATAAGGTAGGTTAAAAAATGTTTTTCTTTCATGGGAGCTGCCATTCAATAAGCCTAGTGGTGCAAATTATAATAAGTAGCTGGTAAATGTTTCATCACAAACTGACCCACAGTTTTAGCAGGTGCTCATTAAACACGGTAGATTTTACTCCTGATAATCATTTACAGTAGTAAAGGAAAATATCCCATTAAACATTTTGTTGGGGAGGCTTATGGGGTTGTGAAGAATAATTAATGCTGTAGTAAAACACTTTAATTTCTCAGACATGACTATGAAAGTTAAGTCTTATATATACACTAGAGGCCTGGTGCACAGATTCGTGCATGAGTAGAATTCCTCAGCATTGTCTGTGCCCTCTTGCAATTCAGACACCCTGGGGTATGTCAAACTGCCGGACCGGACTGTCAGTGGGAGTGCAATGATCACCACGGGGAAGCTCCTGCATTGACCATCTGCCCCCTGGTAGTCAGTGTGTGTCATAGTGACAGGTTAATCAGTCATTCTGGTCATTCTAGACATTTGGTCTTAATGGCTACTTAGGCATAGATGAATAGATGGATGGATAGATAGATAGATAGATAGATAGATAGATACTTTCAAACCACAAGATTTTATTAAGAAAATGCCACTTTCAGGTAAGGTATTTAAAAACTCTGGCATTATATAATTATACAAGCTATAATAATGAATATTTGATTAGACCAGGGACATCCCAGAAGCAAATAATACTTTAATTCTTGTTTCATCTTATTTGTTTAGGATTTATAACAAATATTCCAAAAAAAATGTGAAAGGCTGAGTTAAAATTCTCTAGGCATTATGATGAAAAATAAGTAGGCAAGAAATAAAAATAAAGTGTTTTTTTTAAACCAAACAATGTACTCACTTGGTTAAAAAATGAAATAACATAACCAATGTGAACAGAGAAAATTCTCATTTTCATCTTGCCCCTCCCACTCCACTATCTTCAGGAAATTTTATTAATGTCTCTGTTTCCAAAAAACTGTGACCATACAATAATCATAAATTTCTCCTATTTTTTTCACAAAAGTTAACATAATATTCTCGTTTTTGTGCCTTTTATTGCTTGCTTTAGAATTAGTAATATAAACCACATAAAATCCCCCAAGTACTGTTATATTGACCCACCAATTTCATATAGCCTAACTTAAAATCTACCACATTAGCACATGGAGAATTTCTTTAGTTTTCTTTTCCTTCATTGTTTTTAACTATTGGAGAATATTGCATCGCATGCATAGTTCATAGTTGTCTCAATCAGTTCCCTATCCATGAATACTGGGGAGTTATCAAACCTTTAGAATTATGAATAAGGATCAATTCATAAATAATCAAATGCATTTTAATTACATAATATAATATCTTCATAATGTACTCTTGGAAGTGGAGTTATTGGGTCCATGTGTTAATGTGTTAGTAATTTTGATGGAAAGAGGTAGGATTCTTTTTTCAGTTGCCCTATCTGTTACTAACCGCAGTTTATAAACTGAAGCTGCAGCACTATCTTAGCAGCATCCTCTGGCCAGTGCTTCCAACTTGTGCAAATATCTTCCAGAAGGAACTGAAAGTCTCTAGGTTATACTTTGGCTAAATACGTTGTGAGAGGTTTTCTTGAAAAGCAGCTAAATTTTCAGATATTTTTCTCTACTTGTGCATGTTGGGTAAAATGAAACTTTTCTAAACTACTAAAATATTTTCATCAGGGAATGTTTCACAAGGAACTGAGTTTCCGTCCTATGCAGGCCACACAGGAACTCAAGCATAAAATACACACTGCCTAAATGAGGGGTTTGGGGACCTGCTTCAGGAGATGAAGGAAATTAGAAATTAGAATGCCTTTGTTTAAGTATAAAATAGTGCATAAAAACCTGTTAACAATGTTTATGTTGTCAGTTTTGAAAGAAACTTATCTTCCCTAGGTAATGATGAGCTTCTTCCAAATTATCACAAATTCTGACTAAATGGGGATTCAAATTAGTAAATTCTATTCAAAAGGCAAATGACATACTAACCACCCTATTCCCAAAATGACTTCTGATGGATGTCTACAACTTATAAATTTGACTGCATAAGAGTCCATGGGAGTATTTATTTTTATTTGTGATGGAGACATGTTTTTGCATCTAATAATAAGTGGGTATTTCATTTATTTTTATTCCCTAACATCGTCCACACCAGAAATTACTACAGACATATTTGTAAATGAAACATAAAACAATTTAGAAAATCTTAAATTATAATTTCGGAAAAATAATCATGAATTATTTTCATATTCCTAGGACACAAGAAACTAGATTTCTTCTATCTTATTACTCATAATACTTCAGGGATTTAGTTCAGAAGACTGACATTTACATTCTAAGCATTCCAGATATCCATGTTCTGTGCCTCAGGATGGAGAATTGAAGAACAAAATCTTAAAACTTATGCCTGGGCCGAGACTGGTTTGGCTCAGTGGATAGAGTGTCGGCCTGCGGATTGAAAGGTCCCAGGTTCGATTCCAGTCGGGGGCATGTACCTTGCTTGGGGGCACAACTCCAGTAGGGGGCATGCAGGAGGCAGCTGATCGATGTCTCTCATCGACGTTTCTGACTTTCTCTCCCTCTCCCTTCCTCTCTGTGAAAAATCAATAAAATATATTTTAAAAAAAAACAACTTATGCCTGGGATTTCTTAATAAAGTTATCTTAAAATCTACTGCATTGTAATTTCTACCTAGAATCTCTTAACCTTTTGGCCAAAAATGAAGGCTTGTAAATGTAGGTTTGTTGGGAAGCAGTTCTTTTCAAAACCAAATATCAATTTGACGAATAGAAGAGGTAAGCTGATATTGGGAGCAACAAGCAATTTCTTCCCTATGTTCTTCTATAGTTCTTGAGAAAACATTGCATTCTTGTTGCTGTATATTAGGGTCCACTTTAATCCCAGAAGACGGTATTTCAAAGTAATTATATAATCCTACTCAAAACATGAATATCTTCCAAAGTAAAATGTTGTATGGCTAAGCAGTCTCTGAAGTTCTGGGAAAACAGGGAAGAAGGAAAAAAGAAACACAAAAACATAAAAAAATATAGACATTCACTATAGCACCAAAAGTAATAAGTTAGGTCCATCAAAATCTTTGCATCTAGGGAGACTTTCCATTAATGATAGCGTTTCACTGGGGAAAAAGATGTGGTAAGTGTAAACACATGCTCTCATTTGATTCCTGTCCCCCATGAGCTAAGCAGGAAAACTTGCCATCATTAAACAAGGTTTCCAGTATTTGAGCTCTGCTCCTGGTCTCCAAATTTTTTTACTACAATTCTCACAAAAATCCAAGTTGTGGACCTATCTAAGGAACACTATATACAATGAAATCCTCACAAGTGAAACCCTATAGGATTCAGTGAAAACCTTAATAGATCTACATGGCAGAGATTCCTGCATTTTGATAAATATATACAAATGCACATCTCTGTTTTCAAGAGATTGGAACATTAAAATATATCTTTATTGGGTAAGAAAGTTGCCTTGCCTGCGATGATCATGATTCTGAGCATGAATTTGTTTTTACAGGTGTGTCATCAAGAATCTGAAAGTCTCTTCAAAAAACGGTGTTGGGAAAATTGCACAGGGACCAGCAACAGAAGGAAACAACTACCAGCTTACATCAGACACAAGGATAATCCTCAAATGCATAAAAGATTTAAATGTGAGTTGCAAAACCATAAAAATCATAGAAAAAAATGTAGGCAGCAAAATCTCAGACAGCTCTCAGAGCAATAATTTGCCTGTACAAGCGAAAAAAACAAAAAACAGGACTCCATCAAGCTAAAAAGCTTCTGTACAACAAAAGAAACCGTCAACAAAATGAAAAGGGACCGACCCCACTGTATGGGAGAACATAGTTGCCAATGATACATCTGATAAGGGTTTAATTTTCAAAATATATAACAAACTTATACAACTCAACACGAGAAAAACAAACAGTCCATCTAAAAAAAAAAAATGGGCAAAGCACCTGAATAGACATTTCTCCAATGAGGCCAACAGACATGAAAAAAAAAAAATGCTCAATGTCACTAAGCATCAGAAAGATGCAAATTAAAACCACAGTGAGATATCATTTCACATCTGCCAGAATGGCTTCCATCAATAAATAAATTAACAAACGACAAGTGTTGTGAGGAGGTGGAGAAAAGGGAACCTTAGTGCACTGCTGGTGGGAATGCCACTGTGCAGACTGGTGCAGCCGCTGTGGAAAACAGTATGGAGTTTCCTCAAAAAATTACACGTGGAGCTGCCTTTTGACCCAGTGATCCCGCTTCTAGAAATATATCCTAAGAAACCCGAAAGACCAATCAGAAAGAATGTATGCACCCCTATGTTCGTAGCAGCACGATTTACAATAGCTAAGATCTGGAAACAACCCACGTGCCCATCAGTAATAAGTGGATAAAAAATGCTGGTACATTTACATAATGGGAAGCTACTTGGAAATAATAAAGAAAGAAACCCTTTACAATGACATGGATGGACCTGGAGATTATTGTGCTAAGTGAAATAAACCAGTCAGCAAAGGATAAATACCACTTATGTGCAGAATCTAGTGAACAAAGTAAGCTGACAAACAAAATATAAAGATGCATGGATACATGGAACAGAAGGACAGCTGTCAGCATGGAAGGGGGTAGATGCAAAAAGGTGAAGGGATTAGCCAAAGAAAACATATGCAAAACCCACAGAAACAGACAACCGTGTGGTGGTGTCCAGAGGTAAGGGGCAGCAAGAGCTGGGTGGTGGTGGATAAAGGAGGGGGAAATAGGGACATCTGTAATAGTGTCAATAATAAAAATGAAGTTGAAACATATAAAATATATAGATATTTATTGTTATTGATTAAGAAGGTTGCAGGGCCTGCAAAGCTCATGATTCTGAGAATGAAATTATTTTCATAGGTGTGGCATCATGAATCTGCATCAATATAACTTCAAAATTACCCTCCAAGTATGTGCTTATAGATTTTTTTTAAATGGAGAACAACTCATTGTTATCATTTATATGATTCTGAACAAAACCTTAGGTTATTGAGAACTCCTGTCAAAGCCTTTTGGAAACAAGGGCTTTAAGAAGATAAGAGCCTTTTACAAATCTGTGCAAACTACTTAAAATTCAAGTGCCTTCTATGAAAATATTCCCATCGCCGCACATAAGGATGAAGAGTGTTTTCAGCTATAATCTCAGGAATTTTTCGTTGAAGCAACTTAAGTTATAACAGTATGATATTTTAATGTGATAACAAAATAACTTTCATGTTAATTCTAAAAAATGATAGTGGTACCACTGTTATATGCATGCAAAGTGCTAGTCTAACTACGGTGGAAGAAACTGGGAAATATATGACACACTAGCCAACTCATTTCTTGTTAAATTACAGATACTGCCTTGAGTCTGACTACTTTGACAGGTTGAAAAGGTAATATCTCTAACGTGTTTTCAGCACATTCAATTTAGGTGCAGCTTCTTCATTTCTTTCTATTCTCTCTCTTTAGATTTCACCCTGAATCAAGACCATTGTAACATCACATATTGTAACTGCATTTCTGAGAGAGTTCCTTTTTCATTAAAATGTGTTTAAAATTCTGGTTTGTTAAAACTTACTCTTGATTGATTTTTTCCTCTCATTATTTGAACTTGAACAGAATAAACCTTTGAAATCTTTCACCTGGAGAGTTACCATCCCTCATCTTACTAATCAAATGTATGTACATAAAATAAAAGCTTTCCAAAACTGTCCTTTTCCATTAAAAATAAAAATGTACTTATTTTAAGCCTGGCTTCTTATCACACCCGCAAATTGATCTGTACAATGTGTCCAGCATTGTTTCAAACACTTTACATATTTGTAAATGTGTTCTTTGTGGCTATTATAAACAAAGAAAAAAATAAAATAATTATCCACTAATAGCTTCTATTGATAGCTATAGTATAGGTTAGGAAAAAAAATGTCATGAGTATCTTTCAATATAACTTCAAAATAATTTGCTTTCATTAAGAAAAACAGTAAAGACTATCAAATTAGGACATTGGTGTATCCTAAAACATAGCCATTATTTTTATTTAATTAATGAGGATGCTTCAGAAACAAAGTGGAATGATGACTTACTTCAATTTCTGAATGTGTAAGTACTACTCAGAAGAGAAATAATGAGAGTGGAGGATGTATTATATGCTGCACACCTTTTCTTAACTCTGGTTTAGTCCTCCTGATTATTTGCCCAGTCAGGTATATCCAAATATATGTTCGATTCTAATCAAATCTTTGGCTTTTACCAATTTTATAAAGAATGTATCTCTAAAAAAAAAAAAGACATACATTTTCTCAAAGGAGTAAGTCTCCATTACCTGAGATAGGTAAATGGAGGGTGAATATAATATTCATGAAAATTTTATCTCAAGAAGTGCTAAAATTCTCAAAATACAAATCATATTGAAGGTGCATATAAATTCAAGGTAGATGCAGCATTGATTTTTTCTTTCCAGGATAATATTTCCTGTGTCCTATGTAAAGCCTCACACCGGCTTGTCTACATGACCTGCTGCGATGTATGGATTAGATCCTTGGTGCCCAATCCCTTCCTCTGCCCTCAGCAGTTCAATCTCCTACAACAGAGACACAAATAAGGCCAAAGCTTTTGCTCTCTGCCTTTATATTCTTTACTCAAAGCTAAGAGAGCTGCCTCTGCACAGCATTCCCCAATGCCTCATCTTCTTGATTTCTTTACATGCACTGGATTTCTGATATTTGAATTCCTTAATTTGTCGTATTCTACTTTATGTCAATAGCTCCTCATTATTTATAGTTTCCATATTTGTAAATGCGCCAACTTGCTAATATTTATTTGTAACCCTCAAATTAATTCCCATGGTGCTTTTGTGGTTATTTGCAAACATGGGTAAAGTGGAGAAAATTCTGAGTTGCCAGATGCTCATATCCCCAGCTGCCGCTGTTGCATAAGGCAATATTCTGCCTGGCTTTAACTCCTGCGGTTCCGGTTAGTGCCACATTTTTGTTGGTGATCTTGTTATCTAAAATGGCCCCAAGCAAAGTACAGATGTGCTGTCAGGAAGTGCAATAAGTCTATGATAAGATTTTCCAAGAAAATGTGTGTATCAGGTAAGCTTCACTTAAAGATAAATGTTGTTGTTAGTTATGAATTCAATGGACCAGTAATATATATATATATATATATATATATATATATATATATATATATATATATATATATATAATATTGTCTTTAAGCAGAAACACATCTAAAACAATATTATGTATGGATTGATTGAAAAAAAATGTGATTAGATACTAACAGGAATCTAACCCTGTATTTCCCTTACAAATAACGTTTCAGGACTTGCTAATTTGATTACTTTACAAAACATAATTTCCACAAATATTGAGAATAAGCTGTATATCATTATATACGTCACTGTTAACAAATTCTTTGCTGCATTTCCTTTCAAATTCTTTTAAAAGTATTTGTCTTTAAATTTTGTCTACAGTCAATCACTGAAGATATTTTTACTTTATTACTATGATTTACTCTTTTTACTGTACATATTTATTTTTATATTTGAATTTTTATCTATTTAACAAATGTAAGCAATAGAATACTGCTCAAATTTTTTATTGTCTATTGTGCATAAATAGGGAAAAGTATGACTGATTTTCATGGGATGCCAGACTTTCAGGGTGATGGAATAAGCCCTGTTCAAATCAGGTTCTGGTTATACGCACATCTGCTTTATGGAATTGAGGAGTAGGGGACAGGCCCTAAAGCAGTGGTTCTCAACCTTCCTAATGCCACGTCCTTTTAATGCAGTTCCTCATGCTAGCAACGAAAATAATTTTATGGTTGGGGGTCACCACAACATGAGGAACTGCTTTAAACGGACGTGGTATTAGGGAAGTTGAGAACCACTGCCTTAAAGGAAGGTAGACTACAGAACAATAAAGTTCATAAAACACCCTTACTGGCTCGGCTTGGTGGATAGAGCATTGGCCTGTGGACCAAAGCATCAGGTTCCATTCTGGTCAAGGGCACGTACCTCTGTGCAGGTTCCTCCCCAGTACTTGCCCTGATCAGGACTTGTGCAGGGAGCAACCAATGGATCTGTTTCTCTCACATCAGTGTTTTTCTCTGTCTTTCCCTCCCTCTTCTATTCTCCCTAAAAGTCAATGGGAAAATATCCTTGAGTGAGGATTAACCAAAAAATTAAAAATAAACAAAGTTTATAATACAAAAATTTCCAAAGGTGAAGAAGGCTGTGCCTTGGTATCTTGATGTAGTAAGAGACCAGGGATTCACATAACAGGATCCACATTTACTTCAACCAATCCCAACTCAACTCTTGATATCAAGAAACATTCCAATGTGGCCTCGAAAGGAGGTGATAATGCAGTAAAATTAAAAGAGTGATTACTTTCACAGCTCAGACAGTTCTATGATGGGACCCTCTCAGTGCCATGTAATCAAACCACAAGAGGTAAATCACTAGTGTACATATATCAATCAAGCCCCTGCGGTGGCATTCAGATTCTCTGGGAGCCCCCGTCTCTTGTTCCAGCCACCACTGCCATAACCAGCTAAAGGCGGGCATTAATCAGTGTCAACAAGGTAATGCATCTCCAAAACCTCTCCCCTCCCACTCCAGACTTTCCTGTTGATATTGTCAAAGAAAAAACAGAGCCTGACAGTGAAGTAGTAAAAATATATTTCACTCAGGAACTGTTACAGGGGGGAAGGAGACCTCAGTATTGAACTGGACATAATTCTGAAAATTTATAGCCAAGGGGTGGAGAGGTCAGTGGGTGGAAAATTATTAACGGGAAACATTTGGGTTGAAGTGGGATTTCTGGCTAACCTGACTTGACAGACTTCCTGCTGAAGGCAGGCCAGGATAACCAGATTTAACCTGGGGAGTGTAAGGGTGAGGGATTTGAACAGATATTGTGTGTGATCAGTTATCAAGCATGATCCAATATTAAAAAGTGGGGTATTCTTCTTAAAATGACAGGTCCCAGAGAAAAATTGAGACTTTTTACATAATTCTACCAGTTCTGTGTGTCCCATTATCTTGATTTATTCATATTTCCATTACAAAAATAGGAACAATCAAATGGCAATAAATACATATCCACCAACATTGAGTCTATAAACAAATGAACAAGCCAAACAGAAACAGACTCATAGAAATTCTGTTGGTTGCCAGGTGGGAGGGGATTTGGGATGGTGGGCACAAATGCTAAAGGGATTAAGAAGTACAAATTGGTGGTTACAGAATAGTCATGGGGATGTAAATTACAGCATAGCAAATGCAGTCAATAATACTCTAATAGCTAGATGTGGTGCTGGATGGGTATGGAATTTATTGGGGTGATCACACACTAAGTTATGTAACGTCTGGTCATCAGGGTGTAAAAAAAAAGGGGGGAGGGACTATGTACTGAATTGTAAAAAAACAAGCAAACCACATTGTTGTAAGTTTCAGTCATGTTCCCATTGTGTGAGTTAAAAGTGGTGTCAGCGTCACTTGCACCCTAATGATCTAACAGTGGGTGAATGGTGCTTCCCAGAGAGAAACTGAAGTTTCTTTGCAAGTGACTGCTACCAAGTCAACATTTGCCTCTACACAGGACAGGAGCTGTTCTGTTATGCAATACTGCAAGAGATAGAGGTGGTATTTCCCTAGTTCAAACAGCTCTTCTTTGTACAGAAGCATCTAAAGACGTAGTTGTAATTTGTGAAGTACAGAAGAAATAGTTCCAGGTGAATCGGAGTGAGGACAGACCTCTGTTTTGGTGGGTACAGTTGAACTAGGGCATGAAGCCCAGTAGATTGGTACATGACAGAAACAAAAAGAGAAAAACAGGTCAATAGTCCAGAGTGGTGCTGGAAAGAAATAACAGCTGAAATATTAATTAGAAACAAGGTCACCAATGGGAATTACATTTTAGTAGATCCTACAAGAGATTTTTTTAAAAGATAGGTGAGTTTAAATTCTGCTATCTGAAAGGTAAAAAGCTGTCTAGTTAGTGGATTCAGGCACACACTGCTTTGTGACCTTTTCTATACTATTAAGGCCACCAGATTTAATTCATCAATTCAGTTGGATGAAGTTTAGCAAAGGCTTACCTTTCATTTATTTTTATTTTATGATTATTTTTAGTAATTTACGCTTTCAAGTTTTATCCTGCATTTTCTTTCTTACAGGGTTTGGTTTCCAGATTCCCACATGCATAAGAAAAGTATTTTATCTCTCTACCTTAGTTTCCACATTTGTGAAACCAGACTAGTAACATCTTATAAGATTGCTTGGTGAAGAGAAAGTGCTTTGGAGGGAAGCAGCACTATACCCAAATCCCAATTTGATTATTTACTAGCTATTTGATTTTAGACAAGTTAGCCTCAAATGTTGTTTTTCATCCATAAAATAAGGATCACGAAAGTATCTACTTTGTAAATTGTTATGGAAATTAGATAACTGATATTTGTAGTCTTTAGAAAAGTGCCTAGCATACACAGGTACCATCTTGTTTGAAAATGCTCAATACAGTGGTACCTCGATATACGAGTGCCCTGACATAAGAAATTTTTGAGATACGAGCACTCAAGCGAGCAATTTTTGCTTTGAAATACGAGCAACATTTGAGATAGGAGTAATCTCACGAATCGACCAGCTGCACACGACCCACTAGTTTATCATGACTCGAGCATCTCATAGTTTCCCATGCCTCAAGGTTACGGAACAAATTAAACTCGTATCTCGAGGGACCACTGTACACAGTTGCTTTCAGTCATCTTAAATTGCATAAATTGAAAACTTGAACGAATGAAACTTTACTTTTTAAGTATACTAATTAATTAGAGGAACTCATTGTAATACTGTTTTTGATACTTACTTGTGCACTAAAGGCAATCCTATAGTATAATTTTTCTATTGCATGATCAAGAGGGAAAAACACTGTCAAAATAATTTTATTTAGACTGAAGACAGCTTTACCAAGACATTGCTCTGCATTGTGAAAAGAATGTGACTCTATAATGTAGAAAATATTACATATATTTGTTCTGGATAGATACATCTAGAAAAACTAGAGGCCTGGTGCGTGGATTTGTGCACTGGTGGGGTCCCTTGGCCTGGCCTGCACCCTCTCACAATCTAGGACTCCTCAGGGGATGTTGGACTGCCAGTTTTGGCCAGATCCCTGCAGGCCAGGCCAAAAGACCCCACCAGTGCATGAATCTGTGCACTGGGCCTCGAGTACGCATATAAGATCTTCCTGCCCTCCCCTTCCCCCTTCTCTTTGAGATTCATCAATCTATTCCATGTTTCTATGCCTGTGCTTTGATTGTCTGCCCCCCATGGAGGCCCTTTGACATTAGTTATCAGTTGAACAGTCAAACTGTCACTTAGGCTTTTATATATTTAGATGTACTAATAATTGGCAATTAAAAGGAGCCAAATTTCAATTTACTAGAAGTGTAATTTTTCTTTAAATGTGAGTATCCAGTGCTACTATGTTTCTGCTATATTTTGTGTTTTGCTTGTTTTTTGACAAATACTGAGTTTGCCCTCTCTCTAGAAGCATGCAAACAAGTGCTAAATCTTATGTGACCATTATGGTTGAGTCCATTCAAAAAACAAAAAAGTTACAAATTTGGTTTCATAACTGTTGTTAATCCTTTTACTTCCTGGAATATATTTTTTTAAATATATTTTATTGATTTTTTACAGAGAGGAAGGGAGAGAGATAGAAAGTCAGAAACATCGATGAGAGAGAGAGACATCGATCAGCCGCCTCCTGCACACCCCACAGTGGAGATGTGCCCGTAAGCAAGGTACATGCCCCCAACCGGAATCGAAGCTGGGACCTTTTAGTCTGCAAGCCGACGCTTTATCCACTGAGCCAAACCAGTCTCGGCCATCCTGGAATATTTTCATGTAAGTTCATTCTCTCCAAATTTAAATAAGTTACACGTTTGAATAGAGAGAACTCAAGGATGAGGGCAAAAACTCATGTTTAACAAGGGAACTGAATTTAAAACTAATTCTTAAGGATTGATGTTAAAGCAAGCTTTCGTGCATTTTTGAACTTTTTGAATGATCTGAGCTTCACTTTAAGGTAAAAGGAGCATTTAGACCCTTTAGAAGGAGAACTGTGTTAATCAGATGCCGCTACATAACAATGGAAGGCCTTTTTCTTCATGTCTCACTCACATGGCACAGCTCTAGTGATTGAAACGTGCTTCTCTGTGACCTGCAAGTAAGGAAAGCCATTATTTTTCTTTAAACAGAGCTGCTCATGGGGTAGGAAAGCTCTCACCGTTTTAATCTTCTTTTCTTCGTTTACATAGAGCCATAATCTGTCAGGAGACCTGTAAGCCTCCCACAGGCTTCAGAAGTGGAAAGGAAATAAAAGCAGCTTTATGCTGAACGCAGTCATTTCTGAGCACGTAATATGTTCAGTACAGTAATTTTAAAGAAAATCCATGAAAATCTCCTCTTCTGTCCTTAATGCATTTTATTTCTCCGGTTGGATTTTGTGTTATGTAAGATCTAATGACAGTAGACAACTGTAAGATAAATTTCCAATAGAAGATAAACATAATAATCTTACCCATTACAATGACCAGCCATTTCCAAAAATGTTAATAATTCTAGCAAGCTACAGTCCCAGCAAAATGATAACACATGTATAACAAAACTAGAGGCCCAGTACATGAATCTGTGAATGAGTGGGGTCTGGCCAGTCTGCCCCATTCAGGTTTGGGGGAGGAGGGTGATCAGGGCTGGGATGGTCCAGCAGAGTTATTCGTGTCAAAGATCTTTGCAGGGTGTATACACGTTTGCTGGTGGCTTTCAGATGAGTTCAAGCTCCAAAGGTGCTTTCGTGTCAGGATCACTTAGAGCTTCTGTTTCTAAGCCTCTCCTTAGACAGGTCATGTGGTTCAATTTCCTGCAGACAAACCCTCTAAAGCAGTGGTTCTCAACCTTCCTAATGCCGCGACCCTTTAAGACAGCTCCTCATGTGGTGGTGACCCCCAACCATAAAATTATTTCCATTGCTACTTCATATCTGTAATTTTGCTACTGTTATGAACTGTAATGTAAATATCTGATATGCAGGATGTATTTTCGTTGTTACAAATTGAACATAATGAAAGCATAGTGATTAATCACAAAAACAATATGTAATTGTATATTGTGAAATATTTCTTTCTAATTACAAATAAATGAAATTTTGTCTTGAATCGTGGTGTAGCATGGGTGACAGTCTTCGTATGACAACAGTAAACTACATTGCTACATTTTGCTACACCAAGGAGCCGTGTGTTGGTTCCTAAGACCATGGGAAATATGTGTTTTCTGATGGTCTTAGGCGACCCCTGTGAAAGGGTAGTTGGACCCCCATTGGGGTCACAACCTACAGGTTGAGAACCGCTGCTCTAAAGAGAGGCGGTGGTGTGATGTGGCTGCCCTCTTTGGTAGTAAGCAGTGGAGAGAGAGTGCAGGAAGATGGTGGTTGTGCTGGGCACCTCTCCTGGACACCTCCTGATCACTTGTCATTCAGGTTCCTGGTCTATGAAGGCTGGAGAGTGTTTACTTACGTAGGATCACTGGAGATCACACTTCAGTGATCGGGATGGAAGGGGCTGACCGGGGGTAGGGCTGGCAGAGGGGAGGAACTGTGGACAGTTGACTGGCCAGCCTCACCCCCTAATAGGGCCAGTTGGCCACCACAGTGCATGTCATAGCCACCAGTCATTCTGGTCATGCCACTGTTTGGTCAGAAGAATACTGTAATTTTTTCCATGTCACCTAGCTAGTGAGTGGCAAAGGTCAGATGTGAGATTTAAACTAATTTTTGGGACTTTAGAATCCAGCTCGTTTCATTTTCCTCTTAGTTTAAGGTTCTTACTTTAGCATCAATGTTTTCTTTATAAGGTCTTTTTTTTTAATCTTTAAAATCTGATTTCTTTAAAATGTAAGAAGTAAATGAATGTGCCTATAACTTTAAATTTTCCATAAATATTTTGTTCTGGAAAATACAAACCTACTAGTAGTCAAGTCAAAGTTAGATACATAATAAAAAATAAATAAAGATGAGGGAGAGAAGTTGAGTTTTATATATGAGTTAATCTACACTAAAAAATCATAAACATAGATTGGTAAATTGTGGCCTCTGGGGAAAAACACACAAAGCCAGACCCATGTAAACTCAAGATAATGACAAATTCCTTTATTTAGTAAAAATTTTCATATTTAAAGAGAGGTTTGCTATTCTAGCTCACATTGTGCTCATATCCAACAAGAACATTCTAAAATATAGAATGTAATTTTATCTGTTTATGAATTTGCAAAGACAACAGTAAGTCAGCCAAAAAATGTATAATGACTGTATTATGAAGTAAACTACATATGTGTATGTACTAGAGATTTGAAGTTATTTTTACTTTTATCTGTTCTGATAACAAAAGCACTCACTACACATAGCCGAGTCAAATGTATTCTTTAGAAGGATGGCAGAATATGCCACCACAAAATATGTTGATTTGAAATAACAATTATTTTTGAGCTCAAGCAATTGAGAAGCAGATACAAGAAAAGCTCTCTGCCTTTCTCCTATTTGCCCAGAAGCAGGACATACATTTTCAAAGAGGTTCTTCCTTCCTTCTTTACCAGGATCTACAAAATTTTATCAACAGAGACAACTTTAGACTCCATCAGCCTGGAGAAGCACAGCAGAATCTATATAAAAATTTTATTAATTAGTCCTTATCTACCATTAGTTTTTCATACATTTGCCTTCCCACAATTTGTTGCCCAAGAAACTTGAGGTAGTTTCTTTTGTCTTGTCACTCTTCTAAAAATGTATTGGTTTTATACTAAGATACTATATAAACTCAAGTTCTAACCAAACCTCTGAGTTATTAATTTCCCCCTGTGCATCACCTTTGTATACAGTAAGTATACACTTTAATGAACTTGTTTGTATTGCTATTGTTAATCTGTGTTTTGTTATAGAAGAGTTCCAGCTCAGAAAAAAAGAGGGAAAAATATTCTTTCACTTCCTAAACTTATTTATATGTAACTGACAACTATTCTCAGCAAGTCTTCAATGCAGTGCAATATAACAAAGATTGTTTCTCCAAAATTGTCATGAGCCCTATACTGCTTTCTAATTCTAAATATTGGTTAAAGGGAAAACTTTCTCAACATAAACTATGCAAAATAGGAATATTATCATGACTACATGATAACATTGATATTGCCTCTGATATTCCAAAGATGAAGTGAAATATTTGTTACTATCTGGTGCAGTAATCTTTTAAGTACATATTCTCACATTTCCACTTATTTGCCCTTTACTGATTTATAGATGCATATAAACATTTGTTTAACATATTAATGTGCCCCTCCTATCTGCTAGGTGTTATGCTTTTGCTATAGAAAGGAAATAACAACTATTTATACAATACTTATTGTGTTGCAAGAGTTTTACATACAGGATTCATTCCTAAGTCCTGAAGAATGGCATTGTTCAGAGAAGGAACAGACAAGCCATTATCCTTTAACATGGAACAGACAAGGCATTTTCATTTAAAATAGATATATGTGGAAGGAAAGTGTTTGGAACAAAATGTGATTAGCTTTCTTTTGGAAGCTGATTTGAGGAAGGTTAAATGGAGAAGATTTGAGGGCAGGTTCTAACAAAGAAAAGGAGCGTATTCTCAGGCTCAAACACAGAGAAATAACATGGCGTGTATGAAAAATATCATGTAGTTCAATATATTTATTTTATAGGATGTGAAGAGGTTGTGGGAAGAAGATAAACTTTTGAACTCTTCCTAAGTAACTTAGACTTTTTCAAAACTGATGTTACAATGTTTAGCCATTGAATAGCTACTATCTATAGGAAGATAATATACTTAAACCAGCATTTTAGAAAGATCATTCTGCTTGCAATATTGTGAATTTAGGCAAAAGAAGGTGCAGGAAAGATAAGTCTACTGAGGTAACCAAGCATGAACTGGAAATTGTTAAACAAAGAAGTAGAAATATCAGCTGAGGAACTGGCCTAATTTTAAGTGTAAAAGGGTTGTATTTGAAGGAAGTAGGGATTATTTGGAAGTGAGAATGAGCAAGAATTGAATGCCAACTAACTGGCATGCATTGTTCTTGGCAAGAAAGGGAAATCAAATAAATAAAGAAAAGTGAGCACAAAAGAAAGCAAGGAGTAATAGGATCAACCATATCAAAAATTATATTAAATGTAAATATACTGAATAATCCAATTAAAAAACAATTTGTCAGATTTTAAAGAAAAATATGCTGTGTATATGAGACTCACTTTAAATATAAAAATGCTGTCAAAGATTGAGATATTTATATTTCAAAGGTGGAGAATAGCCAGCCGAAGCCAAGTGTCACTTAAGTGGAGAATGATCAATTTAAGAAGGGTACTTTTTTTGAAATGCATGATTATGATTTTTCTTTTAAATATTTCCTTCTACATCACTTTCTACTCAACTAAAGGCCTTGGTTGCCTTGGAGATGTTTAGTACTATAAAAAAGAAGGAACATTTGGTGTTTTTCAAATATAAGATTACATAAAGGGATGCAATTTACGCACCTCAATCAGAGAGAAGCAAAAGCCTACGCAGCAACTAGAAAAAGTCAGACCAGACTATGACTGGCATTGTCCAATGAGCTTTATGATGCTGCTTCCCTTTATCAGAGACCTTATGGAATTAATTATGTTAGAAATATTGAAGCCCTTCACACCAGTCTGATTAACACTCTTGAAATAATTGTTTATTAGCCAAAACAATATAACATTTTTGTTTATATTTACAATAAATTAACATTCAAATTTTGAATGATAATATCAGGTCATAAAGTAAAAATAAATTTTTAGAACTACAGAATTCAGATTTTAAAATGTATTGGAGAGGGGGGAAAATTGATTCATGCATTGACCATGGTGAGTGAATTCTAGAATACCTCTAGGCCTAAATATTCTCATCAATAATTAGATAAGAGTCAGATAAGAAATCCAAAGCCTGTAAATAAACTGAGTGTTTATAATAAAAATTAAATGATCTAAAACTATCACACAAATATAGTCAACTGATTTTAGACAAAGGAGCAAAGGAAATAGAATGGAAAGGAGATAATCTTTCAACAAATGCTGTTATCCACCTATTAAAAAAATGAATCTGCATACAGATCTTACACCCTTCACAAAAATGAACTAAAAATGGATCATAAGCCTTAATACAAGATCCAGAAATTGCACTCTTTGGTATTTACCCAATGGAGCTGAAAATTTATGGCCATACACAATAACCTGCACAAGAATGTATATAACAGTTTCATTCATAATTGCAAAAACTTACAAGCAACCGCTATGTTCTTTAGTAAGTGAATGGATAAACTGTGGCACAGTCAGACTATGGAATATTATTCAGTACTAAAAAAAAAAGTGTGCTATCAAGCCATGAAAGACAAGGAGAAAACAAATCTTGGCAATGCATATTACCAAACGAAAGAAGCCAATCTGAATTCTTTTTGAATTTCAGTCCCAAGCCCTTTACCTTTTATTATTCCAGGAAAAAAGAATAAAATAGATATAACAATCCAAACATAACTTGAATGTTTCCATAAAATTGTCCTCATCTGGGACAACCTATCACTTTCATTATGTATTATATTTTAGGAGAATAGTTTCCAATATTTTATGATTTTATGATCATTTTAATAAAAATATGAATACATACCTCTAATACATATATATATTTATTTATAAATATTATATAAGTTCTATAAAAATAAATGTTATATATTATGAAACATACACGAAGTGTATACATACATGTGTATACATATACACACACACACATTTTGTTAATCTTCACCCACAAGGATATTTTTCCATTGATTTTTGGAGAGAGTGGAAGGGAAGGGCAGAGACAGAGAGAGAAAAAGAGAAACATCAGTATGAGAGAGACACATTGACCAGTTGACTCCAATCCTTCACATGCCACCTGGGCTGGTTGCTAACCTGTGACCAAGGTACATGCCATTGATGAGAATCTAACCCAGGATCCTTCGGTCCATGGGCCAAAAGTCTATCCACTGAGCCAAACAGCTAGGACACAAAGTATATATTTTTGAAACTAATATTGTTATAGTCAAACAATATCCTATCTAATAAAAGGATAATATGCAAATTAACCATCATCCCACCACAAAGATGGCAATGCCTATAGCAGCCAGAGCTGGATGCTAGTGGAGTTGCTCTGGTGATGCAAGCCCAGTGTCCCATGCCCCAATCCAGTGGAAAGAGGGGTGAGCCACTGGCGTCATTGCAGGCCAGGCTGAGGGACCCCTCCCATGCATGATTTCACGCATCATGCCTCTAATAATAAAATAATAATTAATTAAAATGTGAAAATATATTTAAATTTATACATATCAGTACATTGCTGACTACTCACGTGAAAGTAAATGGTCTAGGAGAGTGAAATAAGAGTGGTATCAATCAAACCGAGAATCCTCAACTATTTAACTCAATCAACACAGCTTTATACATAACCTATATATTACAAGGCAGCATGCATGGGATTCTAGGGGCAATAATCAAACCTTGTCTTCAGAAACACACATCTAGAGGGTCATTAAGTCAAGTACATAATTATCTGTTATTAGAGGCCCAGTGCATGAAATTCATGCATGTGGGAGGTGTGTCCCTCAGCCCAGCCTGCTCCCTCTCCAATCTGGGACCCTCTGAGGGACGTCTGACTGCCCGTTTAGGCCCAGTCCCAACTGCTCACCTGCCTGCCTTCCTGATTGCCCCTAACTGCTTCTGCCTTCCAGCCTAATCACCCTGTAACCACTCCCCTGCCAGCCTGATTGATGCCTAATTGCTCCCTTGCCAGCCTGTTTGTCCCTCACTCCCTTCCCAGCAGTCCTGGTTATACCTAACTGCCCTCCCCCTATAGGCCTGGTCACCCCTAACTTCCCTCCCCTGAAGGCCTGGGTCCCCCCCAACTGCCCTTCCCTACAGGCCTTGCCAACCCCCTCTCCACTTCCCTACTCTGCCAGCCTGGTCACCCCTAACTGCCCTCCTGTGCAGGCCTGGTCCCTCCCAACTACCCTCACCTGCTGGCCATTTTGTGGTGGCCATCTCATGTCCAATAGGAGCAGCCATCTTTGACCACTTGTGTGTTGGGTGATGGTCAATTTGCATATTATTCTTCTATTAGATAGGATATGAAAATTCAAATCAAATATCATGCTGTGGAGATATAAAAGAGTTCCAGGCTGGGAGAGAATCCACATTTTTTTCCCTTCTGTCACCTTAGGTGGTCCTAAAAATATTGCTCTTTTGTTGAGGATAAGTTTGCAAACTACAACAAAGACAAGTAGGCTCCTTTAGAAGAGCAGGCTCTGCTGACGGCATCATTGCCATTTCAAAATGAGAAAAAGAACAGGAGGATGGAATATGCTGTGGAGGAAAATATTTCCCTAGACCGCCTTCCAAAATTGTGTGGTAGGAGTCAGGGAAGGAGCTGGATTACATGCAAGTAAAGCATTTCAGCATCGCTGACAACATCGCTGTCATATTTTATACCTCAGCACACCTATCACACCTTCTCAGGAGACTTGGGAGGGGGGTTGGAAACTTACATATTTTTAACTTAAACACAGACTTGCATTCTGACTTTATAAATACTGACATTTAAAATTTTTATACATTTTAAAAATGAGTGTTACATTCTCTGACATGGGGATGTTGACATTTTGTCAGGGTCTGTGATGGAAACTGTGAATTGCCAGATGGATGGATACATAACATCTTGACTGGCAGATTCTCTTTACTATCTAGATAAAATGTAACATTAAAAAAGGGAACAAGATGCTTCTGGTTCCCAATTGATCTGCAAAAACACATTAGCGAAGTCAAACTGTAAAATATTTGTATAGATCAGAAAAGGTCTGAAAAGTCAAAATGTTGCTCATGGGAGATTTCAATTATCTAAACATTGACTAACAGCTATGCAGGAAATGAAAAAGTGTATCTCATTGAGAGAATTCCATTTGTTCATAATTCTATCTGATGAACAACTATTCTGGCAGAATAGAAAGAAGCAGCTTTTATATATTGTAAGGCTCTCAGCCAGGAATTACTGATAAATAAACATGAAACCAGGATCTTTGATTGCATGATAATAACTTTATCATATAGTTTACAAAAATAATCAGTTTCACTAACCCGCAGATTACAAATACTGTTTCATTTTCTCTAGTTCTTAAACCAACTTTGGTGCCCAGGGATTGGCTACTTTCAAACAAGCTCCTCAGTCAATTGTCTTTATGCTTTCTTAATTTTGTGTGAGGAACAGTGTAAAGTGAGTGAGAAAGAGGGAAAGAGAGAGAAAGAACAGAGAGATTACAAGTTAAGATATCCTGTCTAATGAAGAGGGAATAAGCAAATTGACTGTCACAAAGATGGCTGCACCCACAGTGGAGGCTGAGTTCCTGTAAGGAGCCTTAATGAGCAATCAGCAGGGCTCTGGGCCTGGGCAAGGGACCTCAGGTGGTGCCTCCTGTCCAGGGGGATTGACAGGGGACCTCAGGCTGCACCCCCCACCAGCATGACTTGCAGGGGGACCTCAAGGTGCACCCCCTGCCTCAGTGCTGGGCCAGAAAACCTCAGGCTGCGCGTCCTGTCCCAGGCTGGGGGACCTCAGGCTGCACCCCCTAGCCTAGTTCCAGGCTGGGGGACCTGAGGCTGTGCCCACCACCTGGTGGGGTTTGACAAGGGTGGGGCCGGCTAGGTCTGGGTCTTGTGCTGTGGGCGGGTGGGAACTTTACTCTGGGTCCTGAGATGTTCCCTAGACTCTGACAGGAGGAAGATTTTTGTGTACATTTTACTAAATTTTCTTTCATCTCTGACACTTTTATTATAGGGAAAGGGCAAATAGCAATATTAAAATATTTCCTCTACTTTCTTTTTAGTGTGCACAAATGTCATGCACTGGGCCACTAGTTTAAGTATAAAGTCTGTTGAACTTAAAATAGAGTTAGTCCTACTAAAGTTATAATTTTACTTGGGCAGAGATTTCCCCTGGTCCTATCAAGCATCTTTTCTGATTCCGTTTTCATTTTTCTTCAGGAATAAGCCAGAAACCTCTAGTCTTTTAAGTTAAGAAATCTCACAAGTAAAATAAACAAAAACTAAGAGGTACAGACAACACTATGGAATCAGAGAGAAGGGAGTTTGATGGTAGTAAAGTGTCAGATATGTGGTGACAGATTATTTGACTTTGGATGGTGGACTCACAATACAATGTATAGATCATGTACATAAATGTACGCTTGAAACCTATATAATCTTATTAACCAGCTAGAGGCTCAGTGCATGAATTCCTGCATGGGTGGGGTCCCTCAGCCTGACAGGTGATCATGGCCAATCTGGCAGTCCCTCCCCCTGGGGTGTCCATCCCAGGGGGAGGGACTGCCAGAGGTTGGCCAGCCATGGGAGGTTGGCTTCTCCTGAATTGAGAAGCTGTCCCCTGGTGGTCAGTGTGTCATAGCAATTGGTCATTCAGTCACTCGTTCATTCAGTCATTCAGTCATTTGGTCGCTTAAGCTTTTATATATAGAGATGTCACCCAATAAATTTAATGAAAAAGAAATCTCATTAGAAAGCTTATCAATGGATTTATTAACTTTATTTTGTAAAACACTGATTTGCTGCAAATAACATCCCACTTTATCCAAGGATATTTATATTCTAGTTAGTCAAGAAAGCACTAAGTGAAAAGTAGGAAAAACTGAAGAAATGGAAATTAGAAATTAGAAGCAGAAAGGTATTTGGAATAAGAGCAACAAATGAAAGAAAGGAGATAATAATCAGAAGAGAGTCTGATTTAGGGATGATTTGCTAAGCAGATGTCTGAGGCAATAGTAAAGAAGAATAAGTACATTGTTGGGAGTGACACCCTACCTTTCTTATGATAAGAATGATGCAAGATAAAGTCACATTGAAGTGCCATTTTTCATTTATCAGATTTATAAAATCCTGAAGTTTGGTACCACACTCTTGCAAGGCACTTAGGAAATCAGAAACCTTAATACAATGCTGGTGGGAATATAAGTTAGTACAATCCCTGTATTCAGAAATTCAGCAACATCAAATATTTCAAACTCATATTTTTGAACACAATTCTTCTTTTTTGGAATTTCATTTACATATGGGGTTGTACACATGCAAAATGACATAAATATATTTACTTATTACAGCATTGTTAGCAATAAACAAAGAATAAAACCACCCAAAATGCTATTAAAAGAAGAAAATTTAAATAAATGATGATACTTCCATATAATGTAGAATCTATACTAATAAAAGAGTAATATGCTAATTAGATCAGACAGCTTTTGGACATCCTTCTAGACAAAGCCACGGTAGCAGGGGCTGAAGCAGAGGTGGTTAGGGGTGATCAGGCCAGCAGAGGAAGGCAGTTAGGGACAATTAGGCTGGCAAGGGAGCAATTAGGGAGTGATCAGGCCAGCAGGGGACCAGTTAGGGGCACTAGGCTGGCAGGCAGAGACAGTTGGAATGATCACACAGGCAGACAAATGAGCAGTAAGACATCACCTGAGGGGTCCTGGATTGGAGAGAGTGCAGGCCAGGCTGAGGGACCCCCCTCCACCCCAGCCCATGCATGAATTTCATGCATCAGACCTCTAGTATGTGCATAAAAACCATTGAGTACTTATCTATGCACTGATATAGAAAATCCTCCAAGATATACTCTCAGCAAAAAGTAATGTTAAGAACAATGTGCGCAATATGTCATCTTTTGTGTAAAAATAGCAAAAAAAAATGGAATCTATATGTATGTTTACTTGGATAGTCATAAAGAAGTTCTTAAAAGATATAAAAGAATCTAAGAATCATGATTTAAACAGTAAAGAAAAAATTGAAGCAGGATCAAGAAGGGAGTGAGGGAGACATTTCACATTGTACCCTTTTATACTTAAAGACATAACTCCTATTGGGATATTGAATGAATAAAGCTTTCATGTTATTTGAAATGAAATTGGAAATGTAGAATCATTTAGCTTTTACATCTGCACAAAATATAAATTGAAATGTTCAAAGGATGCAATTCATTGTACTAAACAGGGTTTGGTCAGAATAGGCTAGGTTATTTTGCCCCAACAAACAACTCTTAGTGTTTTACAAAACAAGTTTCTCATGTCTGTTTCATTTTTTTTTTTCATGTTGTCTGTACTCTAGGTTAATGTCAATGGAACTGTTCCTATCTAGGAGCCTGGTGCCAGAAGGAAAAGAATGAGATGTGAGCCATAAGCTCTTATAGCTCTTTTAAAAATGATATGCATTATTTTTTGGCCATCCCAAGTCATATGGCCCCTCCCAGATTCAACAAGATAAGATGTTTAATCTTTCATTGAAGGACAGGTGCATCACAAATCACATGGTCAAGCCTAAGTTAATGGCAAAAACAAACAAACAAACAAACAAACAAACAACAAAAACCTTGTCTATCTCCCCCAGGTAAAAATATTTTGAAAAATAGCACCTATTATGATATATATATTGTATTATTAAAAATCTCACTGTCTCTCTGTGCCAATTCAATGAATGCTGAACCAATCTCAACACTAATTCCAATGTTAATTCTAACCTTGCAAAATGAATATAAGCTTTCAGAAATCTACCTAGAATTTCTACATATCTCACTCCTTTCTATACAAGTGTAGACCTTGAAATTATTAAAATTACCAGGAAACAGTTTACTTTGGAAGTTGGTCAACCCAGTTTTTAAAGCCAGTTTTTTTATGTTTTTCAATAGATCATGTCATTAAGCCCTCCATGAACTGAAACACCACAGATAATGTGTGTTATTCAAAAGTGGGGTTTGATATAAAAGAATATTTTCAATTGCAGATGAGCTGTGATTTCTTAACCAACTGAATGAATAAAAGAAACTTGCATTTTAATAAGCATTCCCAAATACACAAACTTTTTCTTATATTAAAAGAGCTGATTGAATATTGTCCACAAGCTAGACTTTAATTAAAATTATAAACTCTATTACTTAATTCTGTTTAGTTTCTCTTTAGTTATTCTCAGCCACTCTATACCTTATTCAGATAAGTAGGACATTACATCTGTTTTAATTGAATACCATTTGAATTCTAGAGCTTTCTACAAAATTATATTATCTATGAATCTGTTAATCAAGTAACATCTATGTGAATTTATTACCAATTGAAAAGCATAAACCATTTTTGGCTCTCATAAAAATTTCCTTTGGAGACTAAAAAAAAATTATAAAAAGAAAATTGTTCATTTAAAATAGTCATCTAAGAAGGAGTACTGATCATGATTTGAAAATGGCCAGAGTCTTGAATTTTATTTTAATGCTGCTTATAAATTGGCTATATTAATGAGATTGAAACTAAGAAATGAATGAAATTCCAAGGCTGCAGTAGAATAAAGGAGGAAATGGTGAGAGCTTAGGCTTCAAAGTCAGATGTTACAAGGAATCCTATATAATAAAAGCCTAATACGCTAAGGGTCCAGTCAGCTGTTCAACCAATCAAAGCATAATATGCTAATGATATGCAAAGGTTGTTCACTGTCTTGCTATGATGTGCACTGACCACAAGGGGGCAGATGCTCCAACTGGTAGGTTAACTTGCTGCTGAGGTCCCGCCCATTGGGACTGAGTGAGATGGGCCAGACATGCCGTGGACCCCTCCCTCGGTCCCTCCCTGGCCCTGATCATGCACAAGTTGGGGTCCCTTGGCCTGGCCTGCACCCCTTTGCAATTGGTACCGCCCGGTGGATATCAGAGAGCCAGTTTCAAGCCGATCCTGCAGGCCAGGCTGAGGGACCCCACTGGTGCATGAGTTTTGTGCATCAAGCCTCTAGAATTAAATATTGAGAAAAGACGCCTGGTGAGATTATGGTGGTAGGTGGTAAGGGATTATGGTGGTAAATACTGAGAAGCAGCTTTGTAAAAGTACGTTAGGATTAATCATGGAAGACTGGGATATCTAATTTTAGTGGAAATGGGCAGAAGGACAGGTTTTGAAATAGGAGACTGAGAAAGAATGTGGAGAGAACTCAGCACAAAGCATATTGGAGGAGCATGACTAGAAGCAGATAAACCATTGCCTCTATGTGCAATCATTAGGGATGGTAGAAATCTAAGTTAGAAAATGTCATTATGAAGAGATGCAAGAAAAAAAATTGAAACAGTGAAAAATACTAACAGAATTTAAATAAATTAATATAAAAAAGGAGAAAAACATCTAAACTGACTTGCTTTTTGAGGCCAGTAGAGAAGAGGATGGGAGATTCAGAATCCTTAAGAAAAAGAAAACTGAAGATCAAGCTTGCAGGATAGAGCACAAAGGTGTGTATGTATATGTTTATGTGTAGAGAAAGATTTAAAATTTTATTTTTACTAATGTTGGAATAAAATATCAGATTATACAAATTAATTATCAAGTAGGTGCTTCAAATGTGAATGTCAAGTTTAAGAGACAAAGCAGGGAAACAGTTCCTCCTTCCTTCCTGGCTTCCTTTCTCCTTGCTGCCATCCCTCTTTTCCACCACCTTTCTTTCCTCCCTTCTCTCCCTTGCTTCCTTCCTTTCTTTTTGTGCCTCGCCTTCTTTCATTTAAAAAAAAAAAAAAATATATATATATATATATATATATATATACATATATATATATATATATACATTTTTATTGATTTCAGAATGAGAAAGGGAGAGGAAGAGATAGAAGCATTAATGATGAGAGACAATCGTATATTGGTTGCCTCTTGCATGCTTCACACTGGGGATTGAGCCTGCGATCCAGGCATGTGCCCTGACCAGGAATTGAACTGTTACCTCCTGGTTCATGGGTGGAAGCCCAACCACTGGCCAGGCAGATAGGTATAAGGACCCTATTTAGAGTACGCTGGATGTCCCAGGCCACTCTGAGATTGGGAATCTTAATCAGAATGTCCAAGGCTAAGGATGCTATACACAGGTGCCAGGACATAGTAATCTCATGCTACACTGTGCAAGCGTGCCCTTCTATAACCCAAAAGACTGAGGTCACTGTTTGGTGAAAGCCTCTTTTGTCTAAATGGTATTAAAGTGTGTTCCCAAGGCTGCAAAGGACAGAAGGCTTAGCTATGACTGCTATATGACACGGTGGGTCTAGAAGCAGCACATCCCGCTGCTCAGATAATGGCGGTGGGTGGAGGCAGAGATTATTTTATACTTTTGGTTACCATTGTAGCCTTGATTCTAGAGAAATGGTAGATTTTCAATTAAATATTTATAACTAAATATTGAATGAGTTTATACTATTTGGAGAGTCATGGAAATAGTCTTGTTATACTTTTGGGAAAAGGCAGAGAGAGAAGAAAACATAATTTTCAGCAAGTTCATAAATGTCTTGAGTATGGAAAATCTATATTGTGTACTTTTGTATCTTCACAATACAGAAACCCCTAGGAAAAAATATAGTAGTTCTAAACTTAGAAGGTAATCAATAATTACTATTGATTGATTTTCTTCCAGCAGTTCATTCCCACAGATGAAACACGCAGAGAATTTTGAGTACTTTCATGGTTTGTATGCTTCTAAAGACCAATTCAAGAGCTAACTCCCTCACCCTGCTTCTTCTTCACAGGGTTCTGAAAGAGAATAAAACAATTGGCAACTAGTAGTTTTACAGTGTGCTTATCAAGCTGACTGGTATGGCATTTTACAGCGTTCACCAGCATAAAGAATACTTTGACTCTATCCCATTAAGATATAAGGCTTAGCTTCTCTTTTGACATCACTCTCAGCATAGTATTAGCAAAAATAAAATGCTTGAAAAACATTTATTTGATAGATCCTCCCTTCCCCCCAACTGGTGGGTGGAGTATGAGGTAATCTGCATCTGTGTCAGGGACATTCCTGAGACACTGAACCACCAATCAGCACAAGCCGAGTGCCCTGGTCCCCACCCCTTCCCATTCCACCCTAAGCCCCACCCCTTCCCATTCCTCCCCTCAAAAGGAGCGTTCACCTCTGCATGTGTTGCTGTTCTCACACCCTGTGAGGCAGCCCAGCTGGTTCCTCCTTTTCCTTTAAACCTGGTTTTTCTACCCACTCTCATAATGAATCTCGCTCCTCCTGAGTGAGGAATAAACTTCCTCTTTTAATTTGTCTTGATACCCGACTCCGTTTCTTACTCCTTGAACCTTACATTATTGACGGAACAAATTGGAATGCTAATTGTTTGCAAGGTAACCCCTATGATAATAGATAGGGGAGGGAATAAAGAGATGCATTCTGCATTACTTACAGATAATCCAAGCATCACTTTTATTTTGTTTGAGGTTACTAATTTTTGAGTCTCAAATGAAGTAAGAATAAACCTAAATTTTGAGGGGTCATGATCTTCTTCACTGCCTGATGTGGTGTCTTGAAAATTACCCACCCCCCCTTTTTTGTGTGTGTGTGAGAGGAAAGATTTGTCTGCCCCCTAAGAGTTCATGTTGGCTGCAAACAGGTTGGAATGTCTTTGTTAAGACTCAGTTATGCACTAGTTGGTCACTACACCTTCCAAAGATTGAGTAATGCCTCCTGCAAGTAAGCAACCATGAGTGTGTTCTTTCTCCTGCATGCAAGCAACCAGGAGTGTGTTCTTTCTCCTGCAGCCATTCAAGTCATGAAACCAAAGGATTGAGAGAGCAGTGACGCATCTCACTACGATCTATATTGATGAGCTACAAAATTCTTACTTCCTCTGCCTGTGACTTTAGGCTCTGTATGCCAAAGCGGAAAGGCTTCCACGGAGGAAACATCAATGTCTTCATTCAACCGAGTATGAGACAACCACTGGGCTACTTTGGATTCTTTGTGCCAGTGAACAAAGAAGCAAAATGAGGAATTTTTTGTTTTTAACCATGTAGATAATTTATTTATTTTTTCTGCACAATAATGAGAAGATGGAACATGAGAATGAACATTACCCATAAACAAACAGATAAAGGGACTTCAAACAGATAAAGGGACTTTTTCTTTTTTTTTTTTTTTGGTGATGGTGGTGGTGGTGGCAGGGGTGGGGCGGGGAGATAGGGGTAGTTGGTGTATTTTCTGTTACAGGAGGAATTACAAACGTTAGCAGAAGTATGCCTTTTGTCTTCATTTGAATGTCAAATGTTGATAAAGGGGTTGTGTATGGGTTCAAGCTGATAAAGGATGGACTGTTGTGAAGCCATGGCCCACATGGCATCGGGTTCAAAGACTTAGAGAAAGAGCTGATGCACAAATTAATACACAAGACAAGAAATATAAACTTGGAAATTGTGAGATTGGTATAAGGGACCAAGTTCCACTGAGTCTCTGTTCCCATCTGCTTTTATTTACTAAAATACACAATTGCCTTTTAGGAATGCAAACAGACATCACTGGTGATGTTCAGTAAACAGTTAGATTCCATCAGTTGGGGGAGTTTGCTTTAGGCCATGGAGTCATCAGCAGTAGGTGATACAATGCAGATATTCATCCCTGTAAATATCAAACAGCCCATTCAGCCCTCTGACCCAAATTCTTGCATTTATACTAATTACTGTTGATCTTGGCTCCAGGCAGACAATGGTGGGTTATATTGTGTCCTTAGCTAAACTGAGACTCCATTAGGCAGAATTCCTTTCCCTGCATTGTTCCCTGTGAGTGTGGCACTGGAGACATCCACACGAGGATCAGAAGTCAGACAGGCAGCATCAAGGATCTTCTTAGAAACTGAAGGAAGGTCAGTGCAGGCCTTCGCAGCTGTGGAAGTTCTTGAGATGTATCATTATCTGCCTGTTTCCTTGTTGCTGTGAAGTAGTAGCCAGACCTGCAGTGACTTCACATCATGGCAGATTTTCTCCTATAGATTCTCCAGCTCCTGGCCTCGGTATGTGTTTCGTTTGGTGGAGGAGAGTGGCAGCATCCTCTGTTAAACTCTGCCATCTTTGAAGTTGGAGACTTGGAGGTAGACAAGAGGGCTGTAGTTTGTCTTCATAAGTTTCCGTTCAAAGGTGATTTCCAGCCTATCTTTACAGCTTCCAGTTTGGTCTTGTTTTCTACACTTCACACCCATCTAAAAAGGGAGCAAGAAACAACTGAATAACAGAACAGTTTCTAAACATTTTATGACCCTGAGGTAACACAACTTAGATTTTGGGGACCTCCCTCAAGCAGGAAGAGTTCTATTAAGCACCACAGCACAGGACCTCTCTTGAAACCTCTTGCGTTGGATGAACCAGATGAAGACAAAGCTTACAAAACTGAAGCCTACCCTTCAGTCAGCTCAGTTCCTAAGTGGTTCGCCCAACTCTAAATGCCTGCTGGCAGACAAAGCAAGCTCTCCTTGGAAGAAGATAACTTTCAGATTCTTGGAAACTTTTGTAACACCATAACATTGCTAAATCATAGTTCAAAAACAGATACTCAAAAACCAAGGATTAGAAACAGAATAGAAATTAAAATAGTTATTTCTGATGTCAAATTGAGCAAAAGTATTATTTTTTAATTATCTGCTCATCTACCAATATTAAAAGGTTTCTCCTGTTTTGTTTTGTTTTTCGCTTTTTTTGGTTGTCAAATTGGCATTTGTTGATTCTAAGTCTTATCTATACCATAAAGGAGATAGAAATTAATTTTGATGGTGAGGGGTACTGGGTACATTGACCAGGAAATAAACCTTTAGATATTGATGTATTAAAATTAAAATTTTAATGGGCTACTCCTAAGAAATCTAACAGGCATTTCATAATGAAAAATCTAGCACTTTGCTGTACAATACGGTATCCAAAGCCACATATGTCTAATTAAATTTAAATTTTAGTTTCTTTGTTGTACTAGTCACATTATAAGTGTCAATAGCCACATGTAGCTAGGGGCTACTCTTTGGAACAGTGTAGATAGCGAATATTTCTATCACTGTAGAAAGTTCTATTGTATATAAAATTAAGGATGAAGTTCAGTAGAAGGAAGTTTGAATAAGATATCATTAGCAGAGAGATACTCAGAGCATAGAAAAAATAAACAATTGAGAGTATAGCAAAAGAGCAAAGAAAAAAACCATTTTGAAAGTCTAATTTATTATGCAGTATCAGGAAAAAGGGCTTTGTTAACTATAAAAGCAACACATATCCTATCTAATAAAAGAGTAATATGTATGCAAATTAATCCCAACCAAGATGGCTATGGCCATGGAGCAAGCAGGAGGGAGGCTTGGGTTTCCCCTGCAATGGAAGAAGGCAAGTTTTTCACACATCCTGGCTGGCCTAGGCCTCCACTCAATTGAATACAAAGTTTCAATTGTAGAAGATAAATAAATTCCAGATACCAGGGCCTCCACTGGTGACACTAGGGGGCATGGCCAGACAGTAAACCACAGCTCAGGCTGCCCCACACCCCAAAGGAACCCCCCACCCTGATCTGGGACACCCTTCAGGGAAAACCAGCTGGCCCCCACCCATGTACCAGGCCTCTATCATATCTAATAAAACAGTAATATGCAGATTGATCATCACTCCAGCACACAAGATGGCTGCCCCCATGTGGTCAAAGATCTTGCCACCATGTGGACACAAGATGGCCATCACAAGATGGCCAACAGGGGAGGGCAGTTAGGAGGGACCAGACCTGCAAGGGAGAGCAGTTGTGGGTGATCAGGCCAGCAAGGGAGGGCAGTTGAGAGGGACCAGGCCTGCAAGGGAGAGCAGTTTGGGGCAAGGCTGCAGGGGAAGGTAGTTAGAGGTGACCAGGCCAGCAAAGGAGGGAAGTTGGGGGTGACTGGGCCTATAGAGAAGAGCAGTTGGGGGGAGACCCAGGCCTGAATGGAAGAGCTGTTGAGGGGGACTAGGCCTGTAGGGGAGAGTGGTTAGGGGCAAAGAGACTGTCAGGGGAGCAGTTAGGCATCAATCAGGCTGGAAGGGGAGTGGTTAGGGGTGATCAGGCAGGCAGAAGCGGTTAGGGGCAATCAGGAAGGAAGGTAGGCTAGTAATTGGGAGCCAGCAGTCCTGGATTGTGAGAGGAATGTCGGACTGCCTGTTTAGGGGTCCCAGATTGAAGAAGGTGCAGGCTGGGCTGAGGGACACACACCCCCATGCACAAATTTCGTGCACTGGGCCTTTAGTATTCAATAATTTTATTACTAATGCTTAAAGGTCACTAGAGGTAAAGGAGTCAGGAGAAAGAGAAATCAATATCTTCTTTATCAATTTAAGTCCACTGAAAATAGATATAAGATGAAATAATGAATAAAATGAAATTGTAATTTTTAGAAGTTTAATTTTATAAATTTACATTCTATGCTTTTATTATAGATATTAAAAAGATGAACTCTAAACTCTCCTTTGCAAACTTAATCCTGAATTTTAACAGAGATGCCTATGCTTTCATAGTCTTCCTTTTTGTAGATCCTTCCTACAGTAGAGATTTGAGAAAAAATCTTCTTGATGCCTTGGTACAATCCAGTGATTCAGGGATTATGTCTCAGAGACTACAAAGCAGCAAAATTGATTTTCATTTTTGAGTTAGATGATTCCTAGATTCTGCAAATATTTTTTGTACTGAATGATTATGAAAACACCAATATGAATTACACAATCTAATATGAAAATTAATATTTTATATTTGCTAAATATTTTCTTTAAATGCTTTATAGTTCACCAGCTATTAGTTTTATTTTTTAAAGCATGTAAATATGACCAAAATGTATTTGTGTGTGTGTGTGTGTGTGTGTGTGTGTGTGTGTGTGTGCTGCTTTAGTTAGGAAATGCATTTGTATTGCTAAATCACAGTTCAAAAATGGATATTCAAAAGCCAAGGATTAGAAACAGAATAGAAATTAAAACAGTTGTTATGTCTGGTGTCTAGTTGAGCAAAGGTATTTTTTAATTTTCTACTCATCTACCAATATTAAAGGTTTTCTCCTTTTTTCTTTTTTCCTTTTTATGGTTGTCAAATTGGCATTTGTTTTCATTGAATTATTTCGATGTTGATTCTAGTTCTCTCTTTTCTCTAGAGAATGTATCCTGACCTCCCGGCCCTTCTTGAATTTCTTACATAAAGTTCATCCCCAGACTGTCCATCTGGTAGCTACAGCTGCCTAAATCCTGCCCCAGATGTGGTGTTGTTATTGCTCTCAGCCCCAGCTATTTATAGATCAGCTGAAATATTCATACTTCATAAACTGTCATAGTTCCTTAAGATAAGCCTTCTCAAAATGCACATTCATATTTTATAGTTGGACTAATGAGCCAGTTATCTAAACTGCTCATTAGAGTCCTGAGCTAAAACAAAGAGAATGTAAAATACCTTTTCCACTAGTCATTTATTTTTATATAGAATTGGAACTCTATTTTCAATGAGCAAAATAGTCCTCATGATTTGAACAACAATACAGAAGATATTTGACAATGTTGTGAAGGGATCTACATATTTTCTTACTCTAAGTCTGACTTCCCTTTATGAGTAGTTAAATTGAGTTCACCCTATTTTTTGGCTTATGGCGATAATGGCTGGCTCTGGGGTCACAGTCTTTAAATTCTGTCACGAGAGGCATTTGGGCTTCTCCGCCTGGGAGCAGATGTTAAGACAGAGAGCACAGCTGTGTGATGCGTGTTCTCAACAGACAATACTTTCTGTGAGTGGCTTTTCCCATTGCAGGAGAGTTGCATTAATTCTTGATGATTTCTCATAAATTTGGGTTGTTGACTCTTAAAGTTGGATTTCATATTACTCCCAATATATTTTCAAGAATGAAGTTTACTATCCAGTTGCAATGGCTCAGTGGTTTAGTGTCCATTTATGAACCAGGAAGTCATGGTTCAATCCCTGGGTATCTGCCCGGGTTGTGGGCTCAATCCCCAGAAGGAGACATGTACGAGGCAGTCAATCAATAATTCTCTTCCTTAATGTTTCTCTCTCCCTCTTCCTCTCCTAACTCCTTTATCCTCTCTGAAATCAATAAAAATATTTTTTTAAAGAATGAAGTTTACTTAATGCATGTCCCCAATACATTTTTATAGTCAGTATTTGACATGGCCTGCACTTTTTTTTTTTAAAGGAAATATGCCTCTTTAAGACAGTAGCTTCTACATTTATCTTAACTAATCAGGTAAACTTTAAATGGAAATAATATTATTGTTCACAATATTCAAAGTACACATGAGAGCAATAGAGAAATTTCACTGTAGATGCTCAGGAAAAGGGCATCTCTTGTTAGCAGAATCACCATTTGCTGCTCTTAGGTAACAACAAAAGAAGAATCAAATTGTATATCCCCAAAACTGTTCCTGAAAACATTTCTCCCTAATTGGTAAAACTGCTATGCCTCATTCACTTTTCCTAAATATCTTTAATTACCATTACTAAAATAATTTAGCTCTCTAGGTTTTCCAAATGACATGTACCATTTATTAACTAAGTGGCCTTACACATTTTTTTAATAAAATATTGGGACTCCAATCTGCAGAACTATAATTAAAAGAAATAATAAGACAAGTTTATAAGCCACTTAACAAAATCCCTGAGGATTTGAAGAGGTGCATACTAACTGTCATTTCTCTTTCCTCATCACTAATGCTCCTATTTCAGGGCAGATATAAACTTGTGCATAAGCTTAATTGGAAACTTGAAAAACTGCTGCCTGATCCATACCACTCACTGAAGTTTAAAGTCATCTTCTGGTCGTCAAATGGATTATGTAGACACCTTGGTGTCGGGTATAATGGCTAAATCATTGTGCACACCGGAATCACCTCCTGAAACAGATATAAAGCTAATAAAAGATTTTCTCAAAATTAACCAATGGCTTCATACCCATGGGCTTTACATTTTGTCCTAGGTGCCATGAGGAGTTCATTAAAAAAAGGGTTCTTTATAACATTTTAAAATAAATGTAGATAACTTAGATGTTTGCCCTAAATTAGAATTAGTGCTGGGAGCAGAGCTAAAGGCGGCAGGGTAATGAAGAGTCTGGGGAAAATAGTAAGTAGGCCTGAACACAGGCAGTCAGCCTGGAGATAGGAAAGAGTTGCTAACTTTGAGACAGAGCTCAAGTTAAATCAACTGAAATCTGCTGATTGCTTGAATAGAAAGGATACTGCCCATAAATTTGTAAAATTCTGCCTAGGCCTTCAAGAGTAAACAAATAGTATAATGAGGGGCAATAGACCAATTAATTAGCAATGGCATGGAGAACAAGTTTAGCCTTCTAGTGATTGTTAGCAATTGCCAGGGGTTTCATATAAAAGCGTTGTGATGCAGACCCTGTTAAAAGGCTGTGGAACGCTTTGTTATGTGTACCCTCCTCTGCGAATGTTAAGGAGGCTTTTAGTTACTGTGCTTAAACTCTTTTTACACGGGAGGCATAATGTGCCGATTTTATGGTATCATTACCACTGACTATAGACAAAAAACAACGAGCTAAATTCAAAGGAGGGGGCCTAGAATAGGAAGTGCATTGAGGAAATATTGGGGCAGAACAGAAGCAAATGGGTTGGAATTGGCAGCTAACCCCTGTGACTAAATTAAGCATTTTAATAGGACTATTCTGAATACCATAATTACTTCTTTAAGAAGTTAACATTCTAATAAATGTGGACTTTGACAGCAAATAAACGAATGTCCATTTTTTTAAACCATTAAGTTTTCAACTAAGTTTGATGGTAGATTTTTAAAAAAACAAACACCCTAATGCTGTCTATTTGTGTTTTGGGTGACTTTCTGGTCCATTTTTTTTCTCTCTCTCCTCCCTGTATGTCTATTGCTATTTTTCATAAACTGTCATAGTCCCTTAAGATGAGCCTTCTCAAAACGCACATTCATATTTTAGAGTTGGACTAACGAGCCAGTTATCTAAATTGCTCATTCGAATCCTGAGCTTAAGCAAAGAGAGTGTAAAATACTTCGTTAATAAAAACCACCAGCGATGTTCATAAAAAAAAACAACCAGTCTAGTGACGGGGTTTCGCTGATGGTTTTGCTGATCTGGATTTAAAAAGCAATTGATTTTGTGGGACCGCCTGCATAACTCTCTTGCATTCCTCCCCCACCACTCCCACAGTGTAATGTGTTCTCAGATCAACTGTGGGCAGGAAATATGAGCTCCTTCACAGGACCTTTTTAACATGGATAAATAGCACCGGTTCATAAATAAGAATGATCTGACATTTATTACCGACCCTCACTCTCATGTATGATGTTTGGCTTTAGTTCAAAAAGCGTGTGATCCGCTCCTCCCTCCCCGGGAGGTGCTGTCTTCCCCAAAAGGCCAATCTTATCTCGCCCTGCCTGGTGTGGGACGGATTTTCTGTGCGTCAGTTCACCGCAGAGTGCTCCTCTCTCTCCTGGCAACATCTGGGCGGGTCTCTCTTCGCCTCGCTGCTGATCCCGGCGGCGAGTTGTGCTCTCCTCTTGCCCTTTGCCACGGGCAGGGAACGTAGGAAACCATCTCTCTCCGGTGCCAAGCAGAGTCCTAGGCATTGCGCCTTTGAAAAGTCTTGGGTGTTGGCTTCTGCAGGACTTCTCAGGATGGGGAGCAGCACAATTGCAGACCCAGGCTCCTGTTACCCATCCCAAGGCTTGGGTACCTTTTTGTACTCTCTCAGGGGGGCACTGGGGTGGATTTAGTATGTTGATGGGTGGAGTTCATGGCCTCCATGCATGCCTTGTAACTTGATGTCACCTCTGATGTGACTCTGAGCCCCCTTCCCTGACAGAGGGCACCTGGGTATAGTTGTCGGAAACCAAACATTGTTCTCACTAAATGGATGTAAACAGGAGACCAGAAGGCTGGTCAACCTTAACTGCTCTGAAAGGTCAGAGCTAATCACTCACTGTTTAGTTGAAACATTGTTGGCTGAAGCAACCTCTACCTGTTTGTTTCATGTTAATTTCAGTTTTTGTTATTTCCTTGCCTAAAGGCTAGGGGTGTGTCCCAAAGCCTTAATAAAAGGGAGAAAAAGGCCAGAGCAAGCGGCAGTCCTTTCCACTAGAGGAAGGCTCCCGCCTGGCCCCCCAATATCGCCAAATTAATGCTTTCTGGTCTCTCATTTTGTTTGTGTGCGGCCTCCTTCAAAACCCAAACCCTGAACCGGGAACCCTGAACCACGCGGGACGTGGAAAGGGGCTCCCACATATAGTGACTATGTCAAATGAAGGATCTGAGAAAGGACAAGGGCAGAGAGGGCTCTCTGGCTTCCCCCGGGTCCCCTGAAGCAGGTCGTTTGTGCATCTTGTGAGAGATGCCCTCCTGATAACCAGAGGAAAGAAACATCCCTACCTCTGCAGATGGAGAGATGTTGGGAGGAATCCGAAGGAACAGACTTGCTAAGTTTCCCCCAGTGAAGTGACCTCAGTTTATACCCTCTCGTCCCATCCCACTCTCCCCATGCCTTTTGCACTTTTCATCGAACCTAATATAAAAATTCTCAGGTTTAACCATTCCTTGAGCTCTTCATTTCCTTAGGAGGTCTCCGGTGTCACATAAAACTTAAATGACTTCACACTCCAGCTCCGTTCACAGGGCCCAGCCAGAGAATCTAGGGGAGTAATTGGAAAAATAATGTTCTCCTCCCCTCACCTCACACTTGGAATCCAGGATAATTATTACTTTGACAAACAGACTGCCACAGAGTAGGGCATGCCATTTCTGAGACGGGCCAATAAAGGACTCACACTTTTCCATTATCTCTCCTCAACCTCTGTCCATGACACAGGGAAAAGCTGGGGCTAGATTGTAGGAAGATGGAAGACCACCTGGATCACAGATCAGAGATCCATGCCAAGACATCCTAGATTAACTTCAATAAATGCATCCGCAAGGTACACACAGACCAATGAATAAGCTAAGCCTAGACCAGATCAATCTCACCACCCACGTCACCCATTCACTCCTAAACAAAAATAAATGTTTATTGTCATATGCTCCCGAGGTCTTTTTATGTATACAAGAGAGCTCCTAAGGAGACTTAATATTAATATTGGATATTAACTATCACACAAGTGCCAGGGCAGTATGAGCCTTAGGAAACCTGGTTTTATATTTTAAGTCTGTGATATATTATAACTCTATTGCTAAGACGTAAAACTTCTTTCTCCCTCTGTTACTGATCTTTAAAATTATCTATGTAAATATGGGATTGGGGTATGGAAAGCCCAATGTATAATTGGAGTCAGTTTGTGATTCTGAGATCTCTTGCCTCAAGAAAATGCCCTGTCTTCATTGAAGCACTTGTTTTCTGATCTCCAGGGCTTTAGTGGCACTGCTGATGCCCTGCTTTGCCTTCAAAATATTTATTTTGATGGATTATTTTATAGCCATCAACTTTTCAACACATTGCTACTGGCTTAACATAGCCCCAGGGAACGCAGAGATACTTTCAAACTTTCTTGTTTAATCTTCATTAATTACATGAGAAAGCTCCAAATATCATAAGATGTATAATTCATATGTGCAAAAGTAAACAGGAGCCATATCTTAAAATTTGGGTTTAAATGATCTTCATTATGTTATCAAACCAATATGATTGAGACAAATGCTATCATGCTTTTTAGTCAAAGAAGTTTTACTGAAAATTATATGTCCTTTAATTATGTCATTATGGTAGTTAAAATTAAGTACTGTTATACATCCTTAAAGTACACAGAAAGCTAACCCTCTCAAAAATAAGGCTCAAATGAGTTTTGGATACTTGATGTCTTATCATGTGTTTACCCTTAAATCTTCTACAATTTGAAAAATACTACTTGTCTATGGGATGATAGAACTTCTTTAGTCTTGTAGCAATAGATATTTGTTTGTATATGGATTGCTATATATATGAAGAGGCTCAATAAACACCTGAGTGAATAATTTCAGGAAAAGTTTTATTCTACTAGGCAACAATTGGTTTAACTTTTGATTATAGATATGTCATTACTAATGTAATCTTGGTGCTAAAATCTATACCACAAAGAAGGGAATAGTTGAAGGGACAGGTGTTATCAGGTTTTTAATGCACAGGTCTGGTTTTCTTACCTTAGTAGTTTATATTATGATGTGTGTTGATGCCCATCTTACGATTGTTGTGCAAAAAGAAAACAGGTTTATAAAACCACCGTTATGCAATGTAAATACAACAAACTGTTTATTGAGGGTAGGGGATGGGGATTTATCAGCAGAGAAGTAGCAGGGCACACCTAATCTCCCAAGCTTAAATCATCCAACAGATGTGCTTACCCTGATAATATTTGAACAGGACACACCATGGAAAAGATTCCAGTAAAGGGACCTCACTTCAGTAACTCTAAATGTTTATGGTAAGAGGAGATTAAGAAACATATCAGCAATTATGTAATGGCAGAGCTTCCCAGAACAGTAAAGGGCCTTGTGAGATAAAATCCTTCCTTGCTCACCCTGTACTTCCATTAACCTAAATAAGGAGTGTTGAACCACCTCTTTAAAAAACCACAGGACCGGGTGAGAAAATTAGCCTCTAGCATCAATTAGTTTACTCTCTTTTCAATGTCCATAGAATGAAATTCCCTTTCTATCTGTAAATACAGCCTTGATCATCTTATGTGAAGTTACACATATAAGCATAACTATCATAAGCATTATTATCAATTATTTTTAGTTGATTGCCTAGTGTGACGCATGCAGGAGGCAGCCAATCAATGATTCTTTCTTATTATTGATGTTTCTATCTCTCTCTCCCTCTCCCTTCCTCTCTGAAATCAAAAAAAATGTATTTAAAAATGTAATCATTATAGTTATATCAATAAAGTCAATATCAATGGCAGAATGCTCCCCTTTATATCTAGATATTATTAATTAAAATTCCCAGTACTATATCCTATGGAAATCCAAAGCTGTTCTTAGAATTTATTTCAATTCTTGGGGCTGGCTACCTCCTTTTTATTCCATTGACTTTTTAAAGAAAATGGAAGGGAGGAAGGGGGGGGGACAAAGAGAGAAACATCAATGTGAGAGACATAATGATTAATTGCCTCCAGCAAAAGCCCTGACCTTGGCTAGGGATAGAGCCTGCAACCAGGGTATGTATCCTTGACCAGGGATAGAACCTGATACCCCTCAGTCGATGAGCTCTAACCACTGAACAAACCAGCCAGGGTTGATTATGTTCATGACCCTTGACAAGATAGTACATTTTTGTAAGTCACAATACCATGGCCTTATTTTATTTTATTTTATTTTACAGTGGCAAATAGCACACCAAATCATATAAAGCAATCATGAGTGTATTAGTGAATATTTGCTTACAATGATCTCCTAAATAGAGAAGTGTGTACACCAGTGGTCTGCAAACTACAGCTTGTGAGCCACATGCGGCTCTTTGGCCCTTTGAGTGTGGCTCTTCCACAAAATTCCATAGCCTGGGCAAGTCTATTTTGAAGAAATGGCATTAGAAGAAGTTTAAGTTTAAAAAAAATTGGCTCTCAAAAGCAATTTCAATCATTATACTGTTGATATTTGGCTTTGTTGACTAATGAGTTTGCCAATCACTGGTGTACACTATAACAATCAAATTACTTAAAATTCACCCTTGGTCCCTAAGTGTATACAGTAAAGAGGAAACCAATGGTTATTTCTCCATGCAGTCCTGTATAGAGCATACTCTTTTAGGATCTTTTCTTTTCTCCATCTTCTTTCATGAAATCCTTTCTCTTCTTCAACATTTCAGAAGCAAATAAATTTATCTCCTACTTTTATAAAGAACACTACAGTCTTTCTGAGATATTTTCTAATCCTCCCAATAACCCTGTTAACTAAGTTATTATCCTCAGTTTTCCTTTGAGAACACTGAGTCACAAAAATACTTGCAATGTATCTGACACTTAGTAAATGGCAGAGAACATTTTAATGCTAAAAGCCTGATCCCAAGTCTTTGTTGCTAATAATTGAAGAGTTGACAGAATTTGTTGGACTTTGAAAGGATTTTAGAATGAAAATAAAATTTTGATCACAAAGATTAGTACAATAGAATATTTACAGAGCAGAGAAGAATGTACTATATCCATTTCAGAAGTAGAGGATGTTTAGTGCATACTAGAAATATTTCTTAGTACCTTTGTTAAACCTACAAATTTATTTATTTATTTATTTATTTATTTATTTATTTATTAAAATATATCTTATTGATTTTTTACAGAGAGGAAGAGAGAGGGATAGAGAGTTAGAAACATCGATGAGAGAGAGACACCGATCAGCCGCCTCCTGCATGCCCCCTACTGGGGATGTGCCAGCAACCAGGATACATGCCCTTGACCTGAACCGAACCTGGGACCTTACAATCCACAGGCCAACGCTCTATCCACTGAGCCAAACCGGTTTTGGCAAATTTATTTTTACCACTTACTTTAATGGAAAACACAGCCACAGGATTTAGTGCTCTATTTGAAACAGCCATATGAGAGATTTCTCTCAATCCTGTACGTTGCTTACCTCTAAGAAAGATTGTTCAGTTGAACAATTTATAATTTTAAGGATTTTATTTTTTTAATTGTTTCAAATTAATAGTAGTTTAAAACACAACTAATAAAATTAAAAACTTTCTCTTTTGTTTTATTTTTAAAAATTAAATGACCCTTATGAAATGTAGACACATCTGACCCTGAAATTTATGGCCTTCAGGTTTTAAAATGCTTAGCTCTCCCATACTGCTGGCATTTTGGAATAAAGTTCATATATGATTTTAAAAAAATGCTAGGCAGCTAAAATTCCATGTTATGTTACATATATGTTAGATATTATATAATAACTTAAAGGACAAAACATTGAGTTAGTCTAAGATCTTCAATTGCATAATTGCTTTGAGGTTTATTTTATTCCTCAATTTATTTTCCTTCTTGATCTAAGTTGCACATTCAGCTAAAATAAGCATAGAACTTACTTCCATAGTGGATATGTATGCCAGACTTAATGATGAACTGAAGGACAAATGTATACAGTAATGTAATTAAACTGGACCCTAGCGAATATAATTTATGTAGAGGAGCTTGATAATGCGTATAGTCAGTGAAAGATGCATGTCTTAAGATGAGTAAGAGTTTACTACTAATTAACACATTTTCAAATTAAAAAATGGCAAATGATGAAAAAATGCTAAGTCAAGGGCATACTTTACAATTGGAACCCACAGAAGATGTACATATTTTAGCTTACCAAAGTCCTTTTTTATGTTAAAAACTTAGTATTGCTTTGAGTATTTTTAAACAATTAATATTTGTGGTCACAAAATTTCTTCAAAATATAAACCTCTCTATACTTAATAAAGGAAGAGCTTGTTGAAAAAAAGAGCTTCCTGTTAAGTCTAATGAGGTAAACAGATTCTAGGACTATTAAAGACAGAAAAATGTTCAGATCTGTCAGATTTGTCATGTTCTATTTCTAGAGTTTGAGAGACTTCAAAGAATTTTCACTGGGAGCATTTTTAATGAATTGAAAAGAAAATTTAGCATACGTGAAAATTGCATGAATTTTATTAATATAATCTCTATGATTAATAGACTACATTTTTAGGGAGCTTGTTTATTTTATAATTTATAAATTGAAATTAGTACAAATAATTAGAAGGCAAGACTATTTTATATTTTACATGATCATGGGAGAGAAGTTAGCTTCCATTTATAACTGATCCATGTTCTAATCTCAATTTATTTATATAGAAATCTAGAGACTCGGTGCATGAAATTAGTGCATGGGGAGGTGTCCCTCAGCCCAGCCTGCACCCTCTCCACTCTGGGACCCTTTGAGGGATATCTAACTGCCCATTTAGGCCCAATCCTATTTTGGGCCTAAATGGGCCTTTCACAATCCAGGACTTCTGGCTCCCAACTACTCACCAGCCTTCCTGATTACCCCTAATTGCTTCTGCCTACCAGCCTGATCACCCCCTAATCACTCCCCTGAGAGCCTGATTGATGCCTAACTGCTCCCCTGCAGGCCTGGTCACCCCTAACTGCCCTCACCTGCAAACCTGGTCCCTCCCAACCATTCTCCCCTGGTAGCCTGATCTGCCCACAACTGCCCCCCTTGCAGGCCTGGTACTTCCCAACTGCCGTCCCCTGCTGGCCACCTTGTGATGGTCATCTTTTGTCCACATGTGGGCAGCCATCTTTGACCACATTGGGCAGCCATCTTGTGTGTTGGAGTGATGGTCAATTTGCATATTACTCTTTTATTAGATAGGATAGAGGTCTGGTGCATGGGTCAGGGCCAGCTAGTTTGCCCTGAAGGGTGACCTGGATCAGGGTGGGTATTCCCATGGGGCATGGGGTGGCCTGGGTGAGGGGTCTGTGATGGTTTGCAGGCCAGCCACACCCTCTGCAACCCAAGTGGAGGCCTTGGTATCTGGCATTTATTTATCTTCTATAATTGAAACTTTGCAGCCTTGATCAGAGGCCTGGGCTGGCCAGGATGTGCAGGAAGCTTGACTTCCTCCATTGTCAGGGAAACCCCAAGCCTCCTGTTTGCGCCTTGGCTGCAGCCTTCTTGATTTGGTTAATTTGCATACTTGCTCCTGATTGGCTGATGGTCATGACTTGTGGGTGTAATGGAGGTATAGAATGGGTGATTAACTTGATATTCAAGTTATATATATATATATATATATATATATATATATATATATATATATATATATATATATATAAATCCTAATATGCAAATAGCACAAATGGCAGAACAATCAAATGACCAACCCACCAAACAGTTGGTTGCTATGATGTGCACTGACCACCAGGGGGCACACACAGAACATGGTGACTCAGGCAGCAGGTGGCAGAGTGAGGAACATGGCAGGCATTGGTCATGGTGAGATGGTGGACCATGTGAGTAGGGGCACCAGATCAAGGTGGAACGCTGGTTGCTGTCATTAGGGCGAGCCTCTGGTGGTGACTAAAGTTTCTTTCTCCCACACAGCATTGTCCCACTGGTGCTTGTGCCTGTTGCTGGCACAGGAGCTGCCATTCACACCCACTGCTGGCACCGGCCCCGATCACTCTGCTCCCTCAGTGGCTGCGAGTGGGAGCTGGGCTGCCAGTGCTTGGGAGCAGCAGCTGGAGTAGGGCTGCCAGTAGACAGGGGACCAGCGGGGGGCCAGGTGGGAGTATGGAGGATGGGCTGAGGCCTGCCCCGGTGCCTACTGTAACGTCATGGCCCACAGTTCCTTTCAAGATGCACAAATTCATGCACTGGCCCCTCTAGTATATTATAATAGGAGTTTCTGGGCATTCTTAATCAGTGTGTGTGTGTGTGTGTGTGTGTGTGTGTGTGTGTTGTTAATTCTTAACCAAGGATATTTTTTTAATTGATTTTTAGAGAGAATGGAAGGGAGGGGGAGAGTCAGAAAGAGAAACATTGATGTGAGAGAGTGTGAGAGAGACACATTGATTAGTTGCCACCTGCATGTGCTCTGCCATGACCCAGGGACAGGGATTGAGCTTTCAATAGAAAAGCCTGAAACTGAGAGTACATACCCTTGACCTGAATCAAACTCAGGACCCTTCAGTTTGAGAGCAGATGCTCTAACTACCGAGCGACCAGATAAGGCTCTTAATTGGTTTTACTAGCCATTTTCAATATAGATACATTTCATGTAGCTATAATGATGTGAAGATATGGATATAAATTAGGAGTATCTGTTACCAAAATAGGTTTTAGAATATACTTAATTTACAAACAGATAATTTTCTTTTAAATAGCTTTTAATTTTAAATCTCTATTTTATTTTTCAATGTAAGTATAATCACTTTTATGCCTCATTGACAGAAGTATGTCTCAACCAGATTTTCTATAAAAGATCAATTGAAACATTGTAGCATAATGTTATGAGTAGTGCTTCATCATTGAAAAGATGTTTTAAGAAAGTAAATTTGGTATTTAAAAGAATAGCTATAGGACTCTCTGGGTCCTGATTATATCAATTAGGTGAATACATTGATATAACCAGGCTACAATTTTTATTAATAAACTGAAGCATGCATGTATCTACAATCACCAGACTCAGTGGAAATGTTACAGTCCTTTACATGGCATTTTATTCTACCGTTAGAGAGACCAGCTGGTATTTTAGAACTAGAGTTGTGATCTTTGTAATCTCATGGGAGATTTATTTGTCAGTTAAGATTGAATATGAAGTGTATAATGGAGATGTTAACTCTTGCCCTACATGGATATGTGAGAATTAAATAAGACTATCTTACTTAATACAGTGTGTGGTATTCATATTTCTCATGCTTATCAAGCATGAGAAATATGATAGGAAATTAATATTTAATAATTTATAGCTATATAAATTGATTATGATAGGATTCCTGATGGGAAATTAATATTTAATAATTTATAGCTATATGTATTGATTATGATCAATTAATAACCACTGAAAGGACAAAGCAGAAACAAACTCTCTTCCATCTTGTCCTATAGGGCTGGCCCCCTGCCTAGACCCCTTCCCTTTTCTGGGAGTGACCACAGGTGTGCCAGCCATGTCCTAACTTCCCCGACCACCATCCGAATGGACCAATGAAGCTCCAGGAACACAGCGAGGGTCCTAATAAGTCTAGACCACAGAAAGACTCTGACCCAAGTGACCAATCTCTGTCACCCTCGTCACTTCCTTAAGCCCATCCAAATAACTAAACCCCATATAACCCACTGTTCTTCCGGGGCTCGCTCTCTCGTCTCGCTGCTGTGCCAGAAAGAGGCTGGGAGCCAAACCCGGGTTTGAATAAAGACTCTTTGCTTTTGCACCGGAAACAGTCTCCCTGGTGGTTGATTATTGGGGACCCTGAACTCTGGGCATAACACCACATGTGTGGTAATTCAATATGTGAGAGGTATCTATATCATAAAAGGCCTGTGGTCATCAGGAGGTACATGGAGCATCTCTTGTGGGCCAGGACTCGCAGCTCGGGTAGGGCTAGTGGGGCTCTCACTGGCTGGTGGGGCTGGTGCCACGGATGTGGGGCCCAGGGCTCATGCAGGGTGGGTCTGGGATCCTGCCAGAGCGGCACGTTTGAGTCTCGCACGGTTTTGCGTGCTGGGCCTCTAGTGGTTCTATAATGCTTACCAAAGCAGGAAATCTAGCTCAACTCTGCTGCTCACTTCTGCAGACGGTTGGAAACATGGTATAATCATTGCTTTTTTATCATTCAGTAAACATTTTCAGCTTCTTCCAGTTTGGGCTATGGGGAGACTGGTCTCTTTTTTATGATACCATCAGCTTACTAAATGCAGGGGCTTCTTCTACAAAAATAATATTTAAAGAGCAGATTTTAAAATAGAATGTAGAATTTAATGTTATTTTTGTAGAAGATGAAGCATGCATACATTATACAGTATATGCCCAAGGAAATTCTGGAATTATATTGCCTGGATAACAACAGTGATTGTATATAGGTGGTTAGAATGTTTTCATATGCAATATATTTTTAATATAAAAACATAATTTTTATGATAAACATTTTTATATTAAAAACGAATTAATGGAGATAATTTTAAGCAGCTTTTCTGAAGGAATTGCAAATATGTTGGCTTTTTCATTCAAAGTTCCTCACTGGCAACCACAGGAAATATCTGGAATTACAGTTAAAAAATAATTCTGTTTTAAAAGTTTAAATCCTCCAACAAAATTACATTTAATTGTTTAATATAAGCTAGGCGTTATGTCAGACATTGAGAAAGAAAGTAAAAACTACAAGATGTCTGAAATAAAAGCGTTCAAAGAATGTGTGGAAAGTTAATTATTTATAACTTAATTTTGCATTACAATTTGATAAAGATTAAAGTAGAGATGTTACTAGCTTATTGTGTTAGTCCTTGTGATAATGCAAATAACTCTGCTTGTAGAGTTATGGAGTGCTTCATAGAAAAAGTGATGTTTTAATCCCAAACAATTTGGCTCTGCCTTAGAATTTACCATTTCTCACCATCTGCATTGCTACCTTCCTCAGCCTAAATATCATCAGGTATTGACTAGGCTGGCGTCATCGCCCCTCAGCTGGTTCCCCTGCCTCACACTTGTCTTTGGAGACTTCCTTTCAAAGAAATGACCCTCTTAAAAAATAATCCATACATCAGCCTCCAAAATGAGTAAAATATTTCATCTTTCATAGGTGCTCCAATATTTTTAATGAATGAATGAATGAATGAGCAGGAATTTGCCACCGAGCCAATTAGAGAAGGACATATGAAACTGGTGGATACACATGTGACAGATGGGACTTGTGAAAGTAGAAGAAATTTAAAAATTTATCAAACCATCTGAAATGATCATTGACTGGTCAGAATAAATCCTCTGAACAGTGTGATTGGACATTGACCAAGACATCAGAGCGGTGAATGCCAGTTGAATATCAACCTAGCTGAGGAAAATGATGTCTTCGGTGATAAGGATAAGTTATTTTAACTGGAGTTTAAGTACATGGTTGGGAATAGAGGAAGATGAATGGAGAAGTAAAATCATTCCAATTTGGAGATTCTTATAGAGAATTTTAAGAGATCTGATTGGTAGCTATTTTTCTTCTTATCCAGAAGATTAGTAGATTTTAATTTTTGAAAAGAAATCACTCTCTATTTCCACATGTTCAAAATGCTCCTATCAGAAACACAAATTGGGTCAAGTTTGCAGTGGTATAGTTGTTTATGGCTTGAAAAGTCGTATTTTCTCTGTCACATAATATTAGAAGAAACTTTTGGATTAGCAGTAACAGAACCCAGCTTGAACCGGCTTAAGCAAAAAGGAAAACATTTTTAAAGGACAATGTGTGCTTCATAGAACTAAAGACAGAGATGCAGGCCGGGTGTCTGAACCAAATGGAAATAAAACACCAATTCTCTTTATTTTTCATCTTCTTTCTCAGAGCTGGTCTGCTTCATCTTTATCCTTCAGGTAAGCTATTTTCCAGGAGAATACCGTAAAAATAGTACCACCAATGTCTCTTGGGTTTATATGCCATATCTTCAAGCAGAGTCAGAACCCCCGACTCCAAGTTTATATTCCTAGAAATAATATAAATATAAATATAAATAGCTCAGGCATATTGGCTTTCTGACCTTGTACTAATTAGATATAGTCAGGGCGGGGGGTGGGGTTGGGGAGTAATGCAAGATGGATAGGAATACATATCCTGTCTGGCTGGGCAATATTGGAAGCAGGGTGACATTTTATGAGTGAGTCCGTAATGAGGAAGTGACAATCATAATCTCCCAGAAATGAATTGCTACAGGTATCTACTATGTGTGGACAGTAAACTTCTAGGTTTTATCACCAAATGTTTAATAAAATGTCTTGCATCTAGTAGATGCTCAATAAACCTTCACTGGGTTGATCCACTTTATCATTGCTCCTCCACTAAGGAGAATGCTGGATGGTATCAGGAATGTAGTGGGTAGCAATATACTGAACCACTTCATAATGGAAAGTCTTTGTTATGTTACCTGGATTCGAAGCCTGCATTTCCTTTTTAATAGATGTGTGATTCTAAGTGAGTAACTTATCTTTCTCTGTCTTACTTTTCTCTGCTGTGAAATGGTCATTAGATATTTCACTACTATTTCACAAGTCTATAATGGGTACAGTGGTACCTCAAGATACAAGTGCCCTAACATATGAAATTTTTGAGATACGAGCCATTGAGTGAGCGATTTTTGCTTTGAAATATGAGCAACATTTGAGATAGGAGTAATCGCACCGATCGGCCGGCTGCACACAACCCACCAGTTTACCACGACTCGAGCGTCTCATAGTTTCCCATGGTTACGGAACGAATTAAACTCGTATCTCGAGGTACCACTGTATTACACGAAATATCTGGCAGGTTTCAAAGTACCTAATAAATGTTAGCTAGCATAATATTTTTAAAAAAATAAAATAAGCCAACAGAGAATTAGTTTTTGTTTAAGTTGTATTGGCTTTCATAAAGTCCTAATTAAATTTTGCTTTTATTAAATAATTCAAATAAACAGATATTTTTGACAGCACCAAGTTGAATGTTTTGAAGTTATCTTCAAAATTTGGGGGCTAGCCATGGCCAGTGTGGTTTGTGGGCTGTGCACGAGGAAGTCGAGGGCTCAATTCCTGATCAAGGCACATTCCAGGTTTTGGTTTCCATGCCAGGTTGAGGCTCATGCAGGAGGCAATCGATGCCTGGTGTGACTCTCTCAGATTGATGTTTCTCTCTCCCTTCCTCCATCTCCGGACTCATCTAAAAAAGAAAGCCCAGCCAGTGTGGCTCAGTAGTTAAGCACTGACGTATGAACCGGGAGGTCACAGTTTGATTCCCAATCAGGGCATATGCCTAGATTGCAGGCTCGATCCCCAGTGTTGGGCATGCAGGAGGCAGCTGTTCAGTGAGTCTCTCTCATCACTAATGTTTCTCTCTCTCTTACTCTCCCTTTCTCTTTGAAATCAATACAAATATATTTTTTAATGGAGGCCTAAATGTACTCTGTGTGAGTTTTTTTAATCCACTAACTAGGAAAGTGCAATTTGAACTTTGAAGTGGAGAGACTTGAAATTGATCAGGTCCTAATAATTTAGTGAGAGAAGTGAGGTCTGTGAACAATTTTTATTTTTTAATACTGCTGGGGTTTTCTCACAGCTGTTGTTTTAGTTGAGTTTCATCTTTACGCAAATGCTTGTTTGGGGACAGTTTATGCTGAGGTGCACTACATCTTTCCAGAACTCATTTTCAACTCCTTGCACTTCTTAGTTGAAAATAAAAAAGATCAATAGAAGAAACTGTAACTTTTACAAGGAAGAGGTTTATATGATTCATGTCCCCGTTTTCTCTGAGAAGAAACGAATCTCTTAGAAGAAGCTATTTTGGGATTTCTATTCTCAGTGTACCACAATAAAGTAAACTTCAGGAAAGTTACAAAACCACCTCGAGGCATTACTTTTGCAGGATCAATAACTCAAATGGGGCTTTAAGTTTTCAGTTATAGAAATAATACCCAGATCCCACATCGCTAATATAGTACTACCTCTGTGCCCTATCCAGATTAGTTGATGTGATACCGGCTATCTATACTTAAATGTCTTTGCATAAAATGTGTTTGAAATTAGATAGAACAGGGATCATGGACATTTTGTCTGGTGAACACTGGACAGGTACCTGTCTAATCTGTCAAATGCAGTACATAGCAATGCATTACATAGGACCAAAAAATTAGGTGCTTTGGGGCATGAAGAAAGGACAGATCAAATGAACACCATGCTTTCACAACTCCAGGCTTTGAATGAGGAAATAGAGATGAATTTGAATAAGTATTTTAATTGAGACAAAAAAAAAAAACAAAACAACACAAAACTTTAAACAACTCATTAATTTGTAAAAAAAGAAAAAGAAAAAAAAAGAAAACCCCCTCTGACAAGTTCACTAAATGACTCACTATGTGCATGTGGATGGTTTTGGTTTAAAAAAAAATCAGCTGAGACATTTCATAACAGAAGAATTTTTAAAATGAAATTAGTGCCTAGAAAATCATTGGAAGGATGGGGAAATCTGCAGTTAACCTGTGAGTCTGCTGCTGGTTTTCCAGGAAAGTAGGCGTTTGGGAACAACTCTACTGACTGCAGACCTGGGCAGGCTGATTCCCAGGAGATTGGCCCAAACACCGACAAAGCCTCTCGTGTGCTGGAGTCCAGGTGTGGCCGGATGCTGCCTGAAGATTGGCCCCTGATTCTCTCCCCCCTCCCCCACCTCACTGGAGTCCTCTCATGGTCAAACATAATAGGATGTTTGGGAGCAAGAATGTACGGAAAGGTAATTTCCCAGCATCTATTGCTATTAATGTAGGGGAGTGCAGAAAAGATGGCAGAAATGATGCCAGGATGCTGACATCTGACCATAAGTTTGAATTTTTAATATGCATAAAGAATTTCTAATAAAGTTTTAGTGATATTAAAATATCTTTCATTTTTGAAGACTATATAGAGGAGAAATGCTTGTATCTCACCCATCTCTGTTTAGAATGGCCTTAGTCAGTGGTCGGCATACCACGGGTCATGAGCCACATGTGGCTCTTTGGCCCCTTGAGTGTGACTCTTCCACAAAATACCATGGCCTGGGGGAGTCTATTTTGAAGGAATGGTGTTAGAAGAAGTTTAAGTTTAAAAACTTTGGTTCTCAAAAGAAATTTCAATCGTTGTACTATTGATATTTGGCTCTGTTGACTAATGACTTTGCCAACCACTGTCTAGTGATTTGTACCATTCCTGTAATGATAAAATCATTGGCTTTAAGTTTATTGCTTATGTGGTCTTCTGTTCTTATTTCGTCTTTTGCATTTATATTCAGTTTGAGAGTGGAAAAATAATGCTAATTTCTTTAGAATGTGATGAAGATTAATCACATCAATGCTAAGGAACTTCCACAAATAGTGAATGATGGATAAATTTTCAACTATTTCTACTAATACCCTTGTGCTTCCTCCTCCCATTTAACCATTAGAAATGTCCAGTGTAGAAATTTGGAACACATGCATAAAATGAAAAACTGTCATGTGAAGTATTTCTGATATTAATGTCTATTTGAATGAGAAAAGAATAAAGATAATTCAAAGAAGAGTAGTGTTCCATTACTGAAATGTAGAAAATGTTATTTAAACCACCAATAAAATACACAGATGAGGCCTCAGCTCATCCTCTGCACTTTCCCCCCTACAGACATGAATTCTGTTCTTTATAATCATGTAAAAAATGTATGCTATGCTGCTTGTTTGTTTAAAATAAAAGTCTTGCAATAGGCCAAGCAGGTGTGTATTCTTAATGCCCAAGTACACATCTCTATTTTTGCTCAATAATTGGCTGCCAATGGAGGAGATTAAGAGCTTACTATAAAAAAGGCAGTTTTGGTTTGTTATAGTTCCATCACTGAATAGATTAAGAAGAAATCAAAGACTAACAATTCCCCCACATTTACTGAATTATAATGATTTCTAACTTGTAGTCTATATGATAATGCGAAAACAACATAACAGTCGGAAGTAAACATTATAATGCAAACTGCATTGTATTCTTAGCAGTCAGATTTGAGATATGTTTAAACACTGATAGGAATCCCATAAATACTTGGGAAATAGATTATTAGAATCAAGTAATTGCCTCTGGAAGAAGAATAATTTAAGCATTTGGATTAGTCTCACGATAATTATCATTACTTTCATCGTTATTTTATTCATAGTCTAATCCTCCTGTGTTAGTCTTTCTTGATCTCAATTCTAAAATGGACTCTGAAATTGACATATTAATTTTATGTTTTAACTTGTTTCCACCAGTAAAAAAATTAAAAATATGATATAAAAGTTATAATGTCTATCCTAAAATATATAATTGGAACTGACATAGGTATTTTTTTGTTTTGATTTATTTTAATGAGATCGATTAGCACATGCCTAATGGCATTATTAGACATATTTTACCTCTGTGAACTAAATTAGAGAAAAAATAATTCAATTACTAAGAATTTATTCAAGTGGTATTTATAGAAAGTGAGGTAAATAGCTCTGAAGACTATCAAAGTTAAAAATAAGCTAAACTTTCTTCTCAAAAATGTAAATATATTATTTTTTTAAATTATCTTTATTGTTGAAAATATTACAATGTCCCCCTTTCCTCCCCCATTGGTTCCCTGAACCACCCCTACCACCCTCACTTCTGCTTCTGCAGCCTCTTCCCTCCCTCCCCCCCACCCCCTCTCCAGGTTTCACCACTGTATTCTTGAATTCCCCTAAGTGGAGTTTTCTACTTTGGTGCTTTAAACTCCATTTTTAAAATGAGTTCTTAAATAATAAATTTGACAGAATCATGTTTTGTGTTTTTTTTTGTAAGAAATAACAGTAAGTGTGTGTGTGGGGGGGGGGGGGCGCGGGTGTTGTTCTTACTCTAATAAAATTTGCTTGAGTGGGTTGTTGATTTTGGACACTTACAACTCTTTTCTTCTTCTCATTTATAATATGAACCTTAAGGTTTTGCAAAACTTAACTTTAAGCAGAAATAGCCACAAGGAAAGTTGGAGTATGCTTGTAATTCAGTGGAATAAAACAAAATATAATTGGTAATGAGGCAACACAAAACATTTACAAGCTGACTTTCCCTTACTAGTTGATTTTATGTCAATCTTGAGTTTAAGTAATTTTTCAGGGAGTAAAAAATTAATTTAAATGATATCTTCACAATGTAGGTATTATAATAGTTCTTCCTGCCCCATTCCAAATATAAATCATGAATTGTTCTCCAGTTCGGCATTACTGGTGCCATTGGAAATGTGGTTAAAACTAATCAATAAGGAGCTATAAATCATCTGCTACGTATATTAAGTCAAACTATCTGTTCTTAGTTGACTATTGAATATAATTTCATCTTTCCAATATAACAGGAATCATCTGTTTTCTGGATTCTTATAAGAAAATTAAACCTTAAACTCTTGGTTGTTTAACTCATCAAAATTCTAGGTATGAGAAATGAATTAATGGCAGAATGCTTAATGAAACTCATTTATACAGGTACCCAAAATTTCATTCTAAGATTGAGCTAGATTGTAAAAACTTTAATCTCAGTGTTTGGTCCCAAATTAATATTGATTTCAATAAAATGAACTATAAGCTTATATTTTTTTACTTATAATATAAATATTATGATTAAGGGCTCTATGAAAATCCAGGCCATATCTATTGTTGCCAAGAATCTATACATATAAAATCCTAATAGGCGAATAGACTGAGAGGTGGAATAACTGAACAACCGGTTGCTATGATGTGTGTGGATGACCAGGAGAAGCGTGTGGAACATGGTGGGCATCGGCTGCAGCAGGATGATGGAGCAGGTGAGCGGAGGTGCCAGAAAGAGGGCAAGGAAGGAGGGTGGGGGGCGGAGGAAGCAAATTGCTGTCATCAGGGTGAGCATTGATGGTTATAGCAAATTCTTTGTTCCTGCATGCAGCAGTCCTGCCCAGCACTCATACCTGCTGCCAACGCCAGAGCTGCCTCTCTCCCCACTGCTAGCGCCTGGTACCAACCCCAATTGCTCGGCACCATCAGTGGGTGCAAGCGGTGGCTGCTGATGTTGATTGCCCATCAGGGCTTCTCCACCTTCCCCTCTGCCTGAGAGGCAACTGGGGCTGGCAGCCACCTCTCACCCCTGCTGCCAGTGACAGCCCCGCTCACACCCACTGCTGACGCTGGCCCTGCTTGCACCCACTGCTGGTGCCCAGCACCAGTCCCAATTGCTCCGTGTCATCAGCAAGTGTGAGTGGAGGCTGCCGGCCCTGATCATCCTTGAGGCTTCTCCACTTGATCCTGCTCCTGAGGTTGTGATCAGGGCAACAGCTGCCTCTGGCACCCACTGACAGCACCAACACCGCTTGTACCCACTGATAGTACCAGCTCCAATTGCTCTGCACTGTCAGTATATGGGAGTGGTGGCAAAAGTGGGATTGCTGGCAGACAGGGGACTGGAGCTGCAGCAGGAGGGGCCGAGTGGAGGTGCAAAGGATGAGACTGCCCATGTGCTCACCACAGCCTCGAGGCCCACAGTTCCTTTCCTGGTGCACAAATCCATCCACTGGGCCCCTAGAATCATAATAAGGACCTAACAGCAGCATATGTCTTAGAACTTAACTCTGGGAAAGTTGTTAAAGTTCTCTCCTAAGCAATCATTTTAGATTTTTCTCTATAATATTGTAAATATCAATAATACAAAATATCATTTTCTTCATTTATTATGCATTGGGTTCTATTTTTATGTATATTTCATATCTAATAAAAGAGTAATATGCAACTGAAACTGGTTTGGCTCAGTGGATAGAGCGTCCGCCTGTGGACTGAAAGGTCCCAGGTTTGATTCCGGTCAAGAGTATGTATCCTGATTGTGGGCACATCCCCAGTAGGGGGCGTGTAGGAGGCAGCTGATGGATGTCTCTCTCTCATCGATGTTTCTAGCTCTCTATCCCTCTCCCTTCCTCTCTGTAAAAATCAATAAAATATATTTAAAAAAAAAAGAGTAATGTGCAAATTGACCATATCTCTGATACACCCACGAGCCACACCCACCAGCCACACCAACCAGCCAATCAGAGCATGTATGCAAATTAACCCAATCAAGATGGCTACCACCATAGAGCAGGAGGGAGGCTTGGGTTGCCCCTGGCAATGAAGGAAGAAGCCAAGGTTTCCACAAACCCTGGCGGGCACTTATGGCAACAAAGTTTCAATGGCTGTGCAAGCAGAATGCTTGGCTCCGCTCCAGGCTACAAAGTTTCAATTGTAGAAGATAAATAAATCCCAGATACCAGGGCCTCCACTTGGATCGCTGGGCATGGCCGGCCTGCAAACCACCACAGGCCCCTTGATGGAGGAAGCCAAGCTCTCTGCACACCCTGGCCTGCTCTTAAGGCCTGTAAACCATCCCACAAGACTTCCTTCAGGGATGTCCAACTGCCCGTTTAGGCCTCATCATCCATGCTTCGTTTTCCTCAATCTGTTGGCTAAGTATATCTTCATGCAAAGGGCAATCTCAAAAGCCAAGAATGGACATATTTCTGTCATCACAGGTTCTTGAAGGTTGATGTACAGAAAGGAAAATGGTTCTGAAATTTCCCCAGAGATGAACCAACTGGAGTCAAAATACAGTTTATTAAAAATTATGCTTGACTGGCTGGCATGGCTCAGTGGTTGAGCGTCGAACTATGAACCAGTAACACAAACTGAAATCGGGTGTTGAGGGGTCTGAGTTCTTCTCTGGGGGTGTGAGGAAAATGTATGCTTCCCAGCTCATTGTTTGTTGGCATTATTATTTTCCTTGTACTTGTAGAATTAAGGCCCCCAGTCTTGCTATCTGTCAGGGGTCATATTCAGCTCCTACAGGTTGTCCACATTCCTTACCAGGTGATCTCCTTCATATTCAAAGCTGGTTACAAAGAATCTTCTTCCAGGTGTTGAATCCATCTCACACTTTGAATCTCTGACTTCTCTACCTTTGACCTTAAGACTCATATTTAAAGGGCTCATGCAATTGTTTCAGGCACACCAAGACAATCTTCCTATCTTAAGGTTAACTGATTTGGGACCTTCATTTAATCTGCAAAATCTTTTCATAGCAACACCTATATTAATGAGTGATTTAAAAGAGGGAAGTGGTTGAATCCCTGGTGGTCAAGAATTTTGGAGGGTGTCTTTCAGTTCTGCCTATCACATACCATTGGGATGGCCAAAATAGTTGGGAGCTGGAAAAAGTATAAAGTAAGCTTTTTCTTGTGTCAATCTGTGAAGTATGGAACATATTTGGGATCTACTTTTAGCAATTGTTGAGGATTGCTTGCTATGAATTCTCTAGTGCTCTATACTGATCTAATTCTCAGCTTTATCATTTTCTTAAACCTATCTTTATTTTTAAACATACATTCCATCACTATTTACTTTTCATATTATCCACAAACAATATTATATCCTTTGTGGAAAAAAGTTGGAGCACAACTACATTCTAAAAGAGGACTCCATTTCTATGAATTAATTTTTTTTTCTGAGATTATATTTAAAAGTTGTGGTCTTGCCAAGTGAAAAATAAATGATATAAAACTAGAAAGGAGTATTAGGTAGTCTCCACGGGAGAAAGGAAATACATAAATCATATTTAGCAAAGGATATAGATTAAGCTCCTCTCTCAAATTGCTTTGAGAATGAGATAAGTAATTACCTAGTTGGTATAATTTAGCTTTTGTCTTTACTGGAGGGAAGCGACTGCACCAGAAAATCATTTTACTTCTATAGTCCTAGAATTCAATTAAAGTAATTATTAACTAGTGGGCAATAATTATCAAAGCAAAAATAAAATACAGTAAATTAAAATATTTAACTGTTCATATGCGGTAGTTTCATATTGCATAGAAATTATGTGAATGTCAACAGAATAAGAATAAAATAAATATAATTTTTTAAAATGTACTGAACATATACCTTGTAGTTTTCAAGGGAAGACAGAAAAAACACCTGAAATGCTCATTTATTCCTGAAAAACACTGAAATTATATATCAGCTTAGAGTGTCTGGTGTCTTGTTCAATTTAAAAATCACGAAAGTGCATGCCTCTGTAACATTGTCTTGAAATTAGATACTGCAAAATTTTCAAGTTGAATGAGAGTTTTTGATTGATGGATGTGCAAAACATCATCTTTACATAATGCCTAATCTTTCTTCCGGAGTAGAATCATTTCAGCACGCATTATGCTCTGCTGGTAACTTTAGGGAAATAAAGCTGAATTTAAAATTACTAAAAGGAGTCATACATTTAAAAAAAATAAACACTGTAGAAAAAAATATTAATTAGGTTTTCCAGCACCTCTATGAACAAAGGAAGTGCATAACTCCTTATTATAACAGTTTATTTTTTAATATATTTTATTGATTTTTTTACAGGGAGGAAGGGAGAGGGATAGAAAGTCAGAAACATCAATGAGAGAGAAACATCGATCAGCCGCCTCCTGCACGCCCCCTACTGGAGTTGTGCCCGCAAGCAAGGTACATGCCCCTGACCGGAATCGAACCCGGGACCTTTCAGTCCGCAAGCCGCCGCTCTATCCACTGAGCCAAACCAGTCTCGGCTAACAGCTTATTTTTAATGTGTGTGTGTGTGAGAGAGAGACACAGAGAGAGAGTGAGTACATACTGTTTTTTGTCTTTGTAAATGAGGTGAATATGGAAAGGGTAATCCCCTGTAGTATTCCTTTATTTGTCTTATTGTGTGGCCAATGTATTGCTTTTCTTGGGGATGTAGTCTTGAGTAGAGTTTAATACTAAGAAGAAAATAGGCTCTGGTATGCTAAATAATAGTATAGGCATACCTCATTTTATTGAACTTCCTTTTATTGCATTTCTCAAATTTTTTTTAATTTCTCTTTTATTTTTATTTTTTAAATATATTTTTATTGATTTTAGAGAGGAAGGGAGAGGAAGAGAGAGATAGAAACATCAATGATGAGAGAAAATCATGGACTGGCTATCTTCTGCATATCCCACACTGGTGATCAAGCCCACAATCCAGGCACGTGCCCTGATTAAGAATCAAACATTGGCCTCCTGGTTCATAAGTCTACGTTCAACCACTGAGCTGTGCTGGCCAGGCAGATGTTTCTCTCTTACAAATTGAAGTGTTGTGGCAATCCTGAAAGAGGTGAATTGATTTGCCCTATTTTTTCGAACAGCATTTGCTCACTTTATGTCTCCAACATATTTGGTAATTTTTGAAGAATTTCAAATTTTTAAATTATCATCATATTTGTTGTGGAGATCTGTGATCAGCAACCTTTGATGTTACTATTGTAATTGATTTGAGTACCATAAACCCGTGCCCATGTAAACAGTGATCTTAATCAATAAATGTGTGTGTGCTTTGATTACTCCACCAATCAGCTAGTCTCCATATCTCTCCCTATTCTGGGAGCTCCCCATTCCTTAAGATGCAACAATATTGAAATTAAAACCCTATCATGGTCTTTAAGTGTTCAGATGAAAGGAAGGGTCAATTGATTCTGCAATCTTTATTTTTGTCTAAATTGCTACAGCCACCCTAACTTTCAGAAACCACACTGATCAGTCTGCAGCCATTAACATCAAGGCAAGATTATGACTGTCTGCTGATGGTTCAAACAATGGTCAGAATTTTTTAGTAATAAAATATTTTTAAATTGTAGACTTTTTAAGATATACTGATATTACACATTTAATATACTGCAGTATAGTACAAACATAACTTTTAAATGCATTGGGGAATCAAAACCATTATATGACTGGCTATATTGTGATATTCACTTCATTTTGGTGGTCTGGATCCTGACCTGCAATACAGTTGGATATCTTTAGAGAACTAAGTAGCAAATAAATATAAGGGAAATGTCTATTTTTTAAAAAAATTAACATTTTAATTGAAATGTGAATATACCAATTTTGAGGGAAAAAATTCTTTGTGGAAACATCTTCAGTGAGTTATTCATTACTTCTATTTCAAAGTAAATTATCTCCAACAATGTAATTTTCTTATGGTAATGACAGAGAATGCTTAAGTTTCATAGATTATAATATATATGGAATACAATATATATATCTCCCTTTTATGATTGATAATTACATTTCCAACTTAAAATGTAGAATGAGCCATATGTGAATATACCATTATTGTAAAGATGGCTTCTGGACTTGAAAAAAATTTTTTGTGATAGCTACTAGACACTGGAGGTAAAGAAAAGCTAAAGACATTGGCTCAAGGGTCAAGGAATTAGGGCCTATGAACTACTTTACCAACTGTAGGACTCTCAGCAATTTGCTAAAACTCATTAACAGGTTTCCCCATTAGTCAAATGGAGAAAGTGATGCCTCATGCATTGGCGGATTGTAAGGGTTCAGTTTACATAATCAGGGAGTAATTATTGAGTGCCAAATGACTCAAGGACTGTCACTGGTACTAGGGAGATAGAAATGAGCAAACCTGATCAACTTTCCTTTCTTCAGGAGGCTTATATTCTAACAGGTTACATTTATTGGTAAATATAAAGTCTAGTCATTTAATAAGTAGAAACTATGATAATTTCCTTAGTTTTTAATAAGAATATACTGTATATCTCACAATGAAAAACCTTTGCAAATCTAGGAAAAAAATTTTACTGAGACAGAGCACATTTTTTTTTTTATTCAGTACATAGCAGCTCCAAATTTAGTTCCTGTTCCAAGTCAAGACAACATTGAAAATCATTAAAGTTTCAGTTCCTCATTTCTCATATTTATCATAATCATAACTTATTATGGTATTTTCACTATAAAACCACCTGCATGAGTGAGTAGGACCAGATGAGAGAAGTCCTTGTAGATAATAAAGGGAATGGCACGCCATCTTCTCTACTGCCCTGTTATGTCTGTATCAAAATTATGTTTCGATGTCCTAAACACTGGAGCGAAATATCCATATTAACTTAGAAGGAGGCAAGAAAATTCCTCATTTGCTAAGAAGGTTAACACTTTCACACCACTATGACTTTCCTATGGTAATTAACTTACAATAATAGAGTGTAATTTTTCATCATAATGGATATACGAACCTGGCCTCATTAATCAAGATAAGATGAAGCAGACCACTTACTATGACTGTAAATCTTAAGTTTAAAATAACTAGCACTTTATTTTCTTAGTATTTTTTATTGATTTCAGAGAGAAAGGGAGGGGGAGAAAAAGAGAAACATCAATGATGAGAGAGAATCCTTTATCTGCTGCCTCTTGCAGGTCCCACACCAGAGATCTAACAAACTTCCTAGGTCATAGGTCAACATTCAATCATTGAGCCATGCCGGCCTGGATTTAAATGTTTTGTGTTTGTTTATGTTGGAAGGACCCATTTAAAATCTGGAGGGTTACATTACATGTAAATTATTAGCATTTTTAAAAACATTTCATAAGATTATGTTTAATCTACATCAAGAAATATTCAAGGAGATAGGGCAGAGTTTCTTTTATTTTTATTCTTTATTGTTTAAAGTATTACATGAGTCTACTTCCCCCAACACTGCGCATTGACCTCTCCCAGGCCACTCCCACTCCCAACACATGCCCTCACCCCCCTACTATCTGTGACCATTGATTATGCTCATATGCATACATACAAGTTCTTCGGTTGATCTCTTATCCCCTCAGTCTTGCCTTCCCTCGTAGGTTGAATAGTCTGTTCAATGCTTCTCTGTCTCTGGTTCTATTTTTGTTCATCAGTTTCTGTTGTTCATTATATTCCACATATGAATAAGATGATGTGATATTTATCTTTCTTTGACTGGCTTATTTTGCTTAGTGTAATGCTTTCCAGTTCCATCCATGTTGTTACAAATGCTAAGAGCTCCTTTTTTACAGCAATGTAGTATTCCATTGTGTAAATGTACCACAGTTTTTTTATTCCTCTCATATTCTGATGGGCACTTAGGCTGTTTCCAAATCTTAGCTATGGTAAATTGTGCTGCTATGAACATAGGGCTGCATATATCCTTTCTGATTGGTGTTTTTGTTTTCTTGGAATATATTCTTAGAAGTGGGATTATTGGGAAAATTAGAGTTTCATTTTTAATTTTTTGAGGCAGCTCCATACTATTTTCCACAGTGGCTGCACCAGTCTGCATTCCCACCAGCAGTGTAAAAGGGTTTCTTTTCCTCAGCATCCTTTCCAGCACTTGTAGTTTGTTGATTTTTTGATGATGGCCATTCTGACAGGTGTGAGGTGGTACCTTATTGTCATTTTGATGTGCATCTTTCAGATGATTAGTGACTTTGAGCATGTTTTCATATGTCTCTTGGCCTTCCTTATGTCTTCTTTCAAATGGTGTCTATTTAGGTCTTTTGCCCATTTTTTTTTTTGACTGTTTATCTTCCTTTTGTTAAATTGTATGAGTTCCCTATCAATTTTGAAGATTAAACCCTTATCAGAGATAACATTGGCAAATATGTTCTCTCATGCAGTGGGCTTTCTTATTGTTTTGTTGATGGTTTCTTTTGCGGTACAGAAGCTTTTTATTTTGATGTAGTCCCATTTATTTATTTTTTCTTTAGTTGCCCTAGGAGCTGTATTTGTAAAGATATTGCTATGACATATATTTGATATTTTGCTGCCTATGGATTCTTCTAAGATTTTTATTGTTTCCTGTCTTATGTTTAAGCTCTTAATCCATTTTGAGTTTATTTTTGTGTATGGTATAAGTTGGTGGTCTAGTTTCAGGTATTTTTTATTTTTTTTTGCATGTATCGGTCCAATTTTCCCAGCACCATTTATTGAAGAGACTATATTGAATCCATCGTATGCTCTTGCCTCCTTTGTAAAATATTAATTTAGCATAATGGCTTTTTATTTAAAAGACTGCAGCAAAGACAATGTGTAATTCCCTTAGATATATAATAAAGATAATGAAGGTATTCCGACATTTAATTATAACTAAGAAAATCTATAATAATTTCTACTGACTGAACTACATCCCAAAACCACACATCTTCTGAGGTAATGTTAAGATTGAAGAGATGGTGATGACAAGAAAATATGTTTTAAGATTTGGCCTGCTGATGCTGAAACTGGTTTGGCTCAGTGGATAGAGCATTTGCCTGTGGATTGAAAGGTCGCAGGTTCAATTTTGGTCAAGGGCATATATCTTGGTTACGGGCACATCCCCTTTAGAAGCTGTTGATCCATGTCTCTCTCTCATCGATGTTTCTAACTCTCTATCCTTTTCTCTTCCTCTCTGTAAAAATTCAAATATATAAATATATGATTTGGACTGCTGAGTCCTTAAGTTGGGCCTGCCTAGAGGTTTTCTGTGTTTAGTTGTGCTTATCTGTATAAAACAGGAATAGCAAGATAAACTCTTAGGTAATCCTAGGTTCTATGCTCTTCTTTGTCAGTGTTCTTCACTGGCGATAATTTGAATTTTAGAGGGAGGCCTTACTTTTTTAAGTTCCTAAGGCAGAATTAGTCTTTTTAAAATCAATAAAACAAAAAGCAATATGTCAACTGACTTTTGTTTGAAGAGAGCATAAGATCCATGAACACACAGACTTGTTTGTCTTGGTTAACACTCTGTTCCCAGAACTCAGTCCAGTATCTGGTATAGTTAGCCCTCATTTAGTGATTGTTTAATAAGTGAATGAACAAGTCACTTTTAAAAATGAACTTACCTAATAGTCACTACCACTTAATACATAATTACTATGTGTCTGTCATTGTCTAAATATATACATTGAGTAACTTATTAAGAAGATTCCTATATTCCTATAATCCAGCACTGTTATTCTCTTTTTATAAATGAAGACATAGTGGTCCCAATGAGTCAAATTCGTCACCAGCTATATATGGTAAGTGGTACATTACAACTCAAACCCAAGTATTCTGGTTCTAGGTAACATACTTCTAAACCACTGCACTAGAGACTCTCTCTAATTTAATGGGAATTAACCCATCATTATCTTCTAGCTAATCTTTCAATCTTAGTATTCCATACACTTTGGCTTTCAACCCTCTTCAAAGCTCATGTTTCATGCTCAACCTTTTCTCTGGGATAAAATAGTATATTAGTGGCCGTCAAATTGATACTCCCCCATCTACCAGTTACTACAATCTCTATTTGAATGGCTCATAGGTATCTCAAACCAACTAATATATAAACTTTTTGATCTCTTGTCTCAATAAAAAGCACTAACCTCAACAAAACAAAACAAAACAACAACAACCTGGAATTCGTCTATGATGCCACAATATCTCTCACTCCTCTCATCCCAATCATCCAATTCATTATCAAATCTTTTAAATTCTCTATTGTGACTATTTTAGTGTCTCTCACTTGCTCTCCATCTTAATCAAAGCTACCCTCACCTCTATCTCTTGCCTATTTCTGAAACACCTCCTACAGTGGTTCTGAGCACAGTCTCTTTCTACTTTCAACCCACTAACCATAGTGAAGCTGCACTGATCTTTGAAAAGCAAACCAATGCCAAACCTTTTAATGGCTTCTCAATGTAATTCAGATGCCTATATTACAGGGTTCTCAATGGAACCTAAATATACTTGCATGACATGATCTTACCTCTCTCCCCAGTCTCATTCCTCACCCTTTTTCCTGGCTCCCTATCTCACAGCCTGCGTAGACCATTTTAAAGTCCTCAAGTATGGCATGTTTCCTTCCACTGACTGACCTTTGCCCCTGCTCTTCACTCAGACTAGAATCCTCCTGGTATTCTTTTCAACCTGACTGTGCCAACACCTACTCAAACTTCTTGTCTCTAATTATTTGTCATTCTCATAAAGAAGTTCCTCCAAACTTAGCTTTGGCTCTCTACTATATACTCATAGAACACAGCATTTTTATTCCAGATTAAAATCATAATTTTAATTTAATGTTTATATTCTCTAATACAGTGTCAGCCACATGAGGATAAGGGCCAGGATTCCTGACTCATTGTCATCTAACACAGTGGCCTGGCTAACACTGGTGTCCAAACAAATTTACTAGACATGGTATCCACATTTCTTACTTTTTAAAAAAATAATATATATTTTATTGATTTTTTTTACAGAGAGGAAGGGAGAGGGTTAGAGAGTTTAGAAACACTGATGAGAGACATCGATCAGCTGCCTCCTGCATGCCCCTACTGGGGATATGCCCACAACCAAGATACATGCCCTTGATGGGACAGAACCTGGGACCTTTCAGTCTGCAGGCTGATGCTCTATCCACTGAGCCAAACTAGTTTCAGCTGGTATCCAATTTTCTAACTATGAACAAACTAGGACAGTAACAAGTGAACTCTGCTCAACTGCACTGAATGGTTTCTGAAACAACCTTCATAATTTTCAAGAATGATTCATTATTTTGGCCCATCCATATAAGTTTAACTAAAATGGGCATTCATTTTTCCAACTGAAGACATTGAAAAGGAAGGGAAAAAAAATAGAAAGACCAACATTTGCTCCTATTTCCAAAGTATAAACTGCCCTATCTCTTGCTGCAACTGAATGTAGAGGTGAAGACATTTCAAATTTATCTCATACCAACCATTTGCAGAGGCCGGTTCTCTGTAGTTGCTTTGTTATAAAAGAAATGTTTTTAAAGGTAGAGTCAGGTATCAGAATGTGAAGGTGTGAGCCTGCACAGTCTCACCCGATGGCTCCAACATTGAATACATAACTTATACAACCATTTTCTGCTGGTGTCCCCAGTGTCTGCATTTTGCAGAGACAAGATCATATTGCAGACGAGCATGGGGGATGAGAAGTATTGCTGTGGACATATTACAAAGTACAATCTGTCAAAGGAGCCTCAGAGGAGCCTTCCAATTTAAGTATCTTAATTAAGAAATAACGAAAAGTAAAAAACTCATCAGGCTGTGCTATGAAGGAAACCACAAATGTTTCCAATCCATAGAGGAGTAGATCACAGTCTTAAAATTCCCTGGGCAAGTCTCTCAGCTTAGAACAGTTGCCGGCCTAAGCTGACTTTGGTTTCTCCTCTTCACAGACCTCTGATATACACAGGGGTGGGCAAAGCAGGTTTACAATTGCTTGTATGGAAAAATATATAATAATAGAATAAATGATAATATAAGAATAAACTGTGCTTCCTGTACTCACAACTGTAAGCCTACTTTAGCCAACCCCTGTATTTTCTAATAACTAAAGTAAGTATCTGACAGTAATGTATGTGATTTTTCAAGTGAGACATGTAGACATACAGGTTGATTCTGCCAAATCACAAAACTGTGTGTATAACCCTGTTTCAGGTGTAAAATTCATCTCCTATATTCTGGGCACAGAGTAATGTGTAAAGAGAGGAAAGTATTACCAAATGAGATACAACACTTGAATCTTATAAATCTATATAGTTACCACTTATCTTTCACAGACACAATTTGACATTTTTATTAATAATGAAAAATAATATATTGAGAAGGTTAGAGAATAATGGTTAAAAATTGGGCTTTATAATCATATTGAGTTTAAATCTAAAACTTACTAGTAGGATCTCTGAGTTCGAAGATGTTATTTAACCTTTAAAATTTGGTTCTCTTACTGGCAAAATGATAATAATAGTCTGCCATAGAGATTTTTTTCTGAAGATAGCATGAAGTAGCATATATAGAATATTACATTTTCTAAATAGTTTGGGGACTCAATAAATTTTTGTTATTATTTTATGGACAATACTAGAGGCCCAGTGCATGAAATCATGCACAGGTGGAGTCCCTCAGCCTGGCCAGTGATTGGGGCCAAACAAGGCTGTTTCGCCCATTTCCAATTGGAGCAAACAGGAAGGCACCATGGAAAGTTGTCCATCCATGTTACGTTGGCTGTGGGAGTGCACTGATCACTAGAGGGCAGCCCCTGTGTTGAGTATCTGCCCCCTGGTGAATAGTGCACATCATAGATACCAACCGATTGTCCAGTCTTAACTTTTATATAGATAGACTAGAGGCCCAATCAGAAATTTGGTGCAAGGGCCTTGGCCCCAGCCCCCACTCATCACAGCTTTGTCTGGAAGGAAGGATGTCTGGTCTAATTAGCATATCATGCTTTTATTATTTTAGATACTATTATTGTAACCATGATTTAATATTTCAATTAAGCAATAAAGGTTATGTATTCTGCACTCTCTCAAGACTACAGCCAACTCTCTGTACATAAATAGAGTCCTATGTTTTTGCTTTCTATGTAGCTTTTTAATATATATATACATACAGCTTAAAGCAGCCAGCTCCAGGGGAGAAGGGCTGTGTGGCACAGCTGTGAAGATTCACAGGTGTCTTCTTTATAATGCAACTTCCTGTTTGAAGGGAGCAGTGAGAGGAGAGCTTCTCTTCCTTCAGCCCCTGCTTTCCTCTTTTTCTAAAGAAGGGGCATGTTCACATTCCCCTTCAGCTCCCCCTGCCTTAACTCTTCGGAGAGAAGGCATGTCCACAGTCCCTTCCCCTGGTCCCTTTGTTCTGCTTTTCCTTTCCCATCTTATACAAACCTCCATCTGCATGAAGATGTTAAGATAGGTGTTTGAAGACAGGAGTTCCCCCATCTTCTGGATATGCCAGCACTGGAATAGACCACCTACTTCCTCTCCTTTAGCACCTGTCTCATGAGTTTGGCTTTCATTGCAACAGGAAGGTGAACCTAGGTTTGAAGGCATTATTACTGAGAATTCATTATCTAACATGGTCCAGAATGAATTATTTTGCTGCTAAAATATGCAGTTTTAATGTGGAGATATTGTTATTTCCAGGTCCCTGTCATAACTGAGGTATCATCTCCTCATTTGCTTAAAAAAAAAAAAGTAAAGGAAGCTCAGAGTAGTTAAACAGCTTTTCCAAGGTCAACCAGTTAATTCAATGAGAAGTTGTACCTATAACTCAAATATCATGTTTCTGGGTAGAGTTCTTAATACTACACCATGGTGGTCCTCATAACATAGATTATCTTTAGTATGATATAAGAATAAGGTAATATTTTCCATCAAATGTGGTATTCTTTTTAGGCACTTTGTTCTCTATCATCCTGGAAAAAAGATAAGAAGAGAGTATTATTTTATTGTTTAATTAATGAGAGGTCAAAATCTCAGGGAATGTTGAGTATCCATTGAAGATGATGTTGTCACGTAATGATCAAATTGAAGATAGAACTCGGCCAGTGTTCTCCACACCAGTGGAGGCTACTCATGATAACTTGAAGACCTTATCTAGAACTTTAGACTTTTCAAGGAACTAACATACATTATTTTTTTCAAATAAATTGTCAAAAAGGTATAGATCTTTATGGGGGGACAGCTTTGCAAATTAAGTTCAAAATAGCTCAGATACAAAAGGTAAAAACTGCCATAGCCATCTTGGTTGGGGTTAATTTGCATAGTAGCTCCTGATTGGCTAGGGGGCCTGGTTGGTAGATGTGGCTTGTGGTATAGCAGAGTGATGGTTAATTTGCATATTACTTTTTTATTAGATAGGATGACCTCATAAAATATATTAATAGCTAGTACTAAAATGAAAATACTTCAAAGAATACTGACTATCATATGTAACTATGCATAAATTATTTTTTAAGTTTTAATTTTCTCCTTATTTGATATGAAGAGTCTGGGCATGTCTTTAAAATCTTGCTGACTCAGTAGCCATTGCTCTAACAAGAGGATTATTTCTTTAATGTCAAGTGATAATGACTGATATAACTTTCTCAGTGACTCTATTAATAATTAAGTATAGCTGGCATTTCCTTTAGGTTGAATTCTAGATAAGATGTTTGATTTTAAAATAGCACATTTTTTAAAGATAGGAGGAGGGCTTCACTGAGAAAGATGAAAAGTTTTATACAGGCTAGAACTTAGATTCTGACATTGTCATCTTATTTCTTCTTAACATCAATAGGTGAGTCTCCTCACCCAAATATTCAAGTTTCCCTTGTACCACTGATTAGTGGTTGTCTAACCACCTCTTTAACATTAATTAATGTAGAGTGGAACTTTAGTTGAGAAGGCCTGGTAATTGCTTTCAAGCTAAAGGTAATGGAATAAAGGTTGATTAGCTCATAGATATCATAGATCTACATGAAAGAACCAAAGACAGAAGGAACAGAGATAAAGCTTTCAGTTTGTCATAGCAAAGGTTTTTAGGGATATTTAAATTTGAATGAAAATATTCAGTGGCTGGTCAATGAGAAGGAAGTTACTACTTGGTTGTTGTTCTATGAAGAGCTTAGATGATAGGTGGTTAAATTGATGCAAAGGGCTTCAGAAAACATCGTGGATATATGGTTTAAAAAAATGTTTTTTTTGAGATTATTTTGATATTCCTAATCCTCTCTTATCCAACCAGTTGTGAACCATTAGAATTGATCTTTGAATTTTCTATTTCCCTTAAAATTATTTATTTTATTCTCTGATTTTAAGTAATACACGGAAATAATTTTAAAGTATTATTTTTTTTCTCCTATTTTGTTCAGGTTTAAAAAATATTTTAACAATACTACTTGAAGTTTTTGTTTGTTTGTTTGTTTGTTTGTTTTTTGTTTTTGGTGGAGGGAAGGGGGGAATCAAACTCTGTACCACTACCCAAATGTAATATTAGTAAGTTAATGGTGTGTGATTATATCCATTCTCAAATTTTCATCTTTCAGACACATACTCCTTATTTCTCAGGAGTATTCATGTGGAAAACTTACTAATAGGGCATAAGGGTAATTTTAAGAAAAGCCTTTAATTTTTAAAATTCTATATTATCCCAATAAAATTTTACTTTATTTCTTGAGCAGAAGTCAGAAATATTACACTTAGGTCACATGAGGTGAATCCTCATCACAAGTTGTTTAATTTGATATTTCTAGGTTAGTCTTAGGAGAATCATCATACTTGGAACAAAATTTTAATAATGACAATTTCATTCGGCCACTTGAATTTTCCATAAAAAATTAAAGTAGTCCTTTTATTTAAAGTCTCAAGTAAATAATACTGTTTTATCGAATTAAAGCAAAAAATAACCTTGAAAATGACTTATTATAAAGAAAGTATAGTTTGTTTTTATAGCATGAGCTCCGAATTAATCCAATATCATGGATACTGAGCTTTATTATTATAATTATTCAATTAAAGATTTATCATCCATTAAAAAGTGTCATAGTCTTAGCATTCATCACTGGTTATTCCATCAAACAGTACATGATGAAACTGTTAGGTTAAACTAATTACAGTGAACTCTACAAAGAAGTGAATATTTTCTTGCCCGGGAATTAGCATATGACTACTCCCTCTACATTTTAATCTCATTAGTAAGACCGAAGCTTCAGTGATAGGTTTTAAAAAAGATTTGTACTAAATATATAAGGCTACATTGTTATATCTAAACTATTTATAAGCCTCGGGTTTACCCTGTTACCTGTTTATATGTGTGCACATTGTGTCTATGGTGGTAAATGACATGTATGTTGGCAAAGTTACTTAAAGAGATACCAAGATAAGGGAGCACACATACTGTGCTGCCAGGTTACGGAATTCCACTATAATAGAACTGAAAATTTTCCAAGCTATAATTTTCTGCAAAGAATATACATTATTGATACCACCTGTTCTCTTCCTCTCCCGATTCAATTTGAGCAATTTTTTTTGCACAAGCTAACATGACATATTCATCCATTAAATAGTCTCAAGAAATTAAGTCTGTGTTGACATAGTTCTCCCCACAGTTTTAGAAAAATTGATGCTGAACTTGATGAAGATATTTAAATGTTAATGCAGATTAAAACATCTTATGAAGTAGGGCTTTCCTTAACAGCTGTAATAGAGAAAGCCAGCCTCATAGCATTAACTGTAGGGGAAAACTGAGGAAAGTGCTGTTATTTGTGAGCCCTGCTGAATAGGTTTACATTTAACATCATGCATAAAATCTAAATAAATTAATAGTGCCATTTGAGTTCAGAGGAACTTAGCATGACTACAAATACTCTGCTTTAAATGTCAAGGATCCTGTAGGGGAGATGGAGGGAGGTGGAGATATGGAGACTGACTTAAAGTCAGACTAAGCGAGGGAGAGAGAAGGATGAGAAGGATATTTATCTCTCTGAGATGTTGACAATCTACTTCCTAAAACGCTTGTTTCCTTCTGTGTCACTTGAGTTTCATAAAGGGATTTCTTCACACTTTTATACTTCTGTTCTATTTTTCTAGAATGTTTAGGGCCATTTAATTTCCATCTTTATTTTTATCCTTGAGGTTTTTTATTTTTAATTACATTTATTGCAGTGAATTGGTTCATATGATCATACAGTTCAGGTGTGAGTTTCTATGTTATAAGAGCTGCTAATTGCACTATGTGCCCACTGCCCAGTCAAACCTTCTCCCATCATCATATATTAAGACCCCTTCTCCCCATCCCCATCCCCTTGCCTTTGACAACCCACCACATTGCTGTTTGTGTTCATGAGTTTCAGTTTTATTTCCCACATCTGAGTGAAATCATATGGCTCCGAGCTTTTTCTGACTGACAGATTTCACTTAGCATAATGTTTACAAGGTCCATCCATGTTGATGCTAATGGCACTATTTCATCCTTTCTTATCGTTGAGTAGTAATCCATATGAACCACATCTTTTTCCAGTCCTTTATCACAGGACACTTTGGTTATTTCTTTATCTTGGCTGCCATGAATAATGCTGTAATGAGCACAGGGGTGCATATTATCTTTGCGAATACATGTTTTCAAGTTTTTCAGCTATATTCTCAAGAGAGGGGTTGCTGGGGTGTATGGTAGATCTATTATTAATTAATTAATTAATTAATTAATGTATTTTATTGACTTTTTTTTTTTTTACAGAAAGGTAGGGAGAAGGATAGAGAGTTCGAAACATTGATGAGAGAGAAACATCAATCAGCCACCTCCTGCACACCTCCCACTGGGGATGTGCCCGCCACCAAGGTTCGATTTGACCAGAATCGAACCTGGGACCTTTCAGTATGCAGGGTGACAATCTATTCATTGAGCCAAACTGGTTAGGGCTAATCTTAATTTATTGAGGAATCACCAGACTGTTTTCCATAGTGGTTGTACCTGTCTATATTCCCACCAGGGTGAATGAGGAAGGTTCTTTTTTCCTCCACAATTTCTCCAAGACCTGTTATTACTTGTCTTGCTGATAATAGCCACTCTAACAGGTGTGAGGTGGTATCTCACTATAGTTTTTATTTATATTTCCTTAATTGCCAGTGAGGTTAAAAATCTTTTCAGATATCAGATGTCTGTATGTCTTCTTGGGAGAGGTTTCTGTTCAGGTCTTTTGCCCATATATATTTATTGATTTCAGAGAGGAAGGGAGAGCGAGAGAGAGATAGAAACATCAACAATGAGACAGAATCATTATTCGGCTGCCTCTTGCAAGCTCAGTACTGAAGATTGAGTCCACAACTCAGGCATATGCTCTGATTGGGAATCAAACCGTGACCTCCTGGTTCATAGGTTGACACTCAAAACCACTGAGCCATGCTGGCTGGGCTGTCCACTTTTTGACTGGGTTGTTAGTTTGTTTGGTATTGAGTTTTATGAGTTCTTTATATATTATTTGGAAATAAACCTTTGTTGGAGCTACTGTTTGCAACTGTTATCTCTCATTTGGTGGTTGCCCCTTTAGGGCCAACTTACATCCTTTGTGTCTTTCTTATGACAATTTCTTTCTTTTTTTAAAAAAAAAATTATTGTAAAAAGTGTATGCAAGTTTTAGTGTGATAATGATGCTTATGTGAATAAAAAGTTCCCATTGTCATATATACTAAAAGAGTTTTTTGTAAACTCTTTTGAAAACTATTAAAATGCTTAATCTTTTTTATATACCACATAACAATTTCAGCTTTTTTTGTGCATAGTTGAGCAAGTTCAGTGAAATGGGAGAGTATTACGATTTTAAAAAGGTGTAATTGAGAGAATTTAAGAACTCTATGGAGGTATATCAGAGTTGACTCTTAAGTCAGTAAAAACACTATAGTGATAAAAAAAATACACTCATCACTGCAGTACTGTTTAAATGGAAATGGCAGAATTTTGGGTGCTGGACTATTTTGGTAACATGTCTTTATTGCTTTCTCTATTGATAAAAAAAAGTACTAGAAGGCAATATGTGGGTTGAAGGATTTTACTTTTACTTCAGAATTGCCACCTTTGAAATGGCAATTACTAATTTCTCTCCGGTGGTACTTAGTCTGGTATATAGAGAGAAACACTGGATTTAATAGTTCCATCATAATTGGATAGGGAAATTCTATCATAGTGGATTGGAAAGAGTACAAACGTCAAGGTCAAATACTGGCTCCTCCAAAGGATCCATATCAAATATTTCCCTGAACCTTAGTTTCATTATCTGTAGAATGAAATTAATCAGATAGACTTTACTAAGATACTTAAGGAAATATATATATTTTAAGGCCTTGTTAACAAGTGGTGTTAAGAGTGAACGAAAGATGATAGAACTGTAGATCTACATAAAATTAGATGACTCTTAATTTAGGTATGTAAAATTTGACTTAAAAATGAAAATAGGCCTGGCTGGTGTTTCTCAGTGGTTGAACATCAATCTATGAACCGAGGGTCACAGTTGAATTCCCGGTCCAGGCACTTACCCGGTTTGCAGGCTCCATCTTCAATGTGGGGCTGAAGGAGGTAGCCAAACAATGATTCTCTCTCATTATTGATGTTTCTATCTCTCTCTCCCTCTCCTTTCCTCTCTGAAATCAATAATATATATATTATTTTTTTAAATGAGAATATATGTGGGAGGTTATAATACTAAATCTGTGATATTAATTGATTATAGTAAATGTTTTAAATATTTTTTATTGATTTTAGAGAGAAAGGAAGGGAGAAGGAGAGAGATAGAAACATCCACAAGAGAGGAACATTAACTTTGACTGGCTGCCCCTTGCACACCCCCTGTTGGGGATTGAGCCTGCAATCCCGGCATGTGCCCTGATCAGGAATCAAACTGGTAACCTCCTGGTGCATGAGTTGACATTCAATCACAGTGTCACACCAGCCTGGCAGAATATAATAAATTTTTATAAAAGTTATATCAATAGATAAGCACAAGTTTAAAAAAATTTTAAAGGCAACTGGTGATTCTCTTACTTCAAATCACCTTATTTTTCATATAAACCCATTCTTCTATAATTTTGGATGACATAACATATCTAGACTTATTATAAAATATTTTAGGTGTGATGATGATGGTTATGTGAAGAAAAAGTTCCCATTTTTATATATACTAAAATATGATGAATGAAATGATATGGAGGATAGGATTTGTTTTAAACTAATTTAATGAGAAGCAAGGGCAATGGGGTATGTAATTGGCCAGCTGTTAATAGTTGCTGAGACCAGGTGATGCATATATGAAGTTTACTATTCACTGCTGTTTGTGTGTGTTTGAAATTTTTCATAATAAAAGGTTACTTAAAATAAAAAAAGAAAGAAGAGAAAGAACTTAATTTGGCTTAAGGATGCTTCGAAATCCATCACTTGGAAACCTCTGTTTCTTATCTGAAAAAATAGACATTTCTAACAGCTGTTAAAGCCTTCCTGATGTAAAGTTAAGGAGGACTGATTAGAAGGTATACGTGAAAAAGTCCTGAATAAGGTGATGGCATTTAATAAGTGCCAGCATCACAGCATGGGCATCTGAGTCAGACAAGCAGAAGCAGAGTCCTAGTAAAAAATAAACATTTGAGTTACAGATTAAACAAGATGAGAATGGATTTTAAAGAGAGTGAGACATTTCAAGATCTAGCAAACAGAAAAAAAATGATTGAGCTCTGAACGTAGTTTCCCGATATATCAAACTATGCTTTGGTGAGACAGAATTAACAAGTACTTATGGATAGACTAGCAGTCCGAATCATGAAATTTGTGCAAGGGGCTCAGCCCTCCCAGCCCCTGCTTCATCCAGAAGATCGTCCAGAATATTGTCTGGATGGTCATTTGGCTGTTTGGTCTATTTAGCATATTAACTCTTTATTATATAGGATTCCCCTGAAGCTGTTGGTGTATCAATATCCTTAGGAGTGCCATATGATTAGTTAACTGTTTCCAAATTCGAATTTTGTTTTCTACACATTATAAATGCAATGATATATATATTTTTTTCACTAGGAAAAAAATATAACTACTTAACCACAGCTAAAATGAACACACCTAGTAAGTTGTGGAACAATGTTTATATATGTAGGTAGCTTAAATTTATTCTCACTTACAACAGCACAGCAGATTAGAGAAACTAAGAAAGCCTTCTCCTGATTTAGATGCCACAAAAAAGAGTGAAAAATTAATTTAAAAAATTAATAAGAAGAATTATCTCTCCTGTCACAAAAAAATAAACAATCATGAAAATATAAATGAAAAGCTCCAACACTTTGTGGTAGATAAAGCCTGTTTTAAAAAATTCTCAACAAAAGACAAAATATTGATAAATTGGACTTTATTAAAATTAAAATATTTTTCTTTTTGAAAGACAAAATGAAAATAAAAAGGTAAGCCTCACAAAGGAAAATATTTTATATCTTTCATGGTTCTGAATATGTTTATTTTCAAATAACATTCAAATAAGAAGTCTAAAATGTCAAATACTATATAATAAGAGCCTAATATGCTAAGTGTCTGGTCAGCCATTCAACCAATCAAAGTATAATATGCTAATGATATGCTAAGGCGACCCAACCACTTGCTATGATGTGCACTGACTACAGGTGAAAAGACAATCAACCAGTCTCTATGATGTGCACTGATCACCAGGGGGCAGACACTCCAACCAGTAGGTTAGCTTGCAACTGTGGTCTGGCCAATCAGAACTGAGATAAGCCAGACACATCCTAGAGCCCTCCCGCAGTCCCTCCCCAACTGGCCAACCTCCCAGGTCTCTCCCCAGAACCAGTTATGCACTGGTGGGGTCCCTTGGCCTGGCCTGTGCCCTCTTATAATCCAGGACCCCTCGGGGGATATTAGAGAGCCAGCTTTGGCCAAATCCCACAGGCCAGGCCTAGGGACCCACTGGGACTCTAATATTTAAATAAGACAATTTAAAAATAATTTTCATCCAACTTTTTAATCCCTGAACACCTAATCCCAAATTAAAGCCTACATAAAAGCATATTTTAGAAGACTATAATATGCACAGTTGCAAATTTGTATTGCTTATCTTTTTCCTATTGCTCTGTAGAAATTCTTTGTATATTCTTTAAGTATGCATATTTTAAACATACATGTAATACAATATGTAATATGTGTATTGCTTACATTTTCTTCCTGCTATGGTTTGTCTTTCCATTGGCTCAATGGTATCTTTGATTAGCATAATGTTTAATAGTCCAGTTTAATAATTTGATAAATTGAATTAAATAAGCAATTCACAAACAAATGTATAAATGACCTGGGAACATGAGCAACATAATAACATCAGTCATTATGAGCAGACAACTTAAATCTTTACAATATTCTAATTCATATCATTTAGTGAGGTGGTAGAGTAATGGATTTTGTAGCACTCTGATATGAATGCAAAGTTGTTGAACCATTTCTTCAAAGCTCTTTGGCAATTACTAAGGTAAATACACCTCTTCTATTACTCAGTCATTCCCCATATGTATGAAAAAAATTATATGTCAACAAAAACACTTGTGAATGAATTTCCATGACAGCTTTAGTCATAATAGCTCAAAACTTAAAAAACAACAATAGCACATGTCTTTCAATCAAGAGTTTGGATTTACAGAATATAATATTTATAATATGGGTTGCTATTCACCAAGGAGGAACTGTGGAAGGGCTCCTGGGTGTGTCTGGCCTGTCTCAGTCCCTATTGACATGAACCCAGCAGCAAGTTAACCTATTGGTCAGAGCGTCTGCCCCTTGGTGGTCAGTGCACGTGATAGCAAGCAGTTGAGCGTCCTTAGCATATCATTAACCTATTACACTTTGCTTGGTTGAATGGACAATTGGACGACCAGACATTTAGCATATTAGGCTTTTATTATATAGGATTTTTAAAAACACTAGAGTCTAAAATGGATTGTCTAATTATATAACTAAATTTGCAGTGATTTGTGTGTGTGTGTGTGTGTGTGTGTGTATATTTATATATATAATTTTTTCAGATTGCTTAATATTTTTAAATGATTATGTTACAATCATATACTTTTAGATATAGAAGGAAACTTCAATACCATCTCCATCAATTCTATAATTTTAGAGATATGGAAAAATGAGGTGCACAGAAATAAATTTATTTGAATCAAGCCAAATATTAAATTAAGGTAGGACGGGGACTCATTCATACCCATTTCTTGATATTCTACATCTGTTTCTGTTTCCATTGCACCATACTGTCTCTTCTGATAAAAATAATATGAGAAAAAAATGATTGTTCTTTCTTAAGATATAATTTCACATATATTTACAGAAATTTCATGAGAAGTATATATCTTAAGCCTTGATTACTTGAAATCTTGTTTTAATCAAAAGTGAAAGCTGTAATAATATAAAGCACTTTTAATAGCTGTACAAATGGAGTTCATATCATAAGTAGAGATTTCTACACAGTAAAAATGTTTTACTCTGTCACCTGTGAGAAATATATATTCCTTTCTATGTTGTCAGATAATTAGGTATTGGACATTTGTTAGATCAGACCTTTGCAATGAAAGCTAATTTCATGCTCAGTGTGGGATCTCCTTGCAAGTGTAGAGTATAACTGCATTATTATTTCCAATATAAACAGTATCACATGTACTACTAGTATGATGTTGCTTAAATGTTAAATTAAATGACAAAACCTATGAGCTATCTAGAAGGAAGTGATCTTGATTTCAGAGGCACATCTTCTCAAAATAAATTAATTAATAAAGAAAGTAAATTCCTAGAACATTTTCAAAAGAAACCCCCCAATTTTTTTATTTATATTCTGCAATGTAGTTAAAATTTTAACTTAATAATTTTTGTGCAATAGAAATTATTAAATTTAAATGTCAGATAAGAGACTTAGAAAAAATGTAACTTTAAATTTTCTGTATCCACTATTGCCAGCATTGTTGGTTAAACTTGCAATGAGTTTTATTTTAATTGTCTTTCTTCTAATTTATTTTATTGGGGATACATTGCTTCTCAAAACCAGACAGTTTTCAAGTTTATTGATGCTACATTGCTTCTTAAAACCAGACCGTTTTCAACTCAATAAAACATAATCTGCACCCAGCATGCTGCACCCACCACCCCAAGAAAAGTCTCTTTCTGACCTTATTTTCTCCTCTCTACCCCCTCCACCCATCCCTCACCCCTTTCCCTCTGGTTATTACCACTCTGTTGTCTGTGTCTGTGTTATGTATTTTACTCAATCCCTTCACCTTCTTTCATCCAGTTCTCTGATCCCTGGTAGCTGTTAATCTGTGTCATGCCTCTGTCTCTATTTTGTTTGTCAGTTTTATTTGTTCATTAGATTCCATGTATAAGTGAGATCATATGGATTTGTCTTTCTCTGACTGGCTTATTTCACCCAGTTCCATCCATCCTGTCATAGATGGCAAGATTTTCTTCTTTTTTATGGCTGAGTAGTATACCATTGTGTGAAATGGACCACAGCTTTTTTAATCTACTCATCTAATGATGGGCACTTGGGCTGTTTCTACATCTTGGCTATTATAAATACTGCTACAATGAACATAGGAATGGCTATATTCTTTCTAAATAGTGTTTCAGGTCTCTTAGGATATATTCCTAGCAGTGGAATCACGGGGTTAAATGGCAATTCCATTTTTAATTTTATGAGGAAATTCCATACTGTTCTCCACAGTAGCTGCACTAGTCTGCATTCCCACCAGCAGGGTACAAGGGTTCCATTTTCTCCACATCCTTGCCAACATTTGTTGTTTTTTTATCTATTGATAATAATCATCTGGCAAGTGTAAGGTAATATCTCATTGTGGCTTTAACTTAATCTATCTGATGATTAGTGACATTGAACATTTTGTTCTTATGCTTATTGGCCATCTGCATATCCTCTTTGGCCCATTTTAAAAATTGAATTGTTTGTCTTCATGGTGTTGAGTCGTATAAGAGCTTTATATGTTACTAGAGGCCTGGTGCATGAATTCGTGCACAGGTGGGATCCTGATGGCTATGATCAAACAGGCTGTCCAGGATAAGAAACTGAGGGTGGTTGACCAGCCAGCCCCACCCCCTGGTTGAACTCCCAGTTGAAGGGACAATTTGCATATCAGCTTTTTATTATATAGGATGGAAATTAACCTCTTATCAGATGTCTTATTGTCAAATATGTTCTCTCATTCAGTGGGTTGTCTTTTCAATTTGTTGATGGTTTCTTTTGCTGTGCAGAGCCTTTTATTTTGATACAGTCCCATTTGTTTACTTATCCCTTTGTTTCTCTTGCCCAAGGAGATTTATCAGCAAAAATATTGCTCTAAGACATGTCTGTCTTTTGCTGCCTGTTTTTCTCTATGATTTTTATAGTTTTATGACTTACACCTAAGTCTTTTATTCATATTTATTTTATTCTTGTTTATGGTATAAGTTGTGGTCGAGTTTCATTTTTTTGCATGTACCTGTCCAAATTTTCCAACACTATTTATTGAAGAGACTGTCTTTACTCCATTGTAATATGATCTTTATATGTGTGCATGTGTGTGTATGTGTATTTAATTTAAGAAATTAGTAAAGAAGATATATGTTTTTACTTACAAATGCATTGATTATGCATAATTACTTTTTATACTCCCAAAATTATGTTCTTTCTCCCATCTTTGTTCCCACTCATTTTCTGTAATTTTTAAAGTTTTTACCCTTTCTATTTTATTTTATATAATTAATACTTATCAATCTATAATAGTCTTTCTCATGTACTGTAGTTCAGATGCTAAGCTATTTAAATATTATCAATTTCACCTTAATAAATTATCAGATCCTCTGGGCAAGCTCTGGTTATTTCTATGGCACCTTTTAATTGCTGCATGTTGCAGGCTTTGCATATGTATTCTACTTTATCTTACTCAGCAATTAGCAACTCCATAATGAATTGTTTAGTGTAGAAATAATCTAATTCTGGAACAATGAATTTTTCTCATAGATGTTTCTCTAAATCTGCAATTAACTACTTTCTTTCTAAGGTTCACTGTCAGTCACAGCTATAATCATGTGTCATGAAAAAAATATTACACTCTAATGTGTTCTGCATGCTACATTGGTTGCTATTTATTGTTAATTAACATGATACTATGACTATCCTCATTTGATTTACAATATATTCTGATCAGTGCTTTTTATTGGAATGTTCAGCTATTTATAGGATATAATTGGTTAGAAAGTAATTCACCTGATATATCTGATAAGGCTAGACAAGAAAAGTTGCAAAAGATTCAAACTCACTAAACAAAAAAAGTTGTTCACTAAATACAGAGATGATGTCAATATTTATAAAATTATAAACTAGAGCTAAATTGCAAGCAGATGAAACTACATAGACTAACTCACAGGTACATCATTAACTGTATTTGAAGAGTATAGTCATGAGGGTCCTGGTAGAAAATAAAGTTTACATTGAAGTTAGGATAATTATAAAATGTATTTACAAATATATAATAAGAGGTTCATGTGAAAGGGGTCCTATAGCTTAAACTTCATTCGCCTTTAGGTTATACAATTACTGGAAAAGTGTACCAGTATGTGTTAATGAGGCTTCTCATATTCCCATGTAATATATATATACCTGCATGTCCTTCAGTGAAACTTATCACATAACCAAAAGCTAAATGCACAGGAGGACCCTTATTCCTGGTAATTATGTGTCACACTAGAAGTTGTGGTTTTTTCTTAACAAAGGAGCTATGGATGGTTGTTGGAGTGGACCATATATGTCACAAGAGCCATTTTTTTTTTGTAAGAGAGAGAAAGAAACATTAATGTGAGAGAGAACATTCATCGATTGCCTCCTAATCCCACCCAACCTGGAATCTAACCTGCAATATAGGTATGGGCTCTGAATTGAACCCACAACCATTTTGGTGTCAGGATGATGCTCAAAAAATAGAACCACCTGTCTGTAAGAGTCAATTTTTGATTCTCACAATTTAATTCCATGTAATTTATTGAACTTTTAGTGTGGGCCAGTATTATTCATACATTTCTTTTGATAGAACCGGTATCTGGACTTATTATGCTATTCCTAATCAAATTATGTTTGCTATTATTAGCCATCTAATTAATAAAATTTTGTGAATTTAATACATTTAAATTAAAAATAATGTTAAAAAGCCATAGCTCATTTGTAGCATTAATATTGTTAAAATTATTTAAAGCTTTGGAAGGGAAATTAAGAATTTTATTGTAGCTAGTAAGAATGCTCCTGTAAAAAAAAACAGGTCAGCCCATCTAAAGTGGCTCAAGGGCTGAACATGGACCTATGAACCAGGAGGTCATGGTTAGATTCCTGGTCAGGGCACATACATGGGTTGTGGGCCCTATCCCCAGTTTGGGGTGTGCATCTCATTATTGATGGTTCTCTCTCTCTTCCCCTTCCCCTTCCTCTCTGAAATCAATAAAAATATATTTTAAAAAAGTAGACCAGTCAGACTTATACTTACAAAATAGAAAAGATAGTATTTGAAGACTGACTGTACATAGATGGTTAGGAAGCTGTTGATATCAGTACATGTTGTTAATCAATAGGGATCTCAAAACAGGAAGTTAGAACATATCAGTCTGAGGTGAGAAAATACTAATCATAACATATATAACTAAATTAAACAACATAAAGTCCTTCACCCATGAAGAACTTGGAGGAGCATGAGTTTAATGACTATGATCTGGCATTATTTTCAGTATAGACATATCTCTTAGTGATTACTTCAAATCCAGAAACAGAACAGGTAATCTAAAACTGAAGTCAGGTCTTCAGTTAGTAGAATTGTGATAAAGAAAAAAAGCAGAGAAGTAACTGCTCAGAGAAGGAATTCTCATTTTGTTTGAGATATGTTGGATACTGGATCCCCAAAATATCACCAAAACAACATGCTGATGAGATAAAGTTAAGTTTATTGCTCACTGTACACCTTAGAGAAAAAAGTACAAAGCTGGCATATTTATGAGATTTTAAAGACTAGTTTAAGGTGAGTTTTTCCTATTCAGAATGGAACTCTGGGGTGGGGGAGTTTAGGACGTGGTTAGGAATGGATAAGGATCGTGGTATAATGATTAATGATTTATGGGCATAGCGAGGTAAGAATGTTGCAGCAAAAGGTCAAAGATTCTTGGCGTATAAATTGCCCTTAAAGCTTTCTATTGAAGAGTTTATGTATTCTTTCAGAATTTTCTGGAATGAAAAATGAAATTATTTACAACACTTCTCTCTCTAGCCAAGAATTTCCTGGAAAAACAAATCTATAGTTGATAAAAATAGTGGAATAGTAAAAATCATGTTAATTAATGCAGATAATAAGCTCTGTAGATGATTTATATTCTCAGATACATTGGTTCTGAGGAGCTGCCATGTGTTTAAACAGAGATATAGGTAGATAGATCAGAAGGCTAGAATGTTTGGAAAAACATTCAGGAGAGATGTTTGAGCTCAAGAGTTTCCATTGTTTTAGTAATTTGAGAAAATTACTAAAACAATGAGCATAGGGGAGTTCTTTGTCAAGAGACATAAAGAGTGAAAAATCAAGAGGGAAGAATACAACCCAGCGAAGGCAAATCTAAACTGGGAAAGAGGATAGGCCTTACAAGAAGAAGAAAAGGAAAGAGGATATTTAGGAATCAAATGGAATATTTGAATATTTTATCAAATGATACGAAAATTGAAGATGAGGGTTTCATTTCTTCTTCTCCTTTTTTTGTTCCTACTGACTGCACTATAGGCACTAGGACATTTTGTTGTTGTTTTAGCAATGAAAGACATTCCTCTACTGCACAATATATTGACATTGTTATAAAATGCAATAATGCCAAAGAGAGCTTGTCATTTTAATCCAGAATATATGATCAGTTTACAAATTAAGAAAATAGAAGACAATTATCTTTAAAATCTAAATCACTTCATGTCTGCATGAGCTCTGAAATCATAGATAGGTCAAAGATTAATCAATGAATAAATCATAGCTTGAAACTCGCCTCATAATTAATCCAGCTGAGGCAGAATTAAGCAGTAGAGTTCAATCAATTTAATCAGGAGTGTGAATCTTTACATAAAGAATATTAAAGTTTTTCCTATAAAACTCGGATCCCTAAAATCATGTTTTTTTTACTACTATATTTGAACTTAGCTGTGCATTATTTGTCACATAGGAATATAACATTCCAGTCCTTTGTCAGATGATGATTAAATTATAGGAGTAAACAATATTGAGTCTATAGAATTCAAATGTTTATTGAGTACTTATGATTCACTAGGAACTTTGATTTATGCAATCTCAGTTATTCTGCAAAGTAACGATTGCCAGATCAACTTTTACAAAGAAGAAAAAGCAAGTTCAGAAGGCTCATCAACTTATCCAAGATGTCATAATTAGTAAATGTGAAAATAATTAGGTATAATTATAAAGATAATGTTTATGCAGTTTAATTTATGTGTTTTTATTTTCTTAAGAAATAATGAGCCCATATCACATGACTAAATTATTTGTGGGGTACATGGATTAATGGATTTCCCTGGCCAATGACAGCCCAATTAGCAGTTTACAGGGAGACCAGAGACACTATGTCAATAAATATTATCTCACAGTCTTTATATGAACAGTATGTGAGCAATTGACTAAAAAATGTTAGAAATCACTGTAATAACTTAAGGATTTAATACTAATATGGTGGACCTATGAGTGAAATTTACCAAACTTGTGTATGAACTATGGGTCTTGCATAGCCTATAGTTAATGCCAATTGTTCCCTATCTTAATGTAACTCAGGAAGAGGTCTACCTAAATTGAAAAAGATAAGAACAAGGAGATAAGAGACATATGACTTCCATCCTCAAGAATAAAAATAGAAATAGGAAATGGGAGGTCTTTTTCTATGAAAAAAAAAAGTGAATTTTATGTAACCCTTAGAGTCATGATTTTTGGAATATTTATGAAATTCCTAAATGTTGTCCTTTTTATTATAGTGGCTTTTTTGTAGTATATTTCTACATTATTTTCATGTGAGCATCTCTTCCAACTTTCCCATCTCCCACCAAGTATGGCTATATACTAATACATTTCTTCTAGTAATAAACGTTTTCCCTCCTGTGGGGAACCAATTTAATCCGGCTGGAGTAGATCTCATTCTACTCTTCTAAAAGCAAGATGGGTGACTTGACCTTGAGTCAGCCAATAAGAGTAATATTTCCACTTGACTGCATAATTGGCATAAATGCTCAGATCCCAAGACTAAATTAAAGTGCACTCTTAAACTTTATCCATTTGTGAATATTTTATTTTTCTTTCTGCAGTTGCTACTAATTTGGAAGGATATATGATCCACCATGCAGAACAAGGCTTTAGACTTTGGTAGCCACATGACCTGTCTTAATGTCTCAACTCTGCAACTGTAGCAGGAGAGTAGTAATAGACAAAATGTAAATGAAGAGGTTATGTTCCAATAAAACTTTATTTGCAAAAATAGGTAGTAGGCCTGACTTGATCATGAGATTATAGTTTGCTGATTCCTGATATAGAACCTATATACTAAAGAAACAACTCATGATTGCATCATTTTATATAATCAGAGCTGAGAATTGACAAACTTTGACAAATATCTGATATTATTTGAGATGCGTATTAGTTACTTATTGCTGCATAACAAATTTCTCCAAAACTTAGCTGCTTAAAAGAGCACACAGATATTTTCTCTTAGTTTCTGTCAGTCAAGAATTCAGAAGTGGTTAAGCTGATGTTTCAGGCACAGTATCACTCATGAGGCTCAACTGGGGTTAGGAACTCACCCATATTATTTTTGGAATATTCCTCATGATCTATTCACTGGAGACCTCACTTCTTCCCCAAGTGGCATTGCCATAACATGGTAACTCGGTTTCCCCAGAGCAAGTGAGAGAGATACCAAAAATAAGAAAAGAGAGTACCCTAACTTTGAAAGTGATCTGCCATCACCTCTACTGTGTGCTATTCGTCATGCAGACCAACTCTAGGCGAGAATTCCAAGAAGCAGGGATAATTGGGGGCCATCATAGAGACTGGTTACCACATGATCTTAAATGTGTCCATAGCTGACAATGTCTAAATCCTTCGCTGTGTTTACAAGTTAAAATAACAAATAGCTTATTCTAAGCTTCTTTATTTTTTGTTCCTAATAGTGATCAAAGTTGTTGCCTGACTCATTCTATAAAGTGTAAAAATGTTCAGGTGAGTATGGTGGTTTGTAAAGAAGAGGATGATCAAAGAAGGAAAGGGGAGGTTGCGGGGGGAGGGTGGCAATGAGTGTATTATTCTCCACAAGTAGTCATGTGTGATGGAGGACATCCAGAAATAAAGTGCTGGCAGCTCACAAAGGGACAAAAAAATAAGCTGAGTCCCTGATAGCAAAGATGAGGAAGGAAAAGGTTTCATATTGAGCCATCACTGATCATAGATGAAACGATGGGAACAGAAATAAGTAAAGCCACATGTCAGGTAAGTTTGTTTTTCCACATGAGCATAAAGAGCAGAAAACATTAGGCATCTGGAGAAGCATAACTTCAGACAAATTGTACAAGATAATGAGGCTTCACTGGGATCTGATAAAAACACTGAAACTACTCAAGAATATCTGACTATTGGAAAGTTCTGGGATGAAAAATCTATGTTTATTATTATGATGTAAGAGGCATTTGCTACATAATAGCTAGAGCTGAACAGTGGTTCAGATTTTCTTAGGAAATCTAAATAAATCACACCAAGCAGGCCCATAATAAAATGCAATTATAAAAGGGAAATATCATTAGGATTTGTCTTCTGGCAATAAATCATTTTAATAACATGGCTGTTAAAATGCAGGATGAATATCATAAGGTTTTTGGATTTTGGTCTCTATGAGCTGTTGAAATGAATCTATTGAATGAACTAAATGACTGAAATGACAGAATTTTGTTATACTTGGAAGTGAAGAATTTTAACTATATGTACATGGATATAATGAAGAGTACTATTCAAATTAATACAAGTACTCAGATATGTGCCTTTAGTTTTATTAAGCATTGTAAATTGGAAGATATGTTTACAAACAGCCTAATAACTAAAGCCAAAATGTTTCTGAATTCTGCATAATTATTCAATATGCATTGTTTACTCAGATAAAGATCAACATCCCGGACTGAAATGGACATGGCACTTTGACCAGATAATAATAATAATGATATAATAGGAAAAATATGGTATCCAATTTGCTAAATAAAATTCAAATTTAGTAGAGCACAATATACATTTAATAATTTCAGCAAAGTAAAATACTCTTGATGTAATGGTCCATCATCATAAACATCTTACATTTTATTAGTACAACAAAACTCTTCTTGTTCACATACAGTAATTTTCTGGTTGATAGGTATTCCTGATTCAAGCCACTGCTGAAACTGCATCATAAGAAAAGGCATCTTCAACATAGTTATGAATGGAATGAAATATACACATTTTCAGTGCCATCTATTGGTAGAAAGAAGAGATTTGCATACAATTATTTTACATTTTTGTGGTAATAGATAATGTGTGAATATGAACAAAATATATCTAAAAATTATAAACTAATTTGGAGTGGCTTCATAAATTAGTATAAAATTTGCTAACTCATTTATATATATGAGAATATCCTGGCAATTTCAGTTGAAGAAATAAATAACAATTCTGGATGGTATAAAAGTATTATTTTAACTTTTACATCTTCTCACTGAGCTGTATAATATAAAATTCAAATGTAAATTTGGGTTATTTGTTTAAATTGTAAGAAAATGTGACTACAGCTTGATTTCATATTCAAGCATTTTTCAAATAAAGGAAAAATACTTTTTTGCCCCAATATATTTAAATATAAATTAGAAATATTTAAATTAAGATAATCTTTGCCTCCAATGATAATTTCTTTGAAAATTTGAACACTTATTGACTATTTGTTATTTATGTGATAGCAGAAATATATCATTACTATGCTATTAAATAAAATCCAATTGCATCGTTTGGTACATTTAATTTGCTATTTTATTTCCATTTAAAAGTTTTTAAAAGACATCTTGATAAGGGATGGACTAAAGTGACAAATAAAATGCAACAATCAAATATCTGTAATAACACTTGGTAGGCAACATTGAGGTGATATTTTTCCTCTATTTTTTTATGCTATTATAACTTCCAAAAATCATATGCTAGCTTTAAAATAAAAAGAAAACAATATCATTCAAACCAACTAGTAAACCTATAATGAAATATATATAATTATTGAAATTATAAACTCATTAAAATAATGGAAAATAGTTTATGCCTTCCAAATTACCCAGTACTATAAATTTTTTTTTCATGGTGTTTCATTTTTCTTAAAGTTAGTATGAAATTGTCTTTTCCAAATTGCTAATAAGCAGTTGTATTGTATCTAACAATTGTATTTTTACTTTAATGAAAAGAAGGGAGTGTCCTAACCTGTCCCATTCCTCTAGCTAGATGGGAAATAATGTTGTTGCTGAGAGGTGAGTGGATTTCCAGCACTGCTTAGTGAGTCCCTAGCGATCCCCCAGGGCAGCCACAGGGGCTTGGTGAGCCAGGTGTGCCGCCCTGTTAACTAATGAGTTTGCTGGCCACTGCCCCAGGGGAAGGGCAGAGGACACAGCAGGGATTGGAGCAGGAAGGACTCTGCCTCCCCCATCTCTGCCTCTGCTCTTGCTTGTTGCAGTGGTCGGTTTTACACCTGTTCTGACCAAGATCTCCCATGGGATATGTAGATTACAAAAAAATATTTTTGTGAGGCTCTTCCTTTATAAATAATAGGACTTTAAAATATTTTATAACATCATGGCCCAAGTCCATGGAAATTTAGAATAATCGTTAGTAAAGATGTTCTTATGTGCTTGTTTACTGTCTGATTAATACACATAAAAATTCTTCATATTATTCAGGCACCATCATTTCCTGCTCATGGACAGAGATTGTCTTTTCCTGTTTTCATTTTCAAATAAAACATTTCTGGATTAGTTCATATCTCCAGCCATGAGAAAAAGCAGCCGTGCTGTTATAACTCACAATGCTGTCTCCTGTCAGAAGCTATTTATATTGAAACAACTGGGTCTTCTTGCTTCTGTAATTTCCAATGCCATTTATTTAATGCTGATTACACCCTTTCTCATGATACTACATTATCCATCATCCATCATCCATGATGACACCCATGAATAGCGGCATCTAATGACTCTCCCAGGTCCAAACCATCCCTCTATTATGCAGAAAAAAGTAAATAACTCATTTTCTTGTGATGGTAAATTTAGTAGGTGTGTTTGGAATGTAATATTGTAAACATAAACAGCAATACATTGTTCACCCATGTTTTCTCTTGAACGCTTTAGGCCACAATTATTACATTCTTAGGGTGTAACCTGTTGATGTTGACTGTACCCTTATCTACCACACCACCACCACCACCAACAGCATCTTTACCTTGCATGTCCCATTCCTCCTTTCCCGTTTGGCATGCAGGATAGTCATCCCAGTCCTTGCTTGGAGAAAACTGCTCTCTAGAAGTTGTTGTTTTGGTGGATGAATGAAGCCAACTCAGCAGGCAGATAGTTTTAGAACACTTACCATATCTTACTTTCCTCCCACCCTCACATTTCCTGTCAATGTATCCACGGGTCAAACCCAACTGGAAGCCAGAAAAAAAGGGAGCCTTGTTAATTCACTGTACTCAGAATCTTCATCTACCTCAGAGCACAGTAAAAAAGAAGGTCAAAAGCTATCAGAAAGGGTAAATGGAAGCTGTTCAGCACAGATACTACTTCCTATTAAAGACATTATCTGTCAGTATGGATAGACGCATATGTATTTCTTATTAAAGATTCTAAATTGACCTTTATTACTGCAGGGATATTTTCCTGAGTAGATCATTATAAGACTATTTTTTTGGATTAACTGGTATTTCAGCATATATTGTAGTACTGTAATAATTTGTGAAGATATTGTAGCAACCATTAACTATATTGAAGATGGCTGTTTTTCAACTCAGCAAAGGAAATAAAAAATTTTCATGAGAATATAGATAAATTCTGATTTCATTAATTATGTAATCCATGTACTCAAAAGCAAAAATATAATAAAAAATAAAAATTTGGGAGACTTAGTCCTCTGTCTTCATTTGAATTTAAATGCAGCAATATTTGTTTTTCTAAAGCTCTTTTCTCTATTTTTGATATTTTTTTAATACCCACCATTTCAAATGCCCACTATAAAAAGTTGGGGCTTCCTCATGAGGAAGTCTCCATATTTGGGTGCCTATAACTAGAGTTTCAGTATTTATACACATTTTTACTTGTTTTATAATCAGCTCTTACATACACTTTGAAATGCACTTCGCATTTTCTATTCTATGCTTCTTTATTATACCACAAATGCTTTAAGCCTTATGATTTACAGGCAGTTTTATAAACAGAACTAAGGACCTAGGTTTGGAAAAAACTTAGTAATGACGAAGAAGCAAAAATAGCCTTCCCAACATTTATTAAGTTTCATTTGTTATTATTTCTGATTCCTTGCTTTCTATCTTCCACTATCTGTGAAGAGATTTTAGGATTAAATTCTTAAATATATAAGAGTCTAATCTACTTGTTTATTTTTTCTACCTAGTAATGGTCATTCCAATCCATTTTCACAAGCAGCATGTGAGATTTTTAGAAAATAGAAAACTAGACATGCATCTTATTCTAAAATAGATCCTAATGGAGTTCTTTTATGGCTCCAGTCCCTGCCACAACCCACATTCATCCTTTCTTTCACCCTATAACCTATTAATAGTTGTCAGATAAGCCTATTTTTAAAAAATTCCTTACTATAAGCATTGGTTAGGATTCAATTGGGGAAACAGAACAACTATGAATGACATGACATAAAGCATTTTTCTTAAGGTTAGGCTCTACACAGTTGTGGGGAAAGTTGATGAAATAACGCTCTAGAGAAGTGGTTCTCAACCTCTCTAATGCCACGACCCTTGAATACAATTCCTCATGTTGTGGTGACCCCCACCCATAAAATTATTTTTGTTGCTACTTCATAAGTGTAATTTTGCTACTGTTAATGAATTGTAATGTAAATATCTGTGTTCCCTGATGGTCTTAGGTGACCCTGCTAGTGGTTCTCAACCTGTGGGTCATGACTGCTATAGAGCCTAACACCATCAGAAAACACAGATATTTACATTACAATTTATTAACAGTAGCAAAATTACAGTTATGAAGTAACAACAAAAATAATTTTATGGTTGGGGGTCATCACAACATGAGAAACTGTATTAAAGAGTCGTGGCATTAGAAAGGTTGAGAACCGCTGCTCTAGAGGGAGATAGTTGGCACATCAGAGAAAAGTCACTAATCAAGGTCCAGGAAGAAAATCTGGTGAGCCAAAACTGGTTTGGCTCAGTGGATAGAGGTCGGCCTGTGGACTGAAAGGTCCCAGGTTCGATTCTGGTCAAAAGTATGTACCTTGGTTGCAGTCACATCTCCAGTGTGGGGCGTGCAGGAGGCAGCTGATCGATATCTCTCTCTCATCGATATTTCTAGCTCTCTGTCCCTCTCCCTTCCTCTCTGTAAAAAATCAATAAAAGAAAAAGAAAAAAGAAAATCTGGTGAAAAGTCTATAAAATAGATTATGTTCCTTATGGTGGTCTCAAGTTACCTTGGTTAGTAGTTAGACAGCCGGGAGATAAGCTTTAAGTGAAACAGAAAAAAAAAAATCAAAGACAAACTAAAAACCTTGAGATTAAGATGGTATCCTCAAGGACAAATCCGAACCTGATTCTAATTCGCATGATACAAGTTATATGCAGAGGAAGCAACTGCCCTATACCCCAGAGTTGCACCGAGCAAGAACCTGGAGGTTAAGGTTTGACTGCCTGGGTTGTGGGCTCGATCTCCAGTGGGGGACATGCAGGAGACAACCAATCAATGATCCTCTCTCATCATTGATGTGTCTACCTCTCTCTCCATCTCCCTCCTCCCTGAAATCAATAAAATATATTTAAAAAACAAACAATAAAAAAATAAATAAATCTACAAGGTCTTTTAAATGTCTCTCCTTATAAATCTTATAACAAACTTTGTAAATCTATTGTAATATTTGTTATATCTCATACTTTTAAATTATCTAATATTACTACCTTACTAGTAAATGTCATTCCCTTAAACCTAGTATATACAATTGCTCAATAATGATTATTTGAGGAAATAAATAAATAGCATTTATCACATCCTACTCTTTATGTTGGTTTATTTAGCTGTTGTTTCACTTGTGAGAAGGATTGAGTGGCTTATTGGTGTTTCTGTGGTCTCAGCACCTACCAAATACCAGGGCATTTTATGTGTCTATTCAATTTTGTTCAGCAAATAATTTCATATGTATCGCTATCTTTCCTTCTGACAGTGGAAGATGTCTCCCCTGATAGATTTGTACATTTTCCACATATTCACACTGATAATTGGTCACACAGTCTGAGGGCACCTAATAAGTATTGGTTAACAGTACTTCAGAAATGTATATTAAAATCAATATGTGGTTTATACCTGAACATGCCGAATATTTGATGTGTTCATGGGTAGTCATGTCATGAAAGGCACAAGAAATTTTAATGCACTTGTAATTTCACTTGCCAGGAAGCCAAGTCATTGATCATCTTTACAATCACCACAATGGATGACTCTAACTCATGCAGAGAGGCAGTTATGGTTGCTGTCACAAAATGTGATCAATCATTTAAGAATTAATTTCAGCTCAATGTTTACAGATAAATTACATCATGCTTACCATTTGTATATCTGTTTTGCCTCATCACTTTTATAGCTTCTCTTATCTTTTTGCGAGGCACGTTAAGCTCTCTGCCTATGAATTCGACCTAGTAAAACAGACCATTTGAGCCACGCTGACATGTTCACATCTTGCAGGGAGAGGAGGGGTGAATAATTAAACTACTCACCAGTTGCATGCAATTTAACATTATGCAACTTTACTAGGCAGCACATTTATTCAGCCTAATGCACTCTGTTCTGATTTCTAACAACAGAAGCCAGCTGATTTTCAGTCAATAACAATTTACAGATAAAAATCAATCCGTTTTACTTGACTGGGATTGCAAAACACCTTATAAGTATTTATGTTTTTAGATACGTTTTTTTCCAAAGCAAACACGTTTAAAAAAATCCCAATTTGATTTGTTTGTGAAATATTTTAAAAGCCATTTTTCCTCACTTTCCCATCTTTTTCCAGAAATCCTTGCCCTTTTTCCCATGTCTCATGCCCCTTCTATTTTGAATTTTTCTGTTTATATTTATTCTTAGTAAAACATCTTACTTATTCAGGATCTTTGAAAGAGAGGCTTATGAAACATCTATTTCTGACTCTGAAAAAATGTATTGTATCAGACCTCTCCCTTTGAAAGCAGCAACATAAATGATGTATGGAATACAAAAACAAAGCCAGAAAAATTGTTTCTTGAAGTCATCAGAGAACAACCTAGATAGGCAAGACTTAACTGGCCAAATTCCAAAAGAACAGAAATGTCTCCAAATGAGGTGGTCAAGGCACTTGCAGATTTTTTTTAGTGATGTAGAACCCAGAAGTGGAGCAGAAAACATTGGCTCACAATATTTGTCAGTCTGCCAGTACGAGGAGATAAAACTTAAAAAGTTCTGGGCTGACAAGGCCATCAGGAATTAGTAAACCCTTCCCCTTTCCACTGCTTTTCTCCTTTGGGCACTTGCACATTTGAAGATGAAATAAAAGAGAGGTCAAGAAGCCAAGCATAAGGGAACACGGGGAGGCCAAAAGGCTCAGGAGAACGCTTGGTCATCTTGTTTTTCCAAAAAGATAAAATTGTGATTTCAGAGCCAACAAAGGAGAAAGGGCTCTAATAAACATCCCAGGCTTTTCACTGAAACTTCTGTAAAACACTATAGGGCAGTGACTTTCAACCTTTTTTTATCTCAGGCACACAAACCAATTACTAAAATTCTGTAGCACACCAAAATATATATTATGTTTTGTGTGTATTTTTTTTACCAATCTGACAAACAATAAAGGTATAATTTTGTTTCGTTCACACTGGATGGCTATTGTTGTGTTGGCTTGTCATTTTTTTTTTTTATTTGACAATCTAAGGGAAAAGAGGTCAGTACCCTCGACTATAGAGTCAGGAACTGAACCATTTTTAAAATCCTTGTGGCACGCTGGTTGAAATTTGCTGCCCTAGAAGTAAAAGCAAACTGGGACTAGGTCAGACCTCAGTAATTTGAAACCCCACCTCAAACCATTTGCTCTCGGATGGGTGCAAAATAATTTCATCCTACTTGGTTGACTTTTCAAAAGAAAATTCTGAGGGGTGATTTCATCATTGAGTTTCTATAGTGTCTTTCTCTAATGATCTAACATCACCAAGGCATGCCTGAAGACAGATCGACGAGAGAGATAAAAAAAAAATAGACAATAAAAAACCCTCCATTATCTAGATATGGGAAATTAACAGATAACTTTGCTGATTAAACAGAGCAACAGAGAAGATCATAGACAATATCTACCCTGAGGCATGGAAATGAAGAAAGGAAGAGAACAAAGTGTCATAACTATATGAAAATTAATGAAAGATGCCGTGTGCTCTCTGCAAGACTTTTCCAACATGAACATTAAAATAATTTCAACATATAAATTGAGGATATATAAGTTTGAGAAAATATTACAAATCTCACCAGGGAAATAAAATCTATAGTAGGTTCAAATGGACATTCTAGAACTAAAAAGTGCAGTGGCTAACATGAAGAAACGAACAGATAACTTTACTGATGAAACAGCAAAGGAGAAGATCATAGACAATATCTGCCCTGAAGCATGGAGATGAAGAAAGGAAGAGAAAACAAAGTGTTATAACTATATGAACGTTAATGAAAGATCTAACCTATTTTGTTCTGAAGTCCAAGTAAAAGCAGAGAACGAAAATAGCACAGGACCAACATTTAATGCGTTACCGTCTTGGAATTTTTCAACACTGACATAAAACATTGAGTCACAGGAGTCAAGAAACTCTACAAAGAGCCTCATTTTTAACTCTTGTAAGCATGTGGCATGCGTTCTTTGCAGTGTCCTTTTGTGATGTTTGATATCTTCATGTATCCAATTCCTTTTTATCTCTCAGGGTCTTTTCGCCAGTCACATTTACCGCATCCCTGCATAGATACTGTGCACAGATTAAGAGAATCACCGCAGTCCATGTGACCAAGTGGCTGCTTCTCATTGTGGACAAGAACAAATGCTTTGAGATAACACATGACAGCTCCTTTATACAGCTAATTGTATAATAACCCACTGCAGCACAGAGGGAGGAGACAAATTGATTCTTAACCTATGATAGTAATTAGCTTTTATGCCTGAGAATAAGGATTTGTAGTAGCTCTTAATAGCTATCTGAAGCCAGTGGGAAAGACTTATTAGCATATTTACTGTACTGGAGTTTTACTTGGGGCCAATCAGAAACTGGGCTCTGTGTATATGTATGCGACGGTGTGAATCGTGTTATTTTTTGCCCATATCTTTTTCTTCTATGTAAGTGCACCAATTTAATAAGAATATTTACATTTACAAATAAAAAGAAAATATAAATCTCACAATGGGATGTTTTGAGGCATTTCATATATATGAGTATGCCCAAATGTATCTTGTCCGTAAATGTGTTTTGTAATAATTGACTATTGTCTTAAATGCATTGCTTTGTGATTCTCCAGGGATTGGATATATGATTTCTCCAAAACTATTAGGATAAGTTACTTGAAGACTCCCATCACATTTTCCTAAAGTGTCAGTACTTTTACACCATTTGTTACAAATGCAGTATACACATCTCTTTCTCAGAAATGCCTTTCAGGTATAGTTGTTCTTATCTTATTTGGAAACCTACTCATGCAAACAATTTAAATGCTCTGATTTTGTGTCAGTTTTGGCCTCATTCTAATTGACTTCTCAAGAGCAGTAGGTGGTAATAATCAAATGTATTGCTTGATAGTGTTAGACAAAACAAGCAACGCTGATCTCATGTACCTTGTAACTCATAGGTATGCACCTTTAGCCAAGTACTCCAAATTGTGTACTCCAGTCCTTGAGAATCTCTCGCTGGATCACAGGTTTGCCATATGTTCTCTGCAAGACTTCTTTGGAAGTAGTTGTATTCAGGTAGAAGTTTCCATCTGTAATGACTCCCCACTGACAAAAGGTATGAGCTCGGGTGTAAGAGAAAGCTCTTTTCAAAATCCACATAAACAGTCACCCAAGATGATACTGTTCCTGTAAACTAGATCAGCTTTTACTCATTCAGAAGTGTGTTTGGCTGCTAATGTTCACTCTCTGACACAGTAGGATGAATTGTGCAACACCAATAAGCACATTGAAAATAATCAACAAAAAAACCTTCAATGCAGTGCCACCTTCCTGAAGTTTCTATCCAACGTTTGTATTAGATTTTAGATATTTTTGGAGAGGTAGGGTAGATAAAATAATCAAACACTTTCTGGCATTATTGTGTGTCTCCTGTAGCATTTATCTAAGAAAAAATACAATATAAATATATCTTACTGTCAACAACCTTAGAATCTGATACAGACACAGCAGGTAATCTCATTACAGTGATAGATAGTGCTACCATAGGGCTAAACATCTTGTTCTGGGCTAACGCATTGGGGGCACTTTGGAGGGTCAGGATTCTCACAAGTAGAGTGAATTTTATAGGCGAGGCTGCAGATAAATGAAAATGGGGGACTGATGTTCCATGCAAGGATACAACTTAAAAAAGGCCCAGAAGCAAAGGAGGCCATATTTTGACAAAAATCAAGTGATTAGTCATGTAGAGTGCCAACATTGGCAAGAGAAGAAGCTATAGAAGCAGACCAGATTCAGAACAAGCATTACCCTAATACACTAATTAGTATGAGTTTTAGGTTACAGGAAAAATGTGAGAGTAACATGCTCAGACTTGCATTTGGGGAAAAAACATGAAGTTGGCAATGTGAAAAAGATATACCCATGTGCACACATTCACACACACACAACACACACATACACACACACACACACACACACACACACACACACACGCTACATAATTAGACTCAAATGACTAAGAAGTGAAGCATCCAGGATTAAAACTGAAGCGTCTATCTTCTCACATTTTGTCATCACACATGATTTTAACTGTGAAAATGTTTTTTTTACTATTTTATTGTATTTTTATTTTTAAAAATATATTTATTGATTTCAGAGAGGAAGGGAAAAGGAGTGAGAGACAGAAACATCAATGATGAGAAATAATCATTGATCAGTTGCCTCCTGCACACCTCTACTGGGGATCGGGCCTGCAACCCAGGCATGTGCCTTTGGCCAGAACTGAACCTGGGACCCTTCAGTCCATAGGCTGACGCTCTACCCACTGAGCCAAGATGTCTTGGACGACTTTTTACTATTTTAATTCGCATCACCAGAAACTTACAAAGCAGCTACCTCTATTGTAGTTACAGCTCTATCTTCATTTAGCAGAGAAGGAACAGGGACTGGCGTTCTGGGGAGGAATGACTTGGCTAAAGCCACATAGGAAGGAAGAGACAGAGCAGGGTATACAATCTGATGACTCAGAGGTTTTTTGAGCAAATACTCATTACAACAAATAATATTATCCACATATCTATAATAATAAAAGCATGATATGCCAATTAGACCAGATAGCTGAACAATCTTCTGGACTTCCTTCCGATGACCTTCGGGATGACCTGAACTAACCAGGACTCTGAGGGCTGTGAGGGCTGAGGGAGCCGCTGCAGCTTCGAGGGCCGAGCTCCTTGCACAAATTTCATGCATGGGGCCTCTAGTCTACAAATAATCCAAATGTCATCTGACCCTAAAAGAAAACAGCCCAGTCTTTTCCCTTCATTGTAATTTATTCCTTCAAGTACATTGTTTCCCAGTGTTTATTAACCAACTCAAATCTCTCTAATCCTATATGTATGTTCTCTCTGTGTGTGCCTCCGCGGGTATTTCAACAACCATTTGGAAATCAATTCCACAACGCTGGTCAAAATAAGCTACCAATGTTTCTTGTAAATGTAGTTATTTCAGGTTTTCATCCCATAAAATAAATCAAAGTGTATGGGTTAGTATTTCAATATCTTGAGGAGCTTATTAAGTTGGTGTTTCTAAGTACCTAATAAAATTTTAAGAGAAACCTTTTCTGTCAATATTTCCTTCCTCAAAATTTCAAAGTTGCTTTTTAATTCTTGTTACAAAGGAGACATTTCTTCAAATGCTATGTCCTCTGACTTTCATCAACCAAGCAAAGCTACCCTTTCTCTCTGGTAATAACACAATAACTTAACAACTATATTTCTGTTGGAAAAATACATTCACATATCACGTAGATACATATTCTCTGCAGGCTGCTTTCATTTGCCTGGATTATGGATGTATCTCGCAGTTATGTAGCAGAATTATGACATCATCTGCCTGAATGAAATTATGAGTTTAATATATCTCATTTGTGCATTGTAAGCACTTTGGGAGCTCTTTTGCTTCTAAACTTTAATCTTTGACAATATAGTTTCCCAGCCACAGTAAACTCATCATTGACTGACAACAGATTGCCCTTTAGAACATTAATTGTAGTTTTTGGCCAAGAAGAAAGATGAGCAGGAGACAGCACAATATTAAAAGTGAGAAATGCGAACCAAAAATGCAATACATGGTGGCATAGCTGGAAAAAAAAAAAACTGGCAGGTCCATGATGATGAAGTTTCCATGAGGCACAATTTCATTCCAGAAAGAATATGAAAATGACATTTTAGACTCCCAAATTCATAGTCCCCATGAAATATTGATAAGACTTTACAAAACAATGTGGTAATGTGGAAATACATAATTAATAAATAAAACTAATAAATAAAAAATTGCCAGAAATCACAAGAGCCCTAGGGTTTAAACATTATCTCCTCAGCTCATGTAAAAGCTCATATGTATGTGGAGAGGATTGGCTTGTACCACCCAACACGAAGAGTGTGGGTTGGAAATTTACTTGAGTAACCACACCCTCTTTGTAGGTATTGGTGTCAAGAAGGAGAGCTCCCCTTTTTCTTTCAATTTGATCTCAGGGATAGAACGTGATTTTCTCTGCATGCACCAGTTTACATGTCACCTGAGGCAGTTTCGCAGAGTGGCCCGCAGCACGTAATGAGCCGTGAGACAACTGCCAGATGGTTTGTGGGTTTATTCATTACAAGACACAATCACAGTTTATTAACAAAGGGGAGAAAAAAAAATCAAAGCAAGTTGGCTTTAAAGCAAAAGATGAGCCATATTAATGAAACAGAACACCCAGTCAATTTTCATCTAGGATAACTGTCACCTCTCCATATATTGATTTTGGACTCAAATACTCAATAGTAAATTAGGGTGTTAAGTGACAGTGCCAATATTTCTTCTGGTTAGATATCTAAGTGGTAGACTTTAATGTTTTACTCTATGCTGATTTTCAGCCAATCGTGATCAATCTTCCACATGAATGAACATATGCCTTTATACTGAAAGGTTTTATGCGCTACACAAAAAGAGAGTGTAGTGAGGGCTCTTAAGCAGAATCCAAGCAAAAATGTGCATTGCTATTTTTCAATCTCAAAAGCCTATTGCAGCAGAAACTCATTAGAGCTTGGATACTTGGCAGCTGTAATTTTTTTTTTTTTCAGTAGAAAGCTGACTTTAAGAAGTAGATTCTCCTCTAACAACACAGATGGGGTCTTCTCAATCTTCTCAACATGCAGAAACTTCTTTTTTTTTTTTCACATTGCTCTTCACACCTTCCAGCAACCAAATAGAGGTATTCTTTTTTTTTTTCAAGAGCATTTATTTGCCCCAGGAATGGAGACATTTCAAGAACGGATGCTCTCAATGAGTTAGCACTAGACTGAATGCTTAGACTACGCCAAGCCCAACGGAGACTTCCATTACATGCTAAAGGTAATGGTAACCAGAACTTCTAAAAGAGATATCTTTAAACTCATGTGTGTCTTGACAATGAAGATGTTTTATTTGCAAGAGCTCAATCAACTTTTTTTTTCTGTAAGAAAATGCTATTTTGGTGACTATAGTTGCACAAAAACATGGTTTTGAAAATCAATATTCTATAACAGAATATTTCAAGAAGTGTTTAATTCTTCCCACAAATATTTACTGGGAACCTAGAGTGTGCTGTTCTGCAATGTAGAGTATGAGGAGATAGTAACAAGTCAGCAAACATACCCAAACCCACCTCTGAGGGGACTTTCACAGGGGAAATAACACAACAACAAATCATAACGCATACCAAATGTCATGTCTTTGGGCAGCATGCACTCTGAGGAAAAATAAAGTCAGGTAAGTGGGTAAAGAATACAGTGAGAAGGCGCTATTTTATAAAGAAAATAAAGAATAGCCTTTTTGATAAGAATATATTTAAGTGAAACTTAAAGGAAGTAAAGGGCAAAACTTGCAGATATTTGGGGAAGCAAATCTCCAGTAATAATAACAGAAGCCAACGGTGGTGCCTGTTGGGCATTTGTAGAAAGCAGCACAAAGGTCAATGTGACGTGAGTATGAAAAGGGCAGAGTGTACAGAGTAGCCAAGACCAGGAAATGGGTGATGTAAAGATTTTTCAGTTTTATACTTGGTTAAATATGAAACCAGTGAAGGAGTCTGAACCAGAGGGTCACTTGTTTAAAAGGAATGACTGGAACTTAGCAATTTAACTAAGTCTGGGGCAAGATGGGGTGCAGGGTATCAATTTATAGAATACTAGGGACTCAGTGCACGAATGTATAAGGCACATGTTCATTCATGTGTAAGACTGATGCACCTTGAAAGGAACTGTGGGCTGTGAGGCTACAGTGGGCACAGGGACAGGTCTTGACCCATCCTCCATGCCCCAGCCCAGCCCCTCTCACCACAGCCCCCAGTCCTCTGTCTGCCAGCAGCCCAGCTCCCACTGCCTCCGCTTCCATACTCTGACGACACCGGCCCCACAGGCACCCACTGAGGGCACGAGTGATTGGGGCCACCAGTGGTGGCATGCAGGGCTGGCGTTGTCAGTCCGTGTGGCTGCTGCCTCGATTGTCCCTTAAGAGCAGGGGTAGGTGGAGAAGCCCTCAGGGGTGACCGAGACTGGCAGCCACCACTTGCACCCACTGATAGCACCAAGTCATTGGGACCAGTGTTGAGCACTGGCAGCGGGTGCGAGCACCAGGCGGGACAGCAATATGCTGGAGCAAAGAATTTCAATAACCACCAGAGGCTTGCCCCAATGACAGCAACCAGCACCCCGCCTTGGTCTGGCTTCCCTGCTCACCTGTTCCACCATCCCGCCATGGCCAATGCCCACCATGTTCTGTACATGCCCCCTGGCAGTCAGTGCACCTCATAGTTATCAGTTGACTGGTTGTTTGGTTGTTCTGTCCTTTGGTCAATTTTGCATATTAGTCTTTTATTATATAGGATTATAGTGGTCCAGGTAGTGAATGGATTAGAATATAGAGGTGGAAAGTTCAGAATGGGTTAGAACCTGGATGTAGTCAGAAGGTAAGACAGATAAGGCTTATAGATGGATTAGATAAAAGAGGTGGAAAATGGAAAGAAATATAAAATTAATCCAAGAGGCTTGGCTTGAACAATAAGAAAACTGAAGGTACTGAGAAGAGAACCCAAAAAGCACAACATCACTTTTTTCCCCCCACAAACATTTTACTTATCACAAGACTTTTCATAAAATTTAAATTAGAATTGGAAAATGCATGTCTATATGATATATAATTTATTTATTATTTTTATTAATAATAATGAGAAGAGAAAACAAAACTAATTTTTTTTTCCTGAAAAGAGTGAAACTTTCTCTTTGAAACAAAAGTATGAGTATCAGGATTAGTCTCTGAGAATGGGTCTCCATACTTGGTCCACATGGAATGTTTCAGTACATCCTAGAGCGGAGAGCATTTTTATCTTAATTCCTGTGTTATAACCTGGAGGAATTCCAATATTCTTAGAGCAGTCATGGGTGCACCGTAGTAATCATGTGTGTGAATGCTATTTGAGGTTTTGAAGCTCCAGTCAGCCTAGTGCCATAAAGACAATAAATGAGAAAGGGTTGACAGAAACCAGTGAATGTTCAGGCATCTCAAGTTGGTAACATAGCTGGTAACTGTTACCAGAGTGGGATTGGGTGGAGCAAATTACACTCATTTTATGAGAGAAGCAATTAACACTAATATTTTTAACTAATAAAATATCAATATTAAAATATTTTATAATCTTCATTTTTACCAGTGCTTCATACCTACAGATGAGATTTAAAAAATCATAAAGCAAATCCAAAAATTAGATTTAAAAAAATTTTTTGAATGTGAGCCTGGGAGAAATATAAGGCTGGCTTCTCTGTCAATGTCTTATTTTATGTTCAGCTCTGAATTAATTTCCCTTTTGTATGACTACTGACTTGCCTTCTTTGAGATCCACCTTAAAATTGACTTCCCATTTCAATCCTACAACCAAAACCTCAATTCTACCCATTACTGTACACCGTGACTCTTCACATCTGTCTTAATTTTGACATTTCTCACAGAGAGGCATATTTATTTCAATGTGTCTGCCTTAACAGAGTTTTCAAAGTGAGCTTCTTTTACAGCCGTGGTTTTACCAACAGGCAAACTGTTACTGACAATCTTGGCCTTTGGAAGCCTGTTTTGGGAGTGTTCTTTCACTCTGGCACTAGAGAAGAGAAATAATTTGGAAGCATTTTTAGCACCCCCCTAGATCCATTTGTCCTGCATGCACTGCAGCTTTATAGAAACAGATTTTAAATGACTGTTGCAAATCACCAAAATTTTTCTGTAAATGTAAACATTCATTTTTTTTTTCAGAGTTGAAAACATTTCAAAGAATCCAGAGTTTGTGTATACAGCAGATGGTTCAATTTGGTCTACAGAGTTCACTGTATCTAGGGATAATTGGTCTAGAAAAGCAAGGTAATATGCCTGAATTGCAACTGAGTATTACACATAAATAAAACATACTTGTAAAACTGTTCAAAGTGATACGTAATTGTTCCACCTGGACTAGCGCACAACAGCTTAAAGTGTTCTGATAGCACCATTTGTCTCCTAACTCACTTAACATTGGCTTTTTGCAACTTCAGATCATATTTGCGCAAACCCAACCAAGGATCAGAACTAACACAGTTTCCCACAACTTTCTAGTAAACAAGTGAAAGAAAACAACCTATAGCTGGGCAATTTAAAGATACAGAAAGTCAATTAGCTGCATCATCTTATTGCTACCTTCATTATAAGGAATAGCAATGAGTGTTTGCTTTATGCTTATATATTTCATTTTGTTGTTTTGGGTACTCTCATACAAGCAGATATACAATTTACAACTTCAAATGATATATTTTTGTCAAAGTTTAAAACAGATTAATACCAATAGGATCACATAGTCAAGATACTCATACCAATGAATAACTGAAAATTTTATGAAGTTTTAGTTGTTTTTTGAATGCATGATTGAATCTGAAACTTGTAATAGTCCTGTGATATAGGCTAGATTTTGCCTGGACTTAATAGATGGACCCAGTACCTGATGGCAGACCAAACTTTAAACTTCATAGATTTTTATTCCAAATACAATGTACTCAGTCTAGACCTCACTGACTTCTCGAAATAAAATAAAAATTAATAATTTCAAATGGTAAGATAAAATCCTCTTTCTTTTCCCAGTAGTTTAAGAGAATGTGATGGTTTAACCAATCTAGGAAGTAAAATAAAACATTAGTGAATGATCTATAAGAGAGGTATTAGGGATAGTGAAAATGGTGAAAACATTATGAAGTGATCTTTAGAAGAAAGTTGAGTGCAACTTCTGAAAGTATTAATGTTACATTTGTCAGATCAGTTATTTCAGTTCCTATGTAGGAAAGTAACTTCACTCACTTCCAGGTTCACAGCCACAACTCATGACCAATTTTCAGCCAAGTCTGAGTCTTTGATCCTGAAATGGAAAGTGTGTCCTTAGTTTTCTCAAAGGCTGTGTGCAGTGAAACAGGCAGTAGCAAGAGATTCATCTGGGCCTGAGTTCCTTCCCATCCTTGTCTCCTCTACTTAACAGTTTAGCTAACTTGGCCCAGTCATTACTTAAACAATATTGCCTCTCACTTTTCTCAACTCTAAATCAAAAATAATAGTACCCACCTAAAACAATTGCTGTGGATACTAAGATGATAAGTGTAAAGAACAATGTCTGGCATAGAACGAGTAACGATAGTTGCAGTTATTGACTTTGTATGCAAAACAGAAGTATCAGACTGTAGTAGGGCAGCTGGCATAATCAGGCTTTCAGGATGTCAAGATTTGTTTTTAAAAAGAAGAGAAAGGAAATAGATGCAGACGTGGAGAGTGCAGGCTGTAGATAATAATAGTAATGAATGAATGAGGCAACACCTTGACCTTGAGAACTTTAGAGGCAGAGAAAAACAAATAACTCAAGAAAGCAGAATTCTTGACTGAAAGGCATGTAAAAAATTAAAAGTTAATTTAAGGGATATATATCTTTCTTGCCCTTTTAGAGATCATTTAATGGAAGGGATTCTTAATGATAAAATGTAGATGGTACTTGTATCTGCAAAAGCACACATACATACAAGTTGCATGGTTAATATTCTCACTACCTGCACAGCTTTCTCAAGAACCTGCTCCTGCTTACTTCTCAAATTCCAGCTATTCCATTTATTTTTATCATTAACACCCCACATAGTAAAAACAATGACACCAGATTAATGTAAAAATTAATTTAAGAAACAAATTGTAAAGTATTACCAAGATTATTTTTTAAATGTGAAATTCTAAACTAATTATAGCTATTTCAGAACTATCTCTAGATATTGAAGTTATCTTCTTTTAATATCAGCCTCTGGTACAGATGATGGCTAAAAAAAGAATCATGAAAAACTGCAATTTTTTAAAAATGCACTTGATAATTCATGTAAAGGATGTGAATCAAAGTCAGTGCAACCTATTCATTTGTAAGCACTACAGTTTCAATTAATTATCACTGCTATTCAAAAGATGATTTTTTATCATCAGAAAAGCTACTGTTGAGTGGTTATAAGAAAATCAAGTCTTTATTCAGGTGAAATGCTACTTTGTTCAGTTACAAAACCCATAAAACAGTTTTTGAAATAATGTATATTTTCATCCCATACACAGTAAAATATAATTAAGTTTAGTCTCTCATCCACAGAATCTACATTTAAAAGCTCAAATCTGAATGAGCCTTCTCTTTCTCATTCTTCTCCATTTCATCCACTTCTTCTAGATTTTGACCTCTGGATCTTGGAACCATGCAAGATATATTGAGATATTTTATCTAATGTACATATTTTGCAATTTGTTTTGTCTGTTCCCATACAGTTGAAATAGATTAGTACTCATAGATATTAAGTTACAAAGTCCAGTTCAGTGCACTACAATATTTCAAAGCAAAGCAGGCAGCTAAATCTTTATTTTCTCTCTATATAAAAGCCTAAGCAACCATTATGATGGAGTGACCAGTCACAATGACATGCACTGACCACCAGAAGGCAGATGCTCAACACAGGAGCTGCCCCCAGCTTTCAGGCCCTGATTGCTGATGGGCCCTGCAGGCCAACTTCCTGGTCCCTTCCCCCAGCTTGGGCCCCGCCAACTAGCAGATGCTTATCGGCCCCTCACCCACCTTCCATGGTGGCAGTTGGCCCCTCTCCCTGGCCAGCAGGCCCCAGTTGCCCAATTGGGGCTGGGCACCAGGCTGGGACAGGGAACTGGGAGTGGATGGCAGCAGATATAGGCAGTGAAGGAAGGAAGGGGAGGGGGTAAGGAACCTGATGGGCCCTGATCACTGGCCAGGCCTAGAGATCCCACCCATGCACAAATTTCATGCACCAGGCCTCTAGTATTTAAATAATTATTTAAAGATTGCAATACAGGCATCTTGGGAGTTTATTTAGTTTAACTCTTGCATCTTAGGCAAAACTATTGTAGTAGTTAAGCAAATATTCAAGTTTTACATAAAATTTAATAAAATCTTCACATCTGCACATACAGCTTCAACATAACTTATGGGTGTATTTTTTATCCTTTATGTATGCTATCTCTGAAATTTTATTTCCTAAGAACTTTCATAAAATAAGTGACAGCATGAAATATCATTTTTAATTTAGCTGAATACAAAAGTCTATGGCATTTTGTTGAACTTATTTCTTTAATGTGGAGAAAGATAACATCTGTGCATGCTGACACATTTTGAATAGTCAGTCTAATCAACACTTTTTAAAATTAAAATAAAATTTAATCATCAAATGAAATAAAATCTAAATTGCCTAGAAAACTCTGGACTTACAGCTGACTAGCCAGCAGGTCATATATGAATTTCATATTCAGCTTTTCAAAGTTGTAAATTGAAGAAAACTAATTCAAATTTCTTGAGGAAAATTTGTTACTCTGTTTATGTCAAAAGCTGTGAGCAAGACAACTTAATAGAAATTGGATG